>JAJEJO010000166.1:547060-791856 GCA_020662805.1 Glaucomys volans
CTTCTGTTTGTTGGGATTGGCTAATCTCACTAGCATGACAGTCTCCAACTTCACCCATTCAAATGCCATAATTGTATTCTTCTTTATGGCTGAATAATATTCCATCATGTATATATACCACAGTTTCTTTATCCATATCCATTCATTTATTGAAGGGCATCTAGGTTGGTTCCACAATCTAGCTATTGTAAATTGAGCAGCTATGAACATTGATGTGGCTGCATCACTGTAGTACGCTGATTTTAAGTCCTTTGGGTATAGGCCAAGGAGTGGGATAGCTGGATCAGATGGTGGATCCCTTCCAAGTTTTCTGAGGAATCTCCACACCACTTTTCAGAGTGATTGCACTAATTTGCAGCCCCACCAGCAATGTATGAGTGCACCTTTTCCTCACATCCTCTCCAACACCTGTTGTTGCTAGTATTCTTGATAATAGACATTCTAATTGGGGTGAGGTGAAATCTTAAGGTGGTTTTGATTTGCATTTATCTTATTACTAGAGATGTTGAACATTTTTTCATGTATCTATTCATTGCTTGCAGATCTTCTTCTGTAAAGTGTCTGCTCATTTCCTTAGCCCATTTATTGGAAATTATTTCTTTTTGTAATGTATACCACTCCACATGAAAGGTTTGAGATTCTGTCGAGAACACACTGGTATTTGCAGCTCTTTGATCAGAACCCTACACGAAGAAGAATCTACATTTTAACAAAAAGTATTGAGTAAATGAATTAATAACAAATGATATTTACTCTGGGCTTTCCAAGGACTTTTAGAATAATGACTCATTATTTCCTCTTTTGTTCTAATCCAAGTATGTTTCTAAAAATACTCAAATTAAGTCAAATATGCTTGATATCATCAAGGGATTTTCAACTGCACATGGCAAAAACTCAACTCAAGTCACCTTAGACTAACATGTAATTTGTTAGCTCTCATATCTGAGAAAGGCAGGAGGTCATATAAGGCTGAGTCTGGCAACCTAACTGACTCTACCTCCTGGTCTTTTGTGTCTGTCTCTGTCTTTCTGTCTCTCTCTCCCTCTCCTTAACTTCATTTCCAGACAGAATCTCATAATTGGTACTAGCGTGACCACTAGTTGCTCTAGACTTCTATGTAGTTATTTCAGGACAAAGAAAGCAGTCCTGACTTTCACACTCCACATAGAGGTGTATGTCAGTTCTTGCACATATTCTCTGACATTTGCATAGATTAAACCATCTGTAAAGATACTGGTTTTTGTTTCATATATCAATCATCTCTCTGTATATTTTGGATTGAAGAAAGCATCAAACCCTAGCCTGCCAACATTGGCTAGAAGAAGTTTTAAAGAACCCTAAAACTTTAGGGGCAAAGACAGCTGGAATTACCACAATCTGAACAATAAAAATTCCCACACAAACCAAAGGGTTCTAGTAAAAGTAACCAATATTTTTGAAAAATACTTAGCTAAAAGATCTGTTTGTCTAAGTTGCTTATCTGAATTATTCTTCAAGCATTAGTAATACAAGGACAGCAAAAAAAGAAAAATAATAAAAATAAAAAATAAAAAATCACCCGAAAAGAAAGCATATGTTGTGAACTCTTGGAAGGTTGAATAACCTAATATAAATTTCTTGGGAAGAAAAATTTTGCTAAGGAACTGAAGCAAAATGGTAGAATGAGATAATTTTTATAATTGACCAATTTTATGTAAAGTTCAGTTCTATAAGCACAAAGACAACAGGGGGAAAAACTTAAATTGGTACTAGGTTTAATCATGAGACGTGGTAAAAAATACAAGCAGATATTGTTTTAATGATGATTAACATTGTAATTTTAATGAGGAGAGTTTCTCCAGACTTTGAGCTATTTTATCACCTTTTATTCTACTACATTTGAAGTTATTGGATTGACAAAAATACTAGTAAAATAATACTTCATTCATGGTATAGTAATATATAAATCTCAGTGGACTTACATTGCCAAAATAAATCCTGTGGATTCTACATATATACATGTTATATCTGGAGTTAACCAAAATGAGATTAATAAAAGTAAGTTGGGGTGTTATGTAAGTTTTCATTGCTGTTACCAAAATACCCAACAAGAAGAACTTGAAGGAGGAAACGTTTATTTTGGCTCACAGTTTCAGAGGGTCGGTCCATGGTCAGCAACCCCATTGCTCTGGTCCCGGGTGAGGCAGCCCATCATGGCAAAGGGAGGAGCAGAGGAAAGCTGCTCAGCCTGTGGCAACCAGGAAGCAGGAGAGGGAGCACAGGACACCCAGGACAAAATATTAACCCAGAAGTCATGCCCCAGTGACCTACCTCTCCAGTCACACTCTACCTGCCTGCAGCTACTCCCAGTACAGTTTAATCCATCAAGTGGCTTAATCCATTGATTAGGTCACAGCTCTCATAATCTAATCATTTTACCTTTGAACATTCCTGCATTGTCTCACACATGAATTTTGGGGGACTATCTCACATCTAAACCATAAAATAGGTTTTGCTCTAATGATTTCTCTTTAATTAGCAACTATGGGGGAAAATATTATTTATTCTTTGCTATTAGCAAACATATCTAAATCTCATATTGATACATTTAATAATTTAATAATAAATAATAAGAAATCAGCAGTAAAAACTGAGTACTGTGTAATGAACAGAAATATATTTGCCAAATCCAATAGTCTCTTTTTAATTTTCACCCTCTTCGGTTAGCTACATTCTTTAACTCTCAGAACAATTCTTTCTTTTGACCCTTCTTTTTCCTTTTTTCTTTCTTTTTCACATTTTCTTAATTGCTCTTTCTCTTTTTTCTTTGCTTGCTTCTCTTTAGGCCTCTCCCTCTAAGTAAAAATATTCCTTTAGTTCAAGTTCTATTGTTGACTTTTAAAATTTGTGTCTCTTGATATCTATCATTGTTTATCTTCTTTCATAGAAAGTCCGTTTAATGGCCACTTCAACATTTGTCAAATGGCATTGAAATCCCCCTTATGTATCAAACCTCAAGAGTCCTTTAGTACAAGTCAATTTACCCATCTCCTGTGGCTGGTCCAACAAGTGCAGATCTGAGTTCAGTGCTCTCCTCAAAACCTTCCATCTTCTCAGTTCTCCTCTCCATTAATGACTTCACCACTCCCATTACAGAGTAGCAAGCCTTAGTTATATCCCATTCTTGACCCTCTTGAGCTAGTCACAATGAATCATTATTTAAGTCATGTGATTTATGTTCCAAAGCACCTTTCTCATTGTCCCCTTACCATTTCTTTTTTTAAATTTTTTTATTTTAATTTTTACAGACTTCATTTTGATTCATTGTGCACAAATGGAGTCCAACTTTTCATATCTATGGTTGTGCATGATGTACATTCACACCATTCATGTAATCATACATGTATATAGGGTAATGATGTCTGCCTCATTCCATCATTTTTCATACTCCCATCCCCTCCCTCTCTCATTTCCCTGGTCATAATCTAAAGTTCCTCCACACCCCAACCTGATTATATGTCATCATTCACTTATCAGGGAAAACGTTTGGCCTTTGGATTTTTGGATTGACTTATTTCACTTAGCATGGTGTTCTCCAATTCCATCCATTTATCTGCAAATCCATTCCTTATGGCTGAGTAGTACCCCATTGTGTATATATACTACAGCTTCTTTATGCATTCATATGTTGAAGGGCATCTAGGTTGGTTCCACAGTCTAGTTATTGTGAATTGAGCTGCTACAAACATTGACGTGGCTGTGTGACTATAGTATGCTAATTTTAAGTCCCTTGGATATAAACCAAGGGGTGGGATAACTAGGTCAAAAGGTGGGTCCATTCCAAGTTTTCTGAGGAATCTCCACACTGCTTTCCACTTTTACATTGCTAGTGGAGTTGCAAATTGGTACAGCCACTTCCCTTACCCTTTTTTGCCAACTCTACCCTAGTTATTACACATCCCATAGTAGGCTTCAAGCACATCTTATTGTTGTAGGCTTGTGGCATCTCGTATAGTCCCCTGTGCCAAATCGGTATTGATGCATATGGATACTGAAAAATGATAAACAAAGGCCACACACTTCATAATTGCAGTCTTTGTTTTCCAAAGACAAGTAAGCTATGATTCAAAGCTTTCATTCAAGTAAATCACATGACTAGAAGTTAAATTAACTTTTATTATGCTTAATATATAATTAAGGTTACATTTAATACTAAATTTAGATTTTAGATATTCCAAGAAACAACTTAACAAGATGCATTTTCTACCTCCAAAAAATAACACCTTATAATAATGATGGCATTGATTGGAAAACCTGATTTGTAGGTTGTTTATATGTAATATAACAAAACACTAGCAACTCATGAAAAGCGATAAATTCAATTCAAAAATTGGGCAAGAAGACGGATACCAAAGTTTTTTGAGTACCTGGAACTGGGCAGGTAGTATAATAGAGAATAAACATAGGCACCTCAATTTAAACCCTGCAATAAGCTGGTGGACAGATATCATTTTATGACATTTTACACATGGGAAAACTTTCGTATTTTTATTTCTCCATGATTACACATCTATCAAATGGCTCCCTTGAAACTCAAATGTAACTTTTTACTTCTTAAACCACAGTTTTAGGGAGATATCTAATAATAGGGAACAGGCTTCTGTCTTACTATACAATGTAGATAAAATTTAAAAGGAAAAAGTGTGTTATGCTACATTTGGGAATTTTAAAATAAGAAATAAAAGTTTAAGTTAAGCTGAAGCACTTTCAAATCTCTAAAAGCATCAATCATGCATAACCTAGCCTCCAAGCATTTATATAAATGGTTTTTTTTGCCCAGTAAAATAAATGTATAACATAACAATAAGTGAATAGCATTGAAAACATTCATTAACTTAACAGTCAAAAATATAGTGCATGCTGTGTGCAACAATTCCATAGTTCATTGAGATTACAATCATTCCTAGAAAAAGATGTTCATCAGCTGGATATTCTATTTATTGATTGTATGGTCATAGACAATCTGTTTACTTCTCTGAACTTTAGTTTCCTTATTAGTAAACAGGATTAAAGAGTTTAAACTATATCAGACTGTTGAAAAGAATATATGTAGGAGCACTGTAATTTGCTTAGCAAAATTACCAGAACAGTCACATTAAACTGGTTTCAATCACAATTGTGGTTCTTTTCTTGTGTCACTGCTTAATTTTCCTAATTCATTATGATTTAGCAATCTGATTACATACATTGTTCTTTTCATGGAAATTTTCGAGGAACCCCAGTACAAAATGGGGCATCATTTTCACATATACTCACATAGCCATCTGTATATATCATTATCATATTACATAACCATCTGTATATATCATTATCAGTTATAAGTTATCATTATCATTATAAGTTATTTTGTAATAACCTACAGATAATTGACCTCCCAAATAAGGTTCTTAAGGGTGAGGTAAGATCTGTACATCTCAACAGGGAGTTTGTACTGTCTACCACATTCCTAGACCTCAATGGATTTCTATCAAGTGTTTTTGAATAAATGTGCCTGGAGTACCCGGAAGTAATGGGTCCACTGGTAAAGTTCGAGGTAGGTGTTTCAGTACTCTAATAGGAATTGGGTCTATAATGGGTGGAAGGTCATTACCAACTCAACAGTCAATGAATGTTCTGTCTGTTCATAGAGCTCCAGGGTGGAGTGACAAACAGGCTGTACATCTGGAATACTGTTGAAAACATTCATATGCTGGAAAGATACTGGATTCAAGAACACTTGCAGACACCAAATAGAAACTTATTATCTAGTTTAATCTTGCTTAGGAAAATGTATTACCTGGTAAGTAACATCTGAAAATACAGCATTTATTCTCTCTCAGGTATAAAAATTGAACAAGCCTGATATTAAGACAGAACTTGTAGACCCAGGTAAATATCAGTTACAAGGAATCACCAATCAAATGCACATTATTCCATTGTGATACAGGTAGGCCCTGTGCAACTTTTCATTTCCTCCGAGTGAGTGAATATGTTCACTTTTAAAATGATCTTCAAAGTAATTTTATTCCAGCAGCAGCTCTTTATGATAAACTGGGAGAACTTCCACCGGTATTGATGGATGGGGACTGCTCTGCTGACATGACAGATTTACTTTTTTGAAAGCTTTTCCTTCAAGAAATATAGTTGCTGATCCTCTCTTTAGCAATTAGGCTTAGAATGCAAGAATGGAAACTATCATTTATAGCCCTCTTCCTAACAGCAACCTAGAAAGGGTATTCCTAATTCAGAAGAAACACAAACAAAAGAAAACCAGAGGAAGTGAAAAGAACAACAGCAAACAAACAACAAAAGAAAGAGGTTGGAAAAGCTTTCAAAACTTGTAAAGCTTTAATACACTCTTTTTGACATATCTTGGTGGAGTGTGCATTAGAGGGGAAAAAAAGCATGTCATTGCTCTGAAACTGTCTTTTCTAATTCAGTGCATCCATGTATTGTTATAAATCTGTTTCCCAATCTTGCTTCCTCACTGAAAGATGCAGACACAAGGGAACAAGCTTCACTGCTAGCTATCAGCTCAGATAAGGAAGAGTTTCTTCCTGCCTGACACTGACAGCTTAATGAAACAGAGGCCAAGAGGCATGCAAATGAGAAAAAGACTGGTAAGACAACGACCATGCACAGGGTTTGACATGGGCAAGAGGCAGAGTGACTTGGACCTGATTCTATTCCCTTAGGCAAGGTCAGTGAGACCAAGGTAATAGAACTGCTTTCTAAGGATGTTTTATGGAAACTACTTTCACAATTTTATAGACACAACTTACTTACTTATGGCCTGGTGAAGTAATTGAAGCTATAACATTTTCTAAAAGGAAAAGGCTGCAGTACTTTCCCCCCCTTTTGATAGATGAGGAAGAGGAGGAGATCTCAGACCTTCTCTTATAAACTTGGATTGTGCATTGTGACTTATTGCCATTTTCATGAACCTTGCAGTGAACTCACTCACACTTTTTAAAATCTAAGGACGGGGTTTACATGGAATGAACTGAGAACCTGACCCAGTCCTTCACTAAAAACACTGCGAATATTTATTATCATCCATTTCCCTATTTCTTTTTATTTTCTCATGCCTACACCCTTCCTTAACTTCTGTTAGAGAAGGAAAATGGGGAAAAATTTAGAACTTCCTGTCACCCAGTCCAGATTACTAACTGTAAGCAGGAAGTTCTCAATCTGAAGAGAAGGTCAGAACTGTGAAAGAATTACAGCCTTAACTTTGGTGAAAAAGGTGATATTTGTAGAGACATGTTTTGAATAAGAAAATGAAATGTAGTCTCCACCCAGACTGAACCCAGTCAGTGCTTCTGAAAAGATCACCATTCAGTGACTTCATTCCTGATTTGAAGACATTTACACTGAATATTCATTTCTCAACATTTGTAACCAGTGTCCTCCAACACACACGTCACTTTGTGAAACTTTCTTATATGAACATCATGTACCATGCTGTTGTTTCTGAGATTTCCCCCTTTATATGAATGACTGCAATGCCTTTAGGATTACTTGTGGAAAAGAAACCTGATTCTCACCAATTTCTAGCTAGATTTGTATTTAATGTCATTCTCTATCCTTGGGACATTTTAGAGCTTACCTGAAGGATGTGGTTGGAATCAGAATTAGCAGAAAGATTAATGTTGCAACTATAAAGTATAAGGAAACCATTCCTAGAAATCTGTTCTTAAATCAGTTTAAACCTAGTGTTTCATCTTCGTATGCAAAAGATTTTTTACCTCAGTTCTATTCTCCACCTATTGGGCTCTCTATTCTCACACCTGTAGGCACAGAAAGAAGGTAAGATGTGTTGAATGAATTCACTCCTTCACCCAAATGTAAACAGCTCTGCTTCATATGCAAGCAATATATACCAAATGCCAAAATTAGAAACATAATACTGAGAGATTACTTTTAAAGATACATTGTGGGGCTAGTGATGTAGTTCAGTGGTAAAGTGCTTGTCTAGCACATGGGAGACATTGGGTTCAATCCTCAGCACCATGTAAAAATAAATAAATGAAACAAAGGTATTGAATACATCTAAAACTAAATTTTTTAAAAAATCTGTCATTCAATCAACTCTTCACAAATTGAGAATATACTCTTAGATCGTGTTACATCACCAGATCTCTCTTTATCCAAGACTTTCATCAAAACTTCAGGAAAAAATGCATTTACTTCATTTTGCTACTGTCAAAAGCTATTATAAAAACAAAAGCACTTAAGTACTCAGTGAGGAATCTGCTATAATAATGTTTTTATTAGCTAGAATAGGCTAATTGCTGTATGATTTTTTTTAAAAAGTTTTACTAATTTAACAGAATAAAATTTCTCATTAATCTGTGCCAACTTGGGCAGGCTTATCTTAGGTGGTTGAATACCTCAGGGTCATTCTATGTAGTAACTTTTCCATCTTAAGGGTCTGAGTTCTCACTAGCTCCTCTGCATCGGGATCAGAGAAAAGGGACAGAGCCAGCATGGGAGATTACATGGAATTTATTTTAAGGAGTGTGCCTAGATGGGATGAACACTATTTATCCCATATTGCGCTAGACGGACCTCAGACAAATGGCTCCACTTAACTGCTCTGCAATACAGAATCAGTGGATTCTACAGAAACATAGCATATAGGTTTAACTGCAAATTGTGAATTTTATTATTATTATTAATTTCAGTATTCCTAAGCTCAGGAGAATTCTCTTTGAATAGTTTAAAAGTATTGATTTTCCTGTGGACATTTTGAAAAGGACAAATCTCACTGGTCTTAATATAGAAATGTAAATCCTATGGTAAGCATCAAAAGTTTGGATTGAATATAAATTACATTCAAGAAAGTTGTCCCATTTTCTTTTTCATCACATTTTAGATAGATGTTATATGTATCATGTATTTAGTTATGTAAATTAATGTTACTATAATAAGTCTACAACAAAATAAACAAATACACAAATAAATACTAAGACAACTATGTAAGTAGATAGATAAGTAGGCTGATAGAAGGACAAATGAGTTTATAGTTCTTATTATAAACAATAAAATATAATAGGTAAAAGACATAATTTTCTTCAACAAAAGTACAATTTTGTAGGAAAGTAGTAAATATATTATAGAAATGGACCTAGATGCTTTTTAGATTGATGAGAAAGATGGAATATAAATACATAAAAGGCATTAAATGCATATAAGAATGGAAAAATAGAAATTTATAGTCAATAGAAACTTTTTGGAGAAGAGGAATCTTTCAAAATTAATCAAATAATGGTAGAAATATACTAGGTTGCTAGAGAGTCACATTCAAAGGCAGTGCAACATGACAGAATGTTTTCTTGGGGAGACTTTAATAGAAATTCCATATAGTATAATATGATGTGCAAGGAGAGTAGTGACCAGATAAAAATGGGCCTTATATTTAAAGCAAAAGTACATGGAAAACTTGTAAATCCATGTGCTATGGTTTGGATGTGAGGGGTTCCCCAAAAGCTCACAGGTGAGACAATGCAGGAAGGTTCAGAGGAGAAATGATTGGGTGGTAATCCAATCAGTGAATTAATCCTAGATAGGATTAATTGAAGTGGTAAGGTGTGGCTGGAGGAGGTGGAAATTGGGGTGTGGCTTTGGGGTTATATTTTGTATCTGGGTTTATATGTTGTCTCTCTCTCTCTCTTTCTCTCTCTCTCTCTCTCTCTCTCTCTCTCTGCTTCCTGATGATGAGAGCTGCTTCCCTTTGTCATGCTCTTCCTCCATGATGTTCTGCCTCACCTGGAGCCCCAAGGAATGGAGCTGGCCTTCTATGGACTAAGACCTCTGAAACCATGAGCCCCCAAATAAACCTTTCCTCCTCTATAGTTATGATGGTCAGATCATTTAGTCACAGCAGCAAAAAAGCTGACTAAAACATGGTGTTACGTAATAATTACCTAAAGAACCTGCTTCAGTAAGTATGGTTTTGGGATATTCATTTTAAACAGAGGGCTCAGGTGATTTTAATGCAAATCGTTAGATGATGGTGATGATGATGTTGGTGATTTAACCCAGAATTTCACACATGCTAAACATTAGCTCTACCATTGAGGTACACCCTTAGTCCTAGATGAAACTTTTTAATCTCTGCTTGATAATGAAAGTCCTTTAAAAGTATTCACCAGATAATAACAAAGGAAGATTTCTTTGGGAAAACACAAGTAGTTGAGTAAAGAAACGAATTAAAACAAATAGGTAGTAGAAAATAATACTAATTGGAAATTGTTGAATATTCTAGGTGAGAAATCAAAAAAGCAACCTATGGCACTGCTGGGAGTGAACATAGATGTGGGAAGAATTGATAAAGATTCATTTGGTCAATACAAAGGCAATTAGTTTTACATGTTAAATTCCTTGCAAAATTTAAGTAAATTTGTCCTCACATGTTCATGTAAATCAGTACTTTCTACTTTTTTAAATGTAGAAAGTTCAAAGGTGGTTTTCCTAACTTGCCTTATCAAGGCAAGTAATTGGTTGAACAGAATTCCAGGTTCCATTGACTTCCAGGCCCAATTTTTCCATATCCTGGTAGTCTGCCTCTCTTATGATTCAGAGAATATGGTCTCCACTTTGGAGACTTTGCCTGAGAAGGGAGGGAAATAAACAGGCCTAGGATATAGTATGATTTATAGTGTAAGGAGGTATCCCTATAGTCATGGTTGTGATTTTTGAAGAGGGAGCAGGTTTGAGATTGTTCAATTGCTGGAGTAATATATTGGTAGAGATGGGCACAAGGAAGAGTGGGAAAATTTTTATAACAGAGTTATGGAGAAGCAGGAAGAGTTGGAATCTAAAGCCTAACTAGAGGATTGGGCTATTAAGATGAATATACCCTTTTCTGGATCAGAAGAGCAAGATACAAGGATGAGTGTAAAGGAGCAAAACATTAAAATTCATGGAAGAAGCAGAATTGTGGGAAAGGAAGCTGACCTTCTTTATCATCTTTATTCTCTGTGACTGTGGTAGTTTGCATATGAGTCCCTCAAAAACTCCTGCAGTAACAAATTCAGAAGGTGAAATATTGGAGATATAGCCTAATCAGTGAATTAATTCATTTGATCTATAATCTGAAAGGACTAAGTAGGTGGCAACTACAGGGAGGTGGGGCATGGTCACTGGGGGCATGCCTTTGTGAATTATGCCTTGACTCCTAGCTTTTCCTTCTCATTCTCTCTGCTTCCTGGCTGCCTTTAGCAGAGCAGTGCTTCTCCACTATACCCTTTTACCTTGAACTTCTTCCTCACCTTTCACCACAGCAATGGTCAGCCCTCCATATACTGAACCTCTCAAACCTTGAACCAAAATAAACTTTTGTTCTCTAAGTTGTTTTTGTCAGTTATAGAAGTGACAGTGACAAAAAGCTGACTAACATGGAAATTGGCACTGAGAAGTGGAAATGTTGTTGTGACTGAACTGACCATATGGTTCAGAAGTCTTTGGAACTGCTCTGCAGGAAGAGTTTGGAAAAGTTTGGAGATGCAGGGCTGGAGAAGACCTAGAATATTGTAAGCAGAGCTTAATTGGTGATTCTGGTAGAAGCTCAGAAGACCAAAATGCCGTTAAGAATGTGGACACTAAAGACTGTGCTCATGAGGTTTCAGAGAGGAATGAGAACTCTGTTCAGAATTGGACTAGAGGCCACATGTGCTAAATTCTGGGAAAGAACTTGTCTGCATTTATGTCCATGTCCTGAGACGTTTTGTGAGGCTGAATTTAAAGGTGATAGACTAATTAATATGTCAGAGGAAATGTCAAGGCAGCACAGCATTCAGGCTGTGGCATTAATATTATTGGCAGCCTTTAGCTAGACTTACTGTGAGAATAAGAAGCAAAAACCAGAGAGAAAAGATTTTAAAAACTTACAGTTTGGCCAGAAAAGTATCTGCAAAATTGGGGTCGAGGAAGATGTGGTTGTTGAAGAGATTATAGACACTAAAGAGATAGTAGTACAGAGACAACAGGAAAGACACCTTAAGGACACCTCAGGAATTAGCAACACCATGCCCAAGGCCCAAGATGCAAGGATTTAGAAGTAAAAATTCCTTTAAGATAAAATGAAGTCACCTTGCTTACACAGGAGTAGCCAGGAAGTTGTTTCCCAATGATTTATCTCACCTTGCCCCAGGCACTCAGAGACCACTGCAACTGCAGTCCTAAGGGTCCCAGATACTACTTGAGCTGGCAACTGATCTTGGCATCATCAACTTGGTGCTGGTTCTGCAGGAGTGCAGGATGCTAGAGTTAGGGAATCACAGAGGCTTTCACCAAGATTTCTAAGGAAGACCTGGGAGGCCAGGCAAAGTCTATCAGGATTGAAAATCCTGGAGGCTTCCCCTGAGAGGGCAATGCATGAAACTGTGAAGGTGAAACCAAAAGTGGAATGGAGAATCCAGAAATTAAGAGATTCCAATAACATGGACTGTCTGCTGAGAAAAGCTGTTGTCTGCAGAAACACCCAGGCTGAGAGAGATGATGTCCTAAGCCCTGCAACCAGCAAAGCCAAGGGGTCAGGCAGGACTGCCCAAGCCCTTCAGACAGTATATCTTGTCACCCTGAGCCCCAGATGTAGAGGTGGAACTGCATAAAATGTTTGCTCAGCTGGACTTGGGTCTTGCTTTGAACCCATCCCTTCTTTCTGTGCCCCATTTCCTCCCTTTTGAAATGGAAATGTTTAGTCTGTCCCATTATATATTGGATGTATATAACTTGCTTTTGATTATTATACAGGCTCACAGCCAAGAGTTTTCCTTGAGTCTCAGAGATGACTTTGAACTGGAACTTTTGGGCAATACCAAAACTGTTAAGGCTATGGGGACTCTTGAGATGAATTAAATGCATTTTGCAACGTGAGATGGATGTGAACTTTTGGGAGCAAGGGCAGAATGTTAGGGTTGGATACAAGGTGTCCCTCATAGCTCCTATGTTAATGCAGGGAGTGGAATGATTAGATTATGAGAGCTGGAACAGAATTGGTGTTTTGATTCATTTACTGGAATAACAATTGGAAAGGACTAACTGGGTGGTAACTGTAGGCAGATGTGGTGTGCCTAGAGGAAGTAGGTCACCAGGGGCATACCCTTGGGGGTTATATCTCCTCTCCATGACTCCTTCTCTTTCTCTGCTTATTGGTCACCATGAGCAGAGCAGTACTTTCTGGTCATGCCCTTGGCTGTGATGGTATGGGGCCCAGAGAAACAGAAGATCTGAAACCGTAAGCCAAAATAAGGTTTTCCTTTCCTGAGTAGTTCTTGTCAGGTATTTTAGTCACAGAAATGAAAAGGTGACTAAATCAGTGGCATAGTCACATCTGTCATAAGAGATCACAGAATATAAGCCACATAGGAAATATTATCAATTTCACAGAGGGCTGATAAAGAGGCATGAAATATAGCAATCAAGATGTAGCGTACTCATGGGACAAAGAACAATTGCATGAGATGTCACTGATTTAGAGAAAATCTAAGATTATGTGGTGGTTAATTTTTATTGTTTGAATGGATGAGAGATGCCTAGGAAACTGGTAAAACACACACCTCTGGGTGTGTCTGCAATGGAGTTCAGAAACCATTGGCAAGTGGGTCAATGAACTGAGTGGAGAAGACCCTCTGAGAATATGGGAGGTGCAGGCTGATAGGCAGGGGACCAGATGGATCCAAAAGCAGAAGAGGAAACTCCCACACATGTACAAGTTCCACTCTTCCTGAGCAGGTGCATCTTTGTGCTGCCATCATCCTCCATGGATGTAAGACTCTGACTCTCCAGCATGCAGACAGATACTGTGGGCCAATTCAGCTACTGCTTGTGTGATCCCATCTAATAAACATCCTCTCCAAATTACATATACAACCTATTGATTGTGTTCTCCTGGCAAACCCTAATACAGATAGATACAATACATTTTTTGGAAGGCAGAGGAGTTCCAGGTATTAAAAAGATGGGGCCATTTTCCCTTGAAAGTTGAGTTAACAAATATTTGAAGGCACAGAGAAAACCACCAGTGAAAGGAAGACATTGAAAATATTATGGGAAATATAGCAATTTTTAATAGAAACCTGTAGTATAGATAGTTCATTTTCTCTGTAATGAATCATACTAAGGGTTCTTGGGTTTTGGGGGGTTTTCGTTTTGTGTGTGGTGTGCGTGTGTGTGTGTGTGTTGTGTGTGTTTTGTACTAGGGATTGAACCCAATGCCTCCTGCTTGCTAGTCAAGCATTCTACCACTGAGCTCCATCTCCAGCCCTATGTAATAAATCATTCTAAACTTAACTTCATAACAGAAATGACAAGTCTGAAGCAGAGGTGCTATTACTTCTCTCCCATAGGATGTATTGGTTATCAATCTTAGCACTCGCTCCTAACAAATGAAGTAAATAAGGGACAGCCCCACATTCCTTTTTAATCTAGCTCTCTGGACAACCACATTACTTGTTACCTGCCTTAAATATACTTACCACAATTGGTGTAAATAGTTTACACAAATATTTTATAATAACAGTACTGATCATTTTAGATTCTACAAGATTATGTTTTCAAAACTGTGTTGTTAGTATTAAACACACATGCTACTGAAATAATTTTAAGGCTATCCGAATATTAGCTTAATTATGAAGGTATTTAAAATGTTACATAAAATGCTTACTAATTTAAATATTCAGTCATATGTCCATTTTTTTCTCAATGTACCTTTCAATATACTTAAATCAATCCATTGGAGTATTTTGAAATATGTAGAATATCAAAAAATTTTAGGAGAAATGAGCAAAATCATGAGATTACTTCATACACACAAACACACACACGGACACACACACACACACACACACACAAACACACACACACGTCCTGAATTTAAAAGGCCCTTCATTTTGTAAGTTTCCTGGCATTTAGAGTTCCTCTGAACTCTTACTTCCAGCTGCAGAAGCACAGCAATTTGTTCTGTAAATACTGCCATTGGGAAGACATATTATGTTCCATAATCTCCATTAAGTTTTCATTTGCCAAACCGGAGTCAGCTAAGGCAGAAGAAATACATTTTGAGTGCAAGTTAGGAAAAAAGCATTTTTCTAAAAAAAAAAAAAATATAGTGATTAAAAAAAATCTAGTGCTTAACAGACTCTTAGGTTCTCAACTTTATCTTTTCTACACAGAAAACCAAATTAATTAATTCTAGAGAATGGAATCCTAAAGCTGGAAGAGAAAGAACAGTTTTTGATTTCTGATGCACCCCTATAATGGCTCTTGTATGACCTGGGTTGGTGGTCTCTGCCTTCTGTATGGGCTTCTTATTTTTCTTTATGGAAATTTACTGGTGAACATATCTTCTTTGACGCAAAAGAATTCAATCTTTAAAAATCTCATCCACCATTACCCATTCTTGAAATTACCAAATGAATCTAGGTAAAGAAGAAGAGAAATATATCAACACACGTATCAAAAACTCTCATTTTCATCATGTTAGTGATTGTCAGTGCTCAACTTTGGGAAAATAGAAAAATTAAAACCAAAGACAAGCAGAAGTTATTACTGAAAGGAAATGGAAGGTGGGTGTCATTGAATCTGAAAAAACAAACAGTGATTTTTTTGTATTAGTTTGTTTTCTTTTTAATAAAATAATCCCATGTAAATTAGTCCCTTTATCTTTCCCTTTGACCTTAAGCCGTCCAAGCCTGGAGGAACTGGCAAGATTCCTCTTCAGCCATTGAACTCCATGTGAATGCAGTCATTCTGGAGTTCACACAGATCACAGACTTTTGATCTAGATGTGACAAGCAGAGAAGAGAAACTCAGGAATTTCTAATAGAAATATAAGATGACATTCTCAGAGATAAGAACTCATTTGGGTACATTTTTAAATGATGTGATTAAGAGGAAAAAGACAGTGTTTTAGAGTATAAGCCAGATCTTCAGAAGATTCCTTGTGTAATATTCCTCCCTCTCTTGCCTATTAATGAGGACCTTTACTCATTAATTACTTTATTTACTTCATTCACATTATCATATCAGATCCTGTAAAGTTTTCATTCTCTTTTTTTTTCTAAAATATGGTCATATAAAATGTGTGCACGTATCAGTCTAATTGATCACAAGCTCTACCTGCGCAGTGTGACAGTATCACTCTGTGGCGGAATCGTGTCCTTTACTTAAGTCACAGTCATTTGCCATCAGGACTCCTCTTTGTCAGAGGTGAAGAAACCAAAGAAAACCTGGCACTGTCCCATCCTTGGACTCATAGCCCTCTGTGGCCCAAGTGTCTTTTCTCTGGTGAAATTAGAAAAATAGGAGCAATATCAATAATTTTAAATTAAGTTATATGCATTCACTTTAAAAAAAATAGTTTTATTTGTAGATGGACTCACTACCTTTATTTTGTTTATTTAGTTTTTTTATGGGGTGCTGGGGATCAAACTCAGCACTTCGTGCATGCTAGGCAAGCCCTCAACCACTGAGCCACAACCCCAGCCCCATGTGTTCACTTTTAAAAATCTCAAAACATAATATATTTTGGTGCAAAAATACCGCTTCTTTTGAGGTGAGAATATATGACAATATGGTAGCTCAGTATGTTCCCGTGTTCTCATTTAACAACCCTGGTGCCATGAAGGCAGAGGTGTGCACACACACCCACAGAAAGACAGTCGACACAGCACAAGGATGACACCCCCATCACTTTTGCTAAACTCAGTACTAATTGTTAGTCCTTGAAAAGAAAATGGCAGCACTTTTTTTGTTCTTTGATTAAGAAGAACAAAACTCAAGATTCACTTAAAACTATTAATCCATGTGTTCTTACGGTTCACATCAGTCAACTTTTTCATGAGATGGTTTAGAAATAGGATTATGACTAAATAATTCTATAGCAACAGCTGTTGAGCACTTAAAAGTGTAGAAATCCTATATACTTCCAAGTATCAGGGACAGTATAAACCTACAATGTTTTCTGTTAATTAAAAACATTACAACTAAAAAAAAATTTTTTTTAAGTAGAGTAGTAGTTACCACATGCTGGGGGTTGGAAGGAATGAGGTTTGATTGCTAGTAAGTTCAGAGTTTCTACTGGGTGAGCTGAGGATGCACTGCAAATACATAATGATGTTTACACGACTTCTTGAAAATACAAAAAAAAAAAAACCTCACTGAATTGTACTCTTTATTTATTTATCTATTTACTTATTTTGGTACCGGGGATTGAACTCAGGGGCACTCAACCACTGAGCCACACCTCAGCCCTATTTTGTATTTTATTTAGAGATAGGGTCTCACTGAGTTGCTTAGGGCCTCGCCATTGCTGGGGCTGGCTTTGAACTTGAGAGCCTACTGTATTCTTTAAATGAGTAAATTTTATGGTATCTGAGCTAAATATCAATAAAATTATAAAAATCAAATTAAAATTTTAGAAAAAGAAAGTTTGAGAATCAAGATCTTGGAAATATCCAATAATGTTAATCAAATAAGGATGATAAACAGGAAACAAGGACACTGAGGAGGTCCTTAACATGAAGATACAATAATGATGCACTTATATTTCATGAGAATATACATAATTATGACAATATAAAAAATCCAAGCATTAACATTACTTAAACATCTCATACATTTTGTTCAGTCATAATTTAAGCAAAATTGAGGTTTGTGTATTATTCTGATTTCAGAAGCAAAAAATAAAGTTTATATCAACTTTTACATCATATTTTACATTAAAGATTCTATATGTCTTAGGTGACTCTTGCTGGTTTGTAAAGTGTTCTGGGTTTTCTGTCTCATCTCAATTCTGCTCAGTTTTACTTTCACTTTCTCTGCATTTCACATCCATGAATAATGGTTGACCAAAGTGGGTGCTGATGCCTTTTAATTCTTCCAAATTCATTAACAGAAATTACTGGTTCTGCATTTTCATATACACTCAGAGTTGATTTTGAATTACTTTCAACCTGAGTTCTCATAAACACCTTTTTATAACATTTTTACAACCAAAAAAGAATATTTTCAAATCTGCCTTTACTATATAAAGAATTATGTATATTAAAGCAAAGGAGAGAACCGTTTATTTTCTCTCAATAGCAAATAGTACACATTTTAAGGAATTCACTCTGTTTTTTGTAGGAGTAGGGATCTCATTAAGCATGTTCCTGAGGAAACAGCCATAGTTCTTTGTGTTGGTGTTATAGGAAAACACAGATAAGCAGACATGTTACAAAGTACCACAAACTCCCACACTGCTGTATGTTCCTCTTTGTGTAACTGGATGATATCATGTTGCCAAATTATTATTTTTTAAAGAATATTGGCTGCTTGAAGAATTTATAAATATATATATATACACATATATTTATATATGTGTGTGTGTGTGTGTGTGTGTGTATGTGTAGTCTTGGCTCAAACTGTGATAGGAAGTGGGTTCCACTGGGCAGGGAGACCCCTCTTTTTATTCAACACTGTCTACCTAAGGAGGCTCAGGATGGAAATGAGGTTAATAGAGATTAAGTGACCCACCTTGAACTTGCATTTTCTGATGCTTATTCAGATTGGAGATTGCTTGGTTTTCTTTTGTTAGTTTTGTTAATTTTGTTTTGTTTATTTTATTTTCTTCTTGACAGGGCACTAAGGAGATCATAGGGAAAGGAAACATGTGAAGCTATTGTTAATACATTCTCACAAAATACAGAATCACTGAACGTTTCTGTCCTCATTTAATGATTGTACTATGGGCTTATTTATCTCTTGTACTGCTTGTTTCATACAGAAGGAAAAATACACTTTTACTTTAAATGATAATCTTTGCTCCATCAAAGCACAGTGATTTACTTGGGTGCATTTAAATCACACTATACTTAAAAGTTTTATCCTCTACTTAAATGAGACTTTGAAAGCTAACTTCGCTTTTTCAAATGATATGTTTGAATCTCCAATCATGTATTTTCTTCCCTATACTCTCTGAATAAAGGAAAAGCTTCTATTTTCACTATCTTGAAAGAAACATTTTCTTTGGATAACAGCTGTAATCCATGCCTTCACATATAAACATCAATTTATTAATTCACAATCAGAAATCTCAGTGTATGTGATACTACAATTAGAGTAGGCACTGAAATAAACTTCTGCTTGAAGTTTTTCTTCATAGAATTTGTGCATAAATCCATGCCCCCGCCCCCAAAAAAACAGAACCAGATATATTCAACTGAGTATCTCTCCCTCTCCCCTCTGCCCCACACACAAATACTTCAAAAAGAGACAAATTTAGAGTTGGGAAGCCAGATAAATTGATCAAGTCTTCATACTTAGTTCCTTAGTCAAAAACAAAAAATTATAACACTTTACCCTCAATTTCTGTCTCCAAAACTCCCTACAAACAATGATCTATGCTCTCCAGGAAGTTCTGTTCTCTAGAACACACAAACACCAGTTTAAGTCCATGTCCCAATAGAATCCTGTCCCTATTCCTGGGGTACCAGGTTTTTATCAGCTACTTATTATTGTAGATTCTCATATTTGGGACTAGAATATAGCATTATTATTTACCTCCCTATTCCAAGTGTACTTCTAGTCTCTTTCTTTTCCTCTCATTCAAAACAAACAAAACAGCAACAGAATAAATAACAAAACTCCTTTGATATCAAACTGAGAATGCAGTCTCTCATCATTTAAAAAGTTTAAAATAAGTTCATGGTTTTAAAAAGTCACTACTAAAAGGTTATAATGAGAGAAAGCAAGTTAATCACACGCTTCAGCTCATTCTCCAAAGGTGAAATTTTACCTTTATTTCTGCTTTATTTTATTCTTGATCGCCATCTTACAGAATATATACACTAATCTCTCTTGCTATACCATTTTAAACATTATCAGATAAATCTAAAAACCTTTCCAAAATGTAGTGATTGAATGGAGTAAAATTAAACACAAATAAACCAGAGTTAAATTTTTTCTTAAGGCTATGGTTGGCTGGAGTGACTGCTGGCTGGGTGGGACTCAACTGATGTAGGTGGATTCACTCATAAATTGATGTTTAATTGGTAGGTCAACTTGGGCCACGCTCATCTAGTATGGCCTTTGCTGACTATCCTTTCCAGCTCTCTCATATGCACAAGTTTCTCAAAACCCTCAAATAGGCTAGTCTGGTTGTTAAGACATTCTCATGGCAATTTAGAGAAGTAAGAGGAAGGAAAAATGTGCAAACATGCTTCCTAAAATTCTTTGCATCAAATTTACTGTTATCTCATTGTTCAAAGCAAGGTGCATGATTCCATGCAGAGTAGGCTTGGGACCCACTGTCAAAAGATGTGGATACAGGAGTGACACTAATTAGTCCTGTAGATGAAATCAAGCTCGCATCCTCCTTTAGAATATGACACACATATTCTCAATTAGATTACTAATTACTTAATTACTAATCAAGGAGATTGAGTTTTCTTTTATCGTATTTGAAGATGGATCCATTGGCTCATGCCTGTAATGCCAGCCACTTGGGATGCTGAGACAAGAGGATCTCAAGTTCAAAACCAGCCTCAGCAACTTAGCGAGGCCCTAAGCAACTTAGTGAGATCCTGTCTCAAAATAAAAAAATAAAAAGGACTGGGGATGTAGCTTATAAGGCCCATAGTCTAACAGCTGTGCAGGCACTTGTGCAAATGCTAGTGCTGCTCCATAAGTGCTTTAGGTCCTTATTGCCTTTTTATAAAATGAACTTCATGTTCCTACTATAGAAACAAAAGGTCAACGGAAACTCCTCCACCCAAGTTTGCTCGTCTTGCTCTAGAGACACCTGCTTTCCTGCCCTAGACACTTCTACAAGAAATAGTTGATAAAGAAAGCGTCTCTCACTCATTAACCACCCTAGTTAAAAACCTCTCCTTTTTCCCCTATAGGCCCACCGCAGACTTCACAGGTACATTGCCTACCTGAAATAGCTGACCGCCGCCCAGCTTTGCATAGAGCAACTCTAAGGGAGCAGTCCTATAAAACACCCCAAGGTTAGATTTCCTCTGCCTTCCCTCACTTTGAGCAATGGCCTTTGTCAGATTCTAACTGGCAAATAAAACTTTCTGTGTGGGGATTTTCACTGCCTGGTCTCTGAGTTTTTTGCCTGCAGTTCACTCCACTTTCCTTCCATAGCTCAGTGGTAAAGTGCCCTGGGTTCAATCCCCAGTACCAAAACAAAGAAAAAAAAAAAAAAAAGGCAGACAGAAAGAAAGAAGAAAGAAAGAAAGAAAGAAAGAAAGAAAGAAAGAAAGAAAGAAAGAACATTCATTTGAACATTTATTACGTTCACAGAATTGAAAACTTGGAACTTAATGGATAAATAACTATTAACTAATGAATTCTGATGGTTTTCATTTTCTTTGTTTTGACCTACAGCACCTCTAGTTTTTATGTGCCATATGAAATTCACCATCTGTAGTCACATTTTTTAAATTCCTCTACTTGAAAGCTGATGATATACCTTAATGTGTATAAAATTAGCTAGTTTTCTTATTGTGCTCAGTTAACCTATAAATTTGTGGTTTGTTAAAATTAGAAAATGGATAGAGGCATGCATTTACTTAGACTGCATAGGAGAATTTAGTGGGTTTCATGCAAAAAAGGTGTCACAATGCTAAGAATGGTCAAATAAGGGTTGGTGATGTTGGTAGACGCATGCATCTCTTTTTTACGAAGATAATAAATAGTAAGCTAAACTAATTTGTTTAAGTTCAAGATTCAATGTACAGACTGAGCTTTACTGCCAAAAAATAAAAAATAAAAATAAAACCCAAAGCCTAGGACCCAGCACTTTTTGAAAACTGAGCTTTGTAATTGTGTTACCCAGTAAGTTTAGAAAGTCAGTTATGCTCTTACAAACAAAATATGCAAAACTAGAAAGTTCTCAAGGAAGTAAGTTGAAACCAGTGACCTTCAGGAGCATGAAGAATAAGTTAAAATAATCAAATGAGACCAGTTATAGGAAAAAACAAACAAGATAAAGTCTAGACGAGTTTGGAGAAACAATAGTGTTGAAAATAAAGACATTCTGATACGTTCTTCTCAAAATGTGCATGTGAAATACTAAATCTATAAAAACAAATAAAAGTGCAAATAAGACTCATCACTTCCATGAGAAATCTCAAAAAGTGATGAAACAATTACTTGCAGCACAGTTAAACATTTCCTGGAGTAGAGAATGAAGCAGAGCAAGCATTAGACAGAAAAGAAAGTGACATTTCAGTACGGAAGGTGAACCTTTATTTCACGGAAATCATCTTTCAGTATTTTTAAAAGTAGGAGCTCTATAACTTTGCCACCACTCTAATTTGAGACGTGGGTAGTAAAAGAAGGGGAGATTTATGTGCCTTTTACTGAACCAGCTTTCCTCACGCTCAGCCTTGACATTATTCTTTTCTTTCAACTGTGTGGATATATCTTGGGATGAATAAATAATTTGCAAATATATGAGTCAACAAAGAAAGAAATGCAGAGTTGCAGACTGATAATGGAAATTACAGGGGTTATAAAATATCGTACATTGTGTTGCCATTAAGACGCAAGGAATACGGGAAGTTATAAATAACCCACATCATTTTTTAAAGGACTGCTTTTTAAATATTCTTTGTGGAAGCATAACTGATAAAAGTCCAGCCATTTCTCATATGAAATCATTCTTTGCAAAGTGAAAAACCAGTAGGAGACAATGGTGCCACTGTTTGATCAGTACTTCTGAATGAAGTGTCACATCTGCCTTCGCTCAGACAAGAGCAAAATGTTGAACAGCTTTGAAATATATAGGTGCTACCCAACAAAAAGGCAAGAAATTTTATGAAAATAATGCTTAGACCGTCAAAAATAAAGAAGCCAAGAAAGAAGGAATGATTTGTGATGTTTCCAACATATTGTGGTCTTTGCAATTTATGAAGCATTTTCCAGTACATTATTAGTTTAATTCTCCGAAGAACCCTGTAACCCAGCTACATTTAATCTTATTTTACTGATTGACACACCTCTTTCGATTTTTTAAGTCAAAGTGGTGGAGAAGTGGTATAGTGAAAAGGTGAAAAATGATGTGGGAGAAAATAACATCTGTGACTTGCAAGAATAATTTAGGCCTTGCACGCATTAACTGACTTTTGCTGTACTTACTTGAGACACCAAAGAATAATATATCAGGAACAAAAGCAACAACAAATGTACTGTATTGAAAAAGCCTCACATTAATCCTCAGCTTCACACTAAATCATTTCTTATTATTCCTGATTATAAATGAGTTATACAACATTAAGTACAGGGAAAGGATCTAACTTATTGAAGTTCCATGTTGAACCAGCAAAAATGATGGGGCAGATCAGATCTAACTTTCACAGAAGGCTGCATGTGGTGAGCAATAGGGCTGTGGATAACTTGAAGAAAGGGCATGGGTAAGAGGAAGAGATTTTTAAAATTCATACTTACTCAATCATCAAATAAATATCATGGATGTCACCCTGGTGAGAGACAGTCTGGGAACACCACAAAAAATATGCATATTCTGTTTTGAGAATCAAGAACTGATTTTGGCAGGATCTCAAAATATGTGATACTAACATCAACTTTAGTGTATCATTTGTATACACTAATGTGTTTATAATACCTTTTGAAGAGGCTAACAGTTAACAAAATTGGTTTAAAGATGAAAGAAAGAATTTTTCAGAGGAATGAGTGTTCTGAAAAACTGGTTAGATAGCACATAGGATGTTCTGACCAACTTAATGCGATCTACTACTCACCCCATCTGTTTTCTTATTACAGGGAAACACTTGTCAAAGTGCTTTCTCTGTGGACAAAGATGGCTAACAATTTTATATTTTCTGATTCTGTAAATGAATTAAGCATCTGAAATAATTCATTTTCTCCAGAATCAATTTTCTTTATCCATGTCTCACATTTAAATTTTGATAGTTAGCTGCTGCTTGCAAGAATAGTTTAAGATCCACCAAATGAAATATTTTAACCTCTCTTTTCCATTAAGGAGATTTTATTTATATTAATCCAACTTTTATAATATTTTGTATTTTTTTCTAATTGCTTCCTTATGAGAAAAATTGATCAAACTAATTTAAAAAGTTGGCCTAGCAATATACATTAACCTAAAAAAGTCAGCAGGTATGGAAAGGTAGACCTTTAAAATTAGTTTCACTTTCATAAACAATGTGTCCAGAAATGTGAATTTTTCAAAGGAGAATACCCACTGGTTGATTACTTTCTAGCTCATATTAATGAACACATAGGAAAAATTCAGAAATGTGTGATTTTTGAGAGGGGACACTCAAATATTATGAAAATATTTTGAGTACAAAATTCATTTTGCTCAAAATATTTGATCAAAATGACATTCCAGAAAGATGAGTCATTTTATCCTGTGGATTAAAGGGTCCCTTCCTGATTCCTGAAATACAGTGAACACTGCTTTTACTTCTCAGCCACCATGTTGAGTTTATTTGGTCAGGAGAAGAGTAGTGTACCAATCCAGATTATTTCATCTAGAACAGCTGTTGACAAAATATTTCTTATGTTTTTTCAAATGAAAAGTTTTCATTTTCAACATAAGTTCTCGTTGAAATATTGAATTAAGCATAGAGAAGAAAGCAGAAGTCATGTGTGTATAATCATTTTAAACTTGGTGTCTATTCCTGAACTTTCTTTTCCTTCTGCTCTTTCCCTCTCTCTCCTTCCTACTTATATTTCTATCTGCCATTTTTGCTTTCATATGTGATATAAAGAAGAATGATTGCATAGTTCTATAGCCATCTTTGAATATTTAATATCAAAATCATCATACATTTAATTATAATTTAACACTAATAAATCAGATTTCTTTCTCTGATGATACATACAAATTTATGCCATAAAGTGCAGCATTTTATTGCATTAACATATTTATTTTATAGTGTATTTAATCAGTTTCTCATGATGTATGCTTCTTTTCTTTCTTCCAAACAACAAACATTTACAGAACATTGTAATGCTGGTAATTTTTTAACAGTGAATTTGAACAATAGAGTGCCTGGGTAAAGTGGAATCCACCTTTGGATTATTGATTGGGTTCTCCAAATATACTTGCCTCTAGGACGTATATTTAAATTTTACAGTCCTACCAACAAGATCTGAGAGTGCCTTATATCATTTTCTCTACTGGATCTTGGTCTTGTGATTCTAATGTTTACCTTTAGTTTATGATAAGATTGAAAATATTTTTATGTCTTTTGGCCCATTTCAATTTCAGATTTTATAAAGCATCTGTTCATTCCCCAAATTGATTTTAACCAACTAACAAAGCTTTTTGTATACTATACTAAAGGTATTCAAACTGCTTTTTCATATTTGTTGCAAATTCTCTTTTCCAATATTTCACTTGTTTTTCAATCATAATTGTGGTGTTTTAGCCATTCACATATGTTCATCTATTTTTATCATTCTACTTTCTGAGACTGCTATACTTTTGAAATGGACTTGATGCAATTTCATATTTTCTTTTTCTGCTACATTGCAGACTAGTGCAAAGTTACTGAGGAAGCTTCAGTAGTACCAGCTGCTGACAGCTGCTCCCCTAATTTGACCATCCTTAGAGTGTTACTCATCCTGAAAATATTTTTATTGGTGGGACCCAAATACATGATTTATTTGCTTTCACTCTATTAACACTCAAACAATGCTGTGATATGATGCATTACTATTACCATTCCTATCTTACCCATGGTAAAACTAGGACATAAGAGGTTAAGATGTTTGACTCAGTTTGCATGATCTGTCTTATTTCAGAGTGTACGCTCTTAACCCCTTCCCTTTCACTGTCTCTTGAGTAAGCCTGGACACTCTCCAATGAGCTTGCTGGCAGGTCTCCTGCATGGCTGCGTGGCCAACATGCACCCTTTTGGCAGGTCAAACAGTTATTTTAATCTTCTCTTTCATGAACTTCATTTATGACTTTTTTCTTGCAGAGAATGATTGCGTGTTTAAAACTGCACTAATTTCCATGTTTCTGGGTTCTACTATAAGCTCACTTGAAACTTTCTTTCTATCCTTGAGACACTAAGAATTGCCAGAGAATATTTTCTTTTGACTCCCTAGTGTGCATGTGCTAAATGCTGACTTTAAATAGAATCCCTTTTTTGATGCATTCAATCTATTACATACAATTATAGCTTCCCTCCCAAACTTTAATATTTTCTAGATTTTATCATGCTATTCCATGAACTATGATTAACTGATTAATGCAAGCCTTGGATATATTGGTCATTATTTTGCTTCTGCTTCTTTCCAACATGGCATCTTCATGAACTTTGAAGGCTTCTCTTCACAGTCCAGGGATCCTGTCAATCAATGTTATGACTGATGTCAGATTGTCTTCATCACTGCCCACTTCAACATATTCTTATTTAGGGATGGCATCAAACTAAAAAGCTTCTTCCCAGCAAAGGAAACAATCAAGAATGTGAACAGAGAGCCTACAAATTGGGAGAAAATCTTTACCATCAGCACCTCAAAAGAGCATTAACCTCCAGGATATACAAAGAACTCAAATAACTTAACACCAATAAATAAATAAATAAACAAACAAACAAACATAAATATCCCAATCAGTGAATGGGCAAAGGAACTGAATAGGCACTTCCCAGAAGAAGAAATGAAGAAATGCGAATCATCAAAAAATATATGAAAAAATGTTCAACATCTCTCGCAATTAGAGAAGTGCAAATCAAAACTACACTGAGATTCCATCTCACCCTAGTCAGAACAGCAATTAGCAATAATACAAGCAACAAGAAATATTGGTGAGCATGTGAGGAAGAAGGTTCACTTGTACATTTCTGGTGGGATTGCAAATTGGTGCAACCACACTGGAAAGCAGTATGGAAATTTCTTAGAAAACCTACAACGGAACCACTATTTGACCCAATTATTCTACTCCTCAGTTTATACCCAGAGGACTTAAAATCAGTATACCACAGTGATTCAGCTACTTCAATATTTATAGCAGCTCAGCTCACAAGAGCCAAGTGATGGAACCAACCTAGGTGCCCTACAATAGACGAATGGATGAAGAAACTGTGGTATGTATGCAAAATGGAATATTAGTCAGCCATAAAGAATAATAAAATTACGGCTTTTGCAGGTAAATGGATGGAACTGGAGAACACTGTTAAGTGAAAGAATCAAGTCCCAAAAATCCAAAGACAGAATGTTCTCTCTAATATGTGGATGCTAAACTACAACATGGGAGGGGAAGATTAGAAGTTCATTGGACTAGACAAATGGGAATGAAGGGAATGGGGGATGGGAATAGAAAAAACAGTAGAATGAATTGGATATATCTTTCCTATCCTTATATATGAATACATGACCAGTGTAACTCCACATACAACCACAATAATGGGATCCTAATTGGAATAAGTTATTCCATGTATGTATAATATGTCAAAATATACTCTACTGTCATGCATATCTAGAAAGAATGAGTAAATTTTAAAAATATGTTCTTATTAAATAGCTTCAATTTTTCCAAGGAATCTTGACTACTTAGAAGGTTCATTTAAGTTACAAATGCAAGAGATAGTATAATAAGAAAAGAATAGAGGCAAAAGGACTCAGTAATATTCTATTTTTCTTACTTAGTAAATTTGTGATGTTAGATTTTAAGCTTTCATGTCTTTCCTCAACTGTAAAATGTAAATAATATATATATCACTTATTTTTTTGCACAGATATTGAGATAACTGGAATGGGAATGAGGTAGTTATGGTTGAATACATTTTGTAATATAGCACCCAACATAAATATGAGAACCTACATGCTATCTAATATGATATTATCAATAAAATCATAGCAATACCACGAAATGTGTATGGAAAATGAAAAAATGTGTACACATCACAGATTGAGCATTTCTTATCTGAAATTCTTGGACCAGAAGTATTTCTGATTTCAGGTTTTGAAATGTTTGCAGATATATAATAAGATATCTTGGGGATAGGACTCAACATGAAATTTATCTCTGATTCTTATACATCATGTACACATTTCCTGAAGGTAATTTTATGCAATGTTCTAATGGACCTGTACTTTGATTGGAGCCCAAAACCTGAGGTACATGTTCCACTGTGGTTATTACATCAACACTCAGAAAGTTTTATATTTTAGAGCACTTCAGAATTCTGATTTTTAGATGAGGGATGCTCCACTTTTGTCCTGTGAATTATTCTTAATGAAATGTAAAAATAATACATATTCAATATTACTACTATTTTAATTCATATAGCTATTTCAGGGCTATATGAATAGATCATTAAACATAGAATCAATCTTTGATTGATAGGCAAATAGTTTCCAGTACACCACAGGATAATTTTAAATATGCTTTGATATTGCAAATTCTTGTTAAAATTAGGTTAACTAAAGTATAGTGGGGCATGCATGTGTGATTGTTTTCTATGTGTCCATAAAATAGATTAATTTCTAATATATGTTTGTGCTAAATAATTTGCCTATTTGTTTCTTTTCACTATCTTTTTAAATGGGTTTTATGAGTTTGGGAGGAAAAAAGTATTCTGAGTGAATTTAGTAATTTAGAGTTAAGACTTATTTTCAGAAATCATTGTGTTTCATAAGAAATGTTTCTAAAAGTGATTGTTAATCATTCTCTGAAACAATAAGACTTGTCTTTTAATACCAGGAAGGGCTTGCCCTGAACACACCACCTGGGGAATATCATCTTAAGGTGACTTCGGTGAGGGTGCCTTTCATGGCTGCCTTAATTGTTTTTGCATTGCTCTGTCTTCATGAGTGCACATTCATCAAATAATGAAGAGCAATGTGACATTTTCAAGTTTTACTAAGTCAACCAGCATCCGTTGCCATAGTACTCTGCAGTCAGGAAACCAGGAAAATGCAGAGCTATTTTTCATTATGTGTTGAAAGATGTCAGTAGAATTAAAGTGTCAGATAAAGAGGGAGAGAGGGAAAGAGAGAGAAAGAAAATTACTCACTCAATGGTCATTAATGAATATTAAAAAACACATATAACTTAAGCAAATATTTTCTGGAGGGGGACCAGATATGGAAAAGATGTAAATGAAAGGAGGGGTAAACATCACTTTTAAAAAAGCAAAAACATGTTTGATTCTTCCCCTTCCGAGGTAAGAAGGAAAGTCATGTCCACATACCTAAGACTTTCTGATTTGGAAAGACTCCTCAGCTAGGTAATGGCCAGTTTAATGCGCTAAATGGAAAAAAAAAAGATGTCGGAGAATCATTTTTCACCCTTCAAATATCATTTGAGTGAAATTACTCATCAAGCATGTACTTGGTAATTAGGGCTGACACTTTATAAATATGTATAACATTTAAAAATAAGGATCAGACCTTATTTAAATGTGGTGACTTCCTTACCTGTTCTTATAATTCCTTGATTTCTCAGTATCTATGAGTTTCGACAGAGACACAATGTTTATGGCATAAACCTTTGTTTTCATCTCATTCTAATCTCTCCATCTTCCAAGATCATGATTTCTAAAATGTCTTAGCCTTCATTTCTAACTGGTCTCATTTTCTCACAAAATGAATTTTGCCTAATCAGCAAGCCAGGGACTTGACCTCCTTCAATTCTCTGCTTGACTAGAGAATATCCAGTCTTGATTGTCAGTCATAACTTCCTATTTAATCTCTCAACCCTTTCCTGATCTGAGGATTGTGGGAGAAAGTTCTTTAAAAGGAGATTGAGGGCTGAGGTTATAGCTCAGTTGGTAGAGCGCGTGCCTTGTAAGCACAAGGCCCTGGGTTCAATCCCCAGCACCACAAAAAATAAATAAATAAATAAATAAATAAATAAATAAACAAACAAATAAATAAATAAAAAGAGATTGATGGGACAGTCCACAAATTCCATCTCTTCAATATCATTGAGGTCAGCACAACTGCTAAGTAGACTCTTCTTTCCTCCCTTATTGAGCCCCGATTATTTTTGGAATTTCTCAATTTCAGTATTTTCTCTTTCAATCATTTTCCAAGTCTCCTTAAATTTAATCTAAGCTCCCATCACATTTTGAAATTATTCTATACCCCTACTCAATATGGACCTACTTTTAATGTTAAATGAAATGATGTCCCTCAACCTCCCTCTCTCACCTGAAATTGTATCATCCCCTTCCAAGGCTCTTCATCTCTACCAAAATGGAAGTAGGAATCCAGTTGGGTAAAACTGCACCTTAGTCGAGCAGCAATATGAACACAAGCAAATTTTTCCACAGTTTACCTGATAGGAAAATTCATCAACATTCATTCTGCAACTCTCTTTAGGAAATCTTTGGCATTCAAAATCAAATCTTTAATGTTGTGGCTCTGACTGAAAGCGGAGATTAATCTCTACCAAAAGCTAAGAGCTTTATAGTAAGATATCTGTTAAGATAAAAAAAAAAGAGCAAATAAACATTGCCTGTGATATTCCTATATCTTGTCTAAAAAAAGCTTCCACAAATAGGGCATTTGAATTGTCTACACTTTATTATTCAAACAGCACACCAATTAGAACATCATTTCACAAAACAGTTTCAAGGTAGAAAGGTGCTTTATCTTCTTTCATTAGAAAAGATAAAATTGAGAAGGGATCCCCCTAATTGTGGCAGGCGATGGGGGTGGAATGTTGCAGCCCCAAAATGGTAAAGATAATTTTCGTCTTGTAAATGGGTGCTTACCTCTGTGAAATACACTGTTGCTGATAAAATTTTCAACTGCAATAATGGCAACTCCAGAATGATGGTATAGCCTTTATTTGCCATGTCAATGCCAAAGTAGGACTTCAGAGATGGAACTGTCAGGCCGATAAGGGTGACTCAGAAGGGGGACGCTGAAAAAAATGGACTCCCAGTAAATCTTGCTGAAGTTCCGGAGGCACTTGCCCATCTGTATGTGCAACATGCATTCAGCTGCTGTGAAGTTTCTCTGACAGTCCTGGGAAGGGCTGTGACAGTAACAAGGAAGATGGATAGCAGATTCCATGCCTCTTTGTTAATCACATTAACAGCTCTGCTTTGTACTCTCTCGTGTTGTGTCTGAAAATATATATCCCCACCACGCCATACTGCGAACTTTTATCCTATTACCCATCTGCCGGCAGCAAATGATCAGTTTAAAGGCAGAAATGGGTGATGGGGTTGTGGAACTCAAAGATTTGTTAAGCATCCTATTTTTCCACTCTTCATTCTTCTGATCACCTTTTTGGAAATGAAAGAAACAAACACACACACCACATTTTCAAAAGTTTCCTTAGGGAATCTGAAAAAGATTTTACATCCCTTGAGTTATGTGGTATTGACAAGCATGAGTTCAAACATTCAAATTGGTAATTTTAAACAAATAGATGTGAGACTGCTATTTCCTTTTCATTTTAAGAGTTTATGATAAAACTCAAATTGGAGGCTGGAGGTTATGAAATGATGTTTTTTTCCATTTAGCTGGGGGATTTTCTCCTACTGGTTGCTTGGTCCCAACCCTTATGGTCAGATAAATAAAAAAGCAGGGGAATAACTAGTGTTGAGCACATTTCACCAGTTGGGGAGATAAAAATATTTCTTCAATTACTTTGTGAACATCTGTGTGTTACAAAGAGAGATGTGCATTAACATAATTAACTATTTCTTTTCTCTCTTAATTGCATTTCTAGATTCATGTCTAAGATTTCTAATCAGTTATTTTCTGGTGTCATAAGAAGTAATATGACACTTATTTTCCTGCTTACAGAGATTGCTCGAATAATACATTTTTTTCTCAAAGCTTTTGGAGATTTTCAAGTCTAATAAAAGACTTCTGTAACAGAAGTGCAATTAGTCATACCAGTGAGTTGCTCATCAGAAATATTCCACTAAGACCAAATTTGATCTGAACTGTAGGCAGCATCATTCATTTCAATTGAGTAGCTGAGTTTTGCTCATGTGTTGGAATGGCTAGTTCTAACAGGTGAAGATGGAGTCCAGGGACAACCTCAGGGAGTCAGGGGGCAGAGTCATATCCTGGCTATAACACTTTGCAGCAATGATCTCAGGCAAGTTTCTCCCTGTGTAAAATGATGCTAAGAAGCTATACCTGATTTTCAGGATTGCTGTAAATATTCAATTTGCAAATCAGAAAGATCTTATAACTACTGTTCTATTGTTTACAATTTTATGAATAGGGTAGTATAGCTTCCTAGATGAGTCATGAATGAGTCTTTAGAACACAAACTACTGTGCAGAGTGACAGATTATGTTTGGAAGCTCTGAAAAACTTTTTTCTGGGGAAAAAGTTGTGTCAGGGAGGAAAACGGAACCAGTCTTCATCTCAGTCGAGTCCCACTGAATACATTACTAGTGACCATTTTTCCATATATAACTGACTTTAAATTTTTTTTTAGCTCAATCTATAACCAGGCATCATTCCCCATTCAAACAAGAACATGAGTATTCTCAGGAAAAGTCCCCTCTTTTAAAATTGGGTGGAAGAGAAACCCATCAAAAATGTAATACATGCATGGCAAAATAGATGAAACAACTTTGTACATGAGAAATTAAATATTTTAGGATAGGTAGAGCATACTTTCTTTCCTTCAGAACAGATAATAAAGGGTTAAATTTTATCACTTTCTGAGAATTGAGAAACAGAACCACTTGTATCACCAATGAGACACAAATTGCCTGAATGTCTGTAAAATTTAAGTGTGGTCTTTAAAGAAGCAGTAATTGCTAATCATTACTTTCATGGAGAATCTCAACAGTTATAGCTCTAAATAATGCTCCTTCTTATTATGATTATTTAATGCATCAACCTTTTAATGATACTTTTCACAGGTAAGGAGTATAATATCATATTTAAAAATACTTTTTGTAGGTATATTGGACTACATATCATCCCCTTGATAAACTTGACCTCACAAATTTGATTAGAAAAAAATAGCAAAGGTAAACTGAAGGTTCTTGGCACGCTAATAAGTGTTCCTCAGGAAGAGGAACTTAAATCCATTGTGCCAAAATTAGCGAAAGTAGAGACTGGAGAAAGTATTAGATTATTTCAAAAAGTTGAAATTATATTGAAATAGTTGTATCAAAATGAATTAGGAGAGTGAAGGGGAGAGAAAGGAAGATGGCAGGGAGGGAGAGGAAAGGAAGGCATTAAGGTCAGCTCTAAAGAAAGAACAAAGTCCCCAGATGCCAGAAAGATGAGGCTCCTAAGTATGCAAGAAAAACTCAATGGTCCAGGCATTACTGATCTGATAAGGGCTCTAATCTTAGGATTTGCAGTTCTTCAGATCCAAAACAGCAGAGGAAGAGTGGATCTGGAGCTGAGACTGATGCAGAGGTCAAGCGCTGAGGACCGGTTCTCATCTCCCAGAGGAGATGAAAGGAAACACTGCACATTGACACATAAAATAGCAGGCTGTTTGTCACTACTCAAGGTTACATGGAGAAAAAATTCTGTGAAAAATTAAAACCAAATCTGTGTGCTTAGGTAGGTCTAAAATTTCAATATTACATGATGTCAAAACTCAAATTCAAGAACTAACTATATGCATGTGTGCAAGAGAGGTCATCCTGAGTTACATAGTAGGGGGTATAAAGAGCTGAGTGGGTCTAAGAGGCACTTTCACCATGTTGAGCAATGTGGATTGTCAAGAGGAGAGGGGAAAACTTTTGAAATTATATTCTGTAAAACTTCTGAGGCTTAGGAGAAGCAGTATACCATGGACTAAAGTTAGTAAGCACAAGTAAAAGATCAGCTCTCCAAAAATTTGGGGTAACAGGATAATATGAGGTATTTTTAGAATCTATGGATATAATTGTTCAGGTGCTACAAGAAGCAAATTACACAATGATGCCACACTTTGGATGGGAAAATGTTGGGAGATCCTTCCTGAGATGGTGGCAAGTTGCCCCACACAATTGTGTTGTCAACTACACAATCATGAGGGTAAATAACTGGCTTTTCACACTGCTCTGGTGCTCTTAAATGTTCAGGAGGCTGGATGCTAAGTGCTTTTTCCACTGACAATATTTTTAGTTTAGTATAAATTTATTGGGACTTAATCCCATCAGAAATTGAGGTGCATGGATATATATAAACACCCCTCCAAACACACACACACAAATATCTTAATACTATTAGGCAGAGAAGGATCATTTTAGTATAATAAACAAAAATAAAGCAAAAGGTCATCATTATGATTTTACTAGTATTAATGTTCAATAGAATGGCCATGTTCATACTAAAACTTCACTTCCACAAATGACCCTATAAACAGGTAAGACCATTGATTAAGAATGTATTAATAGTGTTAGTATATAAAGAAATTTTATAATTCAACATGAAAAGGCTACAATGTAATAGAAGTATTTTCCAAGGATAAGATTAGTCCATTCACAGAAGACAAAAGCGTGAAAAGATTTCCTACCAACCAGAGAAATGGAAATAAAATTTTAAAGGATGGCAAGCACTTGGGAAATCTCATTCAGTGCATTTATATAACTACTTTTGCAAGTAAACCAAAACTTATAAACTCATGATCAAGGAATTCTACATCAGTTACTGTGTGGTTGACAGTAGTTCCACCACAGAATAAAGAAATGAAGCCTTGCTATTACAAATGGATTGATGTATAGCATTAAAATAGTGTATAAAACATTATCAATAGTGAGACGAGAAGGTTTAATGCAAAGAAAATATTATTAAAATTAAACAAAACATTTTAAAAGTCCTATAGGTAAATTTTCAAATGATTTTAGCATAACCCAGTTAGTTAGGAAGAGTTCATTTACAACCTTGCTTATGTTCTAATTTGTAGTGTACATAAGTTTATGGAATTTGACTAATTCTATGTATGAATAGTAAAATAAAGATGTTAATACTTGGGCTAACCACCTGTATAATAGAAATGGATGTAGAATTTTTCAAATTCAGCAAGTATGAAGAAAGGACTATTGTAGATCAATTCTGAAAATGCCAAGGGAGGAAAATAAAATGAAAAAATTAGAAACTATAAGCAAAGAAGGAATGAATGAATGAATAAAATTCAAAACTAAGTGCACAGTATATGACAACAACTTTGAATAGCTTCATTCACTAATTTAAAAGTAAAGGAAAAGGTCAGAAACTTCTATCTAAATTAAGCATAAAAATAACTAATGATACATGGCATGTAAGATTCTGCAGTATATAAACTGAATTGACAAGCTTATGAAATTATAGAAAGACAATTGGGCCTTTATACTGGCTCTGACACTAATTGATGCATGAAATTCAAGGAATATACTTAACATGTGTGAATGTATTTTCAAAATGCAAATGTGGTATAATGACAATAGCATTTCCTTAATGTTTTCTGTAAATTTGAGATAGGACATTATTGTCCTTGAGTCCTTTCATGAGACTTCTTTCAGCCTCATTTCCACCATTGTTGTTCTCAATGACATCCTTGGCTTCAGTCAACCCTGTGCCCAGTCGTCACAGACTCTCCACTGCTCAAGTCATGTGAGTTTCTGTATGTGCTGGGTCCTCCTAACTCACCTAAGGGAAACTGTGTCCCTGGAAACATCTGCTGATGTGTGAACGGTGGGCATCTCCTGGGAAGGTGACCACGGATTTCATCAGAGAGGCTTGTAAGTCAGTGAATCTGGTATCACATTGCACAGAAATCTGTGCCTAAGAAGGAGAATAGTAACATGCTGAGTTATTCACAGGAATTTAAGTGGAAAAAAATGTAATGATAACTAACTACATGGCAACAGAAATAGAAATGACAAAACATGATAAGAAACAGATCAAGAGTGGAAAATGATCCTATTTTTTAAAAAAAACCAGAGTAAGGAATTAATTAGTTTCTTTTCACACAATTAAAAATAACAATTGTACTCTCTTGTACTCAACTGTAAACAGGTGTCTTCACACTCCAATTTGAAAAATAAATTGACATGGGTAATGTAAAGATATAATGAATATAATTTCAGGGTTAAATTATTGTTGCTCTTTTCCTTTTGATCTCAATTTTTTAAACGAATGTAATGTACTTGCAACTGAAAAATTCCTTAAGCTAAGAAATGACTTAGGAATCCTATTCGCTAAAAAATAAAACATCTATAACATCTGTCTACATTTACAAGTGTGATCCTCTTTTGTGCTGTTCGGAAGGTTTCAAGGATGCATAGAATTTATAAACTGAGATTTAAATTGGACTTGGTTTTGTTTTTCACTTTTTGCCTGAAAGTTCATTCTCCCATTTCCTGACAGGACAAATATTGAAAATTGATTCTTTATACATGTATAGTCTGAGTGAGATTTTTTTTGGAGTTATTAAAATAATGGAGTACTAGAAATACAATCTAATATTAAAAAGCATAAGCTAAAATAATTTCTTAATTAATGTGCAACTATTTATACTTTATGCCCCCAAAGAAAATTAGATCTTAACATAAACCAGTTTTTCATGGAACATCTTCAAAAAGTAAGGAATGCCTCGAGGCACGACATGGGATGAACACAGCTGATATTTTATGATTCATTTTTATTCTTGAATTAATTGACTAGGCTAACTCTTTTCTAAGTCAAAGGTGGCTGGTGTAGTTTAACAATGGTATGGATGGGTGGGTGAATACTGGCCTAAGAGTTCTGAGCTGATTCCATTCCCATGGATATGAAAATAGAAAGCAAAGGAAGCAGGAAGCAGCAGTGGAGGCAATAGTTAAACTGTGTCTTGCTCTGAAAAGGAGAGGGGGAGGGTGGGAGAGAGAAAAATCAAGAGAAGACAGGTCATGTAAACCATGAGCCAGGAAGTGAATTATTTAAATTGATTCTTGCCAGAAGCTAAATTCTTGTAAATGTGCGTCTTCTTTTTCTTTCTTTTTTCTCCCTATGCTATTGCTATTGGAATGAGGAACACTTGGGGACCGGATGAGGAAAAGGTCAGAGGTCACCAAATTGTAGTTTTATGAAGAATGTAATTGCTCTGCTTCAGTTTTAACGTTAAAATCTGCAAGCCTATAAAAGACAATTCTCCCTCTTGCAAAACCCCCCATTTCAGCATTTCTTGAAGATTTATATTGTATGAGAGCTGAATCTCATCCTAAAGCATTGGTTTGTATTTTTAAAATCTGGTTTCAGTTTAGAGAGGCTGGGAGGAGGCAGGCAGAGTCTGGGCGGCTGGGAGGAAGTTGTTCTTCAAGAAGGGCTCCTGCCTGGGAAGAAGATGGACAAATCTAAATGACTTCATATTCAGTTCTCTCAAGAAGTTGGTCTGTTTCTTATCTCAATATCTAAGAGAAAAACAACTTTGGCTAGGAGGGATAAAAACCTTTCAATTACTGAGACTTCAAACATATGCTAAACCAGAGTTCAGGTTAACCTCAATGTATTAAAGATGAGATTGAAAAGTGAGTTCATACTATAGACACAGACTCAGACATATACTGCTGACCTCCCTTACAGTAATGAAAGTCATGTTTAAAGAATAGAGCAACAACAGGCTTTGGCATTAGGAATGGAATAATGAAATGGAAGTTTCATTTCAAGTGGTGTTTTTTGCAATTGTTATAAACCAACAAATTGCTAGCAGGCAGCTACTGCCATTGACCAAGCAGCAGGAGCAGAATGATGTTGGAAATATTCAAAGTCATAAACTCTTTTAAAAAAAACAGTGGGAGGAGAAATGCCCCTTTAATCCTGTCTTCAGTGATGTCTTATTGTATGAACTTAAGAGTGAAACCACATGCTTCCAGAGTTATACAGATTGTTGAAGTGACATTTATCATTCTAAACTGTCTTGCTTTTAAATTTCCTTAGAGTGGTGGATTTTGCCCATTACATAGTATATGTTGACATTTCGGGCACTCAACACACAGTTGTATAAATACCTATTTGTGTTCACGAGGAAAAGTAGTACTTTAAGGGGTAACTTCATTTTTTAAAAAATGTTGTTTTTTTGTTGTTTTGGTGCTGGGGATCAACCCCAGGGCCTTGTGCTTGTAAGGCAGGCACTCTACCAACTGAGCTATATCCCCAGCCCAAAAGGTGGTTTTTGAGGGAGGTATAACTATTTTAAAAGTCTTTTATAGAAATGTATAATCCAAGGGATCCTTTTATTTAAACACTTAGAAGACATTTGTGTCTTTGCATATTTAGCAGAACAATCTATCTTTTCATATTCAATATTAATATCTTTAAGGTTAGAGGTCTCTTTCTCAAGAAGTTTAGGAACAATTTTACAAACCCAAGTCTCAAAGAGCTATTATGGTTAATAAATTGGGTGCCAGCAGGACTTTGATCAGAATACACAGACAGCTTCTAAAAATCCAAGTGACTAACTGGGTGTAGAGCTCAAAGCTGGAGCATTTGTCTAGCACGTGTGAGGCCCTGGGTTGATCTCGAGCTCTGAAAATAAATAAAAAGAATAAATAAAAATAAAGCTATAGTAAAAAGCATTTTTCAGAATATAAGCTCAGCCAGGCGTGGTGGTGCATGCCTGTGATCCAAGTGATGGAAGGTTGAGGTAGGAGGATTGCAAGTTTGAGGTCAGCCTCAGCAACTTACCAGACCCTTTCTCAGAATAAACAATAAAATAAAAGGTCTGGAGATGTGGCTCAGTGCTAAAGCACCCCTGGATTCAATTCCCAGTACCATATGACAAAAACAAAAACAAACAAAAAAAAACCTCATAAACTCAGTTTTACTCAGTCCCTTTGAAAGCATGACCCGTTCATTTATAATTTCACAATACATTTCATTGAAAGTTATATACAGTGTTCAATACCTTCAACTATGGAAAGAGGGACAACTTTTACTCTACATTTAATAACAAGCAATGTCTTTCAAGTAGACGTCCCGGTGGAAACTCCAAGTGTGAAAAACAGAAAATAAAAATTAATTAGACAAGTAGGGACACTGACCTCGTTAAGCTACTTGGGTATTTGTCGGAGACAGGAAGAGCTCAGTAAGTCATCACAGTATTCAACTTAGAGCAAGGACAGTTCTCACTCAGGTTTCCTTTCTGAAAACCCGGACAGTGAAAGCATGATTAGTCTCAGGCACTAGATCCCATAGTCTAGAAGTTATTTAAATCTGAAATGAGAATTATGGTATTTGAATAAGTGAGTAAGCATAACGTAATACTATGCGAAAGTGTTTCCCTTGTATTCTCCAGGGTGTCTACCTCACCTGAACATCACTGTGGTTGGTATAAAAATAGCTTGTCAATGGCTAAAGCAGACCGAGAAATAGCAATCCCGACTCCTCTGGCTCCTTTCCCAAATTACCTCTGCACACGAGGGAACGAAGCTTGCTTTTAACTCCCTGGCTGAACAGCAAACTTATTCCTCATGGAAAACACGTGGAGGAGGTCATATTTCCTAGTCTCAGCATGTGTCAGCCCTCCTGGAAAAACAGAGGAAAATGATGGCAATTATTTCACCTCAGTTAATTTGTGAATTTCCCCAATATGGTTTGAGTTTCAAATGAGATTTTTTTTTCTTTTAGAGGAATGAGTTTATGAAAATGTTGAAAGCATGTGTGTGTATGTTGTGTGGGTGTGATGTGTGATGCCGTAATCCCTGTTTCTTGGTGCACAAATGCTCCCGATTTTTTATTTTGATGAATTAAAGAAGAAAATGCATAGTTTGGTGTGGAAAATAAAGAGGTGCTCTTTGAAACAAGATCCATTATTGAACAGACTGAGGAAGAAATATTTACTGATGTTAACAATCATTGAGTAATTCAACTAAGCAAAGCATTGCCCAAATGTAGAGACTATTCTAGAGATATCCTAGCATGTCAGTCCCTATTCCCTCTCCAACTATCTCTTCTTATTATTGTTTCTGAGTATTTTAAAAAAATTTTTTGTGTGATTTTTACAGACTGCATTTTGATTCATCGTACACAAAGGAGTACAACTTTTCTTTTCTATGGTTGTGCACAATGTAGATTCACACCATTTGTGTACTCATACATGTGCATAGGGTAATGATGTCTGTCTCATTCCACCATCTTTCATACCCCTGCCCCCTCCTCCCTATCATTTCCCTCTATGTAATCTGAAGTACTTAAATTCTTCTCTTATCCACACTCCACTGCCGCCATTATGTATCATCATCCACTTATCAGAGAAAACATTTGGCCTTGGTTTTTTGGGCTTGGCTTATTTCACTTAGCATGATATTCTCCATCCATTTACCAACAAATACCATAATTTTATTCTTCTTTATGTCTGAGTAATATTCCATTGTGTATATATACCACAGTTTCTTTATCCATTCGTCTGTTGAAGGGCATCTAGGTTGGATCCACAATCAGTCTATTGTGAATTGAGTTTCTATAAATATCAATGTGGCTGTGTTACTGTAGTATGCTAATTTTAAGTCCTTTGGGTATAAACCAAGGAGTAGGATGGTTGAGTCAAATGGTCATTATTTTCCTCTTGTGTTGTTTTACTTACTGAGTGATTGTGTTGTGAGCAACACTTTGCTAAGCCTTGTTTGATATAGAATGTTAAAATGGAGATCCTGTTCTACTGGAATTTATATAGTCATTGGGAAAATAAGCACACATGCAGGAAGAAAAGAAACTAGTGCTTACTGAGCACCTCTATTTCACGCACATTTTCACATAAGCTGTATTAATTTGAGCATGATAACAATTATTGAGGGTTTCAAATACTATTAAGATATTGGCTTTGAAACAAGGACAATGAAGTTCCAAGAAGCCCAGATCCTACCAGTAATAAACCTTGCACCTAGGATTTGCACAAGAGGATGCTCTTTAAACCACAGCACTTGTTGTATACCAAGTTCCTCACCTATTCTGCTCACTTCTCTACCTAATTTCATGTTTGATTTTTCATCTTCTACCCATTCATTTCTTAATGAGGGAAATATATAAAAACTGTAGAAGAACTGTGACGTCCCCAGTGACATCTGAGAAAGAACAGCAGATATTTTCCCACGTATGTAATAAAGACAACATGAAGTTCCTATGGGTGAAGATGAACTGGGCAGAGTACTTCCTCAAATAAGTTGCCTATGCCTACACTACACAACTAGCTGTTTTATGTTCTACGATGCAGCTCAAGAGGTGTTTCATTGTGTTATCTTAAAGATAGTAGGTTGAAAGTAAAGATAGCCAGTGATTCAAGATTTAATTGTAATTTATCAGTTGCACTGCAATTTAGGTAGTACGTTATGTAATAATGCATGGCTAATACCAATCAGTGAGCCAAGAAGGCCAAGATGCTTTGCAGAACAGTATGGAGACAGGAAGTCTGCATTCTGTATTTAAGTTGTGTAAAGCACTGGGGCAGCCAACCTCCAAAATGACTGGGCGATGTGATTTTTCCAAGATAAAATAATATTTTTATTGTCCATAGGCCCTATTTGATAAGCTTATTGTAGTGGAATTGCCGGAACTTGAAGTCATAAGATATGTGCTTTTCTCTTTTTGTATTAGGTGTAGGATTTGAGACAAGATTTTGTTAAGTTTTCATTTTAATCGGCAAGTTATGGGTGTTCGTATTTTTGGGATACAATGTCACATTCTGATGGATGTGTGCATTGTGTAGTTATCAAATCAGGGCAATTAGCATACTCATCACCTCCAACATTTAATATTTCTTTGTGGAACAACATATTTGAATCACTTACGTTCCAGTGGCTAAAAAATGGAAATACCAATATATGTGTTACACGCTAATACAAATATTAAATAAGGGAAGGTCAATAAAAATGCCTCTCCTAGAGACTTGTATATAGAGTTTAGTAGCACATGCTATATGACAGTAGTGTGGTTTCCCCAAGAATATGACCTTAAAGTTAGTTCTTCCGCCATCTTTGACACATCGGATTGATCATTTGCCCAGGTTAGATTATGGCTGCTGAGATGGTTTATGTGAAGCGAGCTGAAGGAAAACTACAACAGGTAGGTGGGGGAGATGGATCACCTGCAAGTAGGCACCGCACTGATGCAAACCACATAGCAAGGTGTTCATGTGCTGAAAACATCAGCGGCACTCAAATAATTCAACAAGCAAAGGAGTGGATATGTTAGACACAGTCTAGATAACAGCTACAAAAATTAAAAGCAGACATGCAGAGGGACCGGTCTGGGAAGGAGCCTATAATCCCAAATCAGTATCACTGTTCTTATCAGTAACTGGCATCCATTCACAAATCCATCCCAGGCCTTCTGCTGTGGTGTGTTTGGGACTGAATGTCTTCCCCCCTCAAACTTCATTCACTGGAAGACATTAGATGGGGATCAGGTCACTTATCTTTATGTGCTATCAGTAGAGATTTTGTGTATGTCAAGATTCTTTTGAGAAGAAACATATTACAGTGATGATTTAGGTGCCAGATGTCCTATTACTAGTTTCTCTTTTATTAGTTTAGTTAAAATCATTAAAAGTAATTGATGTAAAATGAAATTGAAATATTTCTTATACATTTTAAAAAGAAACAACTAAAAATGTATTCTACACCTCTAACTTTTGCATATCAATCAATAGTTTATTACATTAATACCAATAATAAATACACTTTTTTGTGAGCATTCTGTGTGTGCCTTGGATGCATTTATTACCATCCTCACCACAATTATTTGAGTTGCATGTTATTATTCTCATTTAAGAGATGAGGAAACCGAAGTTCAGAGTAATTAAGTACCTTCACAAAACACCTGAGGCATTACAACTTTTGAGTCAAGACACTGCTGACCCCAAGGCCCAAGCTCTTCAGTTTGTAAAAGTAACTTCTCTGATGATTTTATTTGATTGTGTTGACTTCAAATGATCTTCTGAAACATTTTGAGTGGTTTTTCACTAGAGAATGTACCCAAGTAAGTTTTTGCAATACACATTGATTACAAAAGAAAAATATTAAGGACAAGAAATAGGCCAGTTAGAATGTCTACTTCTAAGCAGAGGAATACCATGTTCTCACCATTTGTCACATGTTGTAGTCATAATGGTGAAACATAAGCTTTTTTTTAAAAGTTTTTCATTTAACTTACCGTATTTCAATGATAACCATCAATAAATTTTATGCCAATCTTTTTCTGCCAAGGAACTCAGAAATTTTTCTTTAAATTGTGCCAGTATTACTTAAAATCATTTATTACTAAACTGTCTTCAGCGCAAGATTAGGAGACACAGAATAATCATGAATATATGTCAATGCAGAGGTGACAATTATGTGGTGAAATACAGTACTTGTTTTTAGAGGTAAGAGACAAATCTAGATTGCTAAATATCAGTTCCTTTTTTCATTAGAGAATATTAATTTTAATTTTCCTCCTTTATTAGTATTTTTCCTTTCAAGTTAAGATCTGTTCAGTCTGGGAAATAGTCTGCAAATGTACTTCTTGGCATCAGATATATTAATTTTATTAATTTTTCTTTTTTTTTCCTTTTGGAAACGGGTGATAAAAAAATACTAGAATATATAATATATTTTTATGGATCATATAGATGTAGGCAGAAAGAACATTAAACCACTTACTTTTTTTTGGATGGTCCATTTCTGATAATAATTAGGCATGTTAACTATCTTTTAGATTTCCCATGAAAATGTATCATTTATTATCAATGATTCCGGTGGCTGGTGCTGTTATTCTCACAGGATGATTTATTTTCTTAACTTGGAGCGTAGAAAGTGAAAAGTGGTGCAGAAAAAAATCACATACAAGAGGGATAATGTGTACTTGGTGTATGGTTGATCATTTTAATGGCAACTCAGGGCAGGTCTCCTCAAGAAGAGGTCATGCAAGAAAACCCCTGGAGGAAGTGAGTAAATCCTGGAAAGCATATTCTAGACAGACAGAATATCCAGTATAAAGGTCATGGAACTGGAGTGTTATTCACTCACTTTCAGAATAGATAGAAAAGAAGCCTGGATGGCTGAGACGAGAATCAAGAGCCCAATGGTAGACAGGTTGTTCACAAGGTTTTTTAACACAGAAGGACAAGAACTGATGTAAAAAGTATCTCCAAGATGCCTAGGCTGTTTTATTGCAAATGTAGTATAAGGGTGAGATTGAAACCAGGGATACCATTGCACAGATTATTAAAGTAATTCAAAAAAATATTAGCCTGGCCAAATATGAGAACAATGGAATTAATGAAAAGTAATTAGACTCTGGATGTATTTTGAGGGTAAACTCAATAGAATGGGTGTTTGGTACAAGAGAAAGAGGACAAATGATGATTTCTAGAATTTGGGTTGGCAAGGCAGACAAGATAGCGCTATCCTTAGTGAGCTGGGAAAATCAGTGGGAAAAGCAGGTTAAGTGAGTACAGATCAAGAATTTAGTTCTTTGTGAGGTGCCTATTACACAAACACAAGTGTTGAGATGGCAGCTAGACAGACACAGACAAGAATCCAGGAGGCGTGAGTGTGGATATTGTCATTCTGTGGAAGGTATTTAAGCCATAAAATTAAATAAGATCCTCAAAGGAGTAAGCGTGGATAGAGATAAAAAGTCCTAAGTTTGAGTTCCTGTACACTTCAAGTTTAAGGGAGAATTTAGGAGCAATCAGCAATATAAACTGACAGTTGGGTCAATAAATAGAATAAAAATTGATAGAGTGTGGTGTGTTGACTGTCAAGTGAAAAACAGAATTGGAAGCAGACAAGGTAGTATGCTTTGTCATCAGTTGAATGACTAATTTTATCTGAAATACATGATGACTTATGTCTTCCTATGATTTGAGGATGTTTAAACATGCCTTGGAGTCTGCACCCTAATAATCAGTATTTTCAAATAACATTATCTTATGTCACATGAGCAAGTCAGTATTAAATATGAAATATGAAATAGTTGTATTACTTGCTGTTTTATTGATGAAATAAATAAATAACTATCATGGAGCTATCATTGTGGGTCAAGTGGTGTGCCTCTGCCTCTTTTGACTCATGAAACATGATCAAGATGGTAGTAATTATGTGACATAGACAATGGAAGAAAAACCAAAAATTTTGCCATAATCAGCATAAACATTTTTGAAAGTGTCAAAATGCATTTGCATAATGGATTCAGTCCATTTTAGCTTTAAAATCTAAATATCTTTATAAACACACCTATAAATTAGTATTCATGTGATTTGCCAAAAAAGATAAATTATGCCAACACAATACACACCAGACTCCTGGAAAAAGTAGGCTCCCTGAATGTCCTTGAAATAGAAGATGGTGTTGAAAGAACTATTTGGGAATGAATCTGCTTTCTAAGGAGAAACATGTGCACATTGCAATTTGTTTCTGAAGTGAGAAACTCTAAAAAATACCAAACATTACATGTACAGGTATGTGAGAATGAACTATGATTGTTATGATAAAGTACGCATTGATAATTAGGAATAAAGAAATAACTTTAATACTGAGGCCAAAATATAACTAAGTGTAGCATCAGTGTTCCATTTTAAGCACCATATTTGGAGAATAAGCAGAGCCAGCCTCTCACAGGAAGCAGCCGGGTTGCTCATCTGTGAAAAGTTTCCTATTCCAAGAGCATCCGCCTCTCCAGATTCCCTGCTTGTCCCCCCTGCATGCTCTGGCTTCTCAGTCCCACCCTGCCCACTTGCCCCTTTAACACTGAACATAAATCAGTTTCATCTGCTGTGCCTCCATCTTCTTTCTTCCCTTCCTCTTTCAGTCCTTCCCTCTCCCTGTCAGTCTTTGTAAGTTGGTCTCCACTGCACCATATGGCAGCTGAGAGCAGGGGAGAGCAATTATCCGGCTCCAAACAAAAGGGGCAGTGGTGTCACGGCGGCCCATGAATGCATGAGACACGGTCATGTATAGAAGGGCCTCCAGTCCTGTCAGGAGGACTGAAGGGAAGGCTGAGGAGCTGCCTCCACTGAGGTAGAGAAAAGAGGGAGCTCACAGAGACGCCTATTACACTCTCTCAGTCCCCTTCCCTCCTCTCCTTCCCTCCATTTTTGATAAAATTTTTGGTTGTGTTCCCAAATCATGTTAGTTTATCATAGACAAAGAGTGCAAAACAGAACAAGAAATTTAGAAGCAAGTTACCTTCTTTACACACTTCTGAATAGCGCCAAACAACACCTCCATATGCAAGTATTTAAATATGGAAGGAAAGAACAGAAAAATTCCCAAAGGATCATATCCTTCCCCCACCCTTTCTTCTAGAGAATTATTCTGTGTACTTACACAAATTAAGTTACTCATGAAAGAACAATATTTGGATAATGTGAACGGATGCAGGAGTTACTGGTGGAATGCTCTGGATTTATAAGTTAACTGCAGTTTCTAAGATAATGTATTTTATTATTCATTAGTCATTATGCCACTCCACAAAAAGGGCACCCTCTCAATGTCTCCCATTTTCCCTATGTGTGTGTGTGTGTTTTTTTTTTCTGGAAGTTGTGTCCCTTTCCTGTGCCTGGATGTGCATGATTTATTTCAGTGCAGAATTTCTGCAAAGTAGACACAACATTTGTATTAGTGAAGTTAACACCATGCTAGAAGAATAGTAAATTCAAGCTGTAAATTCTCTGGCTTTCAGGAGACTCATTTGCTCTGTTCCATATGAAATAAAAACCTACTGCAGGGGAAGAGTTGAATATGACCATATACATTCATGAAGGAGCTTTTTATGCTTTATTGCTGTAGGCTACTCCTGGCCTTAGGGGCTGATGTTGATTTTATTTGGCTCAGAATAAGAGCACAATAAAAGTAGAGCAGGCATCCCGCACCTCTCAGCCACCACCCACCTCTCCACCCACCCACCCACTCAGTGAGGTACCTTGGACCACAAAATGCCAGGCCTCTGGGGATATTTAAAGGAACCTGGGCAGATTTCCAAATTCTGGTGTCTGTGACCTTTTACAACTAAGCAACAGTAACAGTTTCTAGTGAAATAAATCAATGAACATGTGTAAAGTATTCAACAATAGCCTCTAATTTTCTATCTAAATCTTTAAGAAGAGAGGGAAGTTTACATTGCTCAGTTCAACACGTCGCCCACGTTCATAACAGGACTGCTTTTCAGAAATACTTTTATTACGAAGACACCTCCCCCAGTTTTTGCTGTAATATCATTTAATGCCCGTCAATGATGGACACAACTTTTAAAAATTCACATACAGTATTTTTCTATGTTCAATGCAGCCTTAGACTGATGGTTATCGTCAGTAGATGAAAAAGCAAAATTACACTGGCTTTTCAATTATGATCTTCATAAATTCTCTTTCACAATTACCATAAGTGTTTGGTCTTATATGAAACATTCGTTAAAAGAAACAGAGCCAAGAGCTAAGGGTGCCCATGTTTAGCAAATACTGGGTTCTATAGGTTTCTGCAGCCGAAGAGTGATGTGGCACATCATCTGCCAGAAAGACTTGTATAGAGAGGACCCTCTGTGGCACAAACAGAGAGCAAGAAACAAAGCAACTATTCAACCTTTCCTATTCACTGCACCCACATCTGTTTACATGGCCCCTGCTCCATCCTGAAAGGCTTTGTCCTCCCACCTCCGTTTTGTTTTATGCAGCTCTGAGGGGCTGGCAGCTTGGAAGATTTTTTTTTTTTTTTTCCTTAAGAGCTAGGGATTCAAATCCATTTTGTGAAACAGAAATCTGAAAAACAGGCTTATAGATAGCAGTTGGTCCTTTTTCTAGTCTATCCAGTTGGAGTTCTAATGAGGGTTAACTCTAAATTCCAACAGTCTCATTAATTTTTAAAGCAAATTTAACAGACAAGCTAAGTTTCTTTAGGGGGCCAGCAGCCTGCACTATTTTCCCAGTTCTGCTCATTACTAAGTGTCAGGTTGCCTTCCTTTAACACACACACACACACACACACACAAAATTATATTTTTAAAAAATGCACTCCCTGCATTTGAAATCGTAAGAAGCAATTGCGCTGTCTAGAAATAAATTATTGTGGCAATCTTACTATAAGAATATTTCATAATAACAGGTTCTATTTTCTAACACTTTGCATTTAGAAAGTGATTTACACACATCAGCTCATCAGATCCTCAGAACGACCTAAAGAAGTAGGGCAGATAATATTATGCTGTTTTGGAAAAGAAAAACTGAATCATGTGGGATTTCCTCACACCACAGTCTGCAGTTTGTAGTTCTGTTAACACAATAGCCAGATTGTCTTCTCTTGCCTTATGCACACATAATAACACCTCATGCACAACTTGATTTTAGGAATGAATGATGAGCATGATCCCATCTAATCCTCCTTGCGTTTCTAAACTTCTATGATTCATGGTCAGATCCATAATGAATGAGGTATTCAAGAGGTAAGTTAAAAGTAACTGTGATCAGATGATGAAAAAACTGAAATCTAAAAGATTTACATCTTAAACATACTTATAAAGAGAGACATCAAATTTATTTCTCCCTATTTTCTTAAAGTTTCCTGGACTGTTCCACACTAGTAATTCAGAGACAGAGGAGATCAAAAGAAGGAAACCAAATAGTCCGAAGTCAAAAGTACTCCCAGGTGTGGCAGTGATTCTTCTCCATCCTTACTGATGACTTTACCTGTATATAGCATTCAAGAAGAAATGAAAAAAAACCCAAACCATCATATTTTAGCAAGAATTAAATCAAGTACTGTTACACTTCCCAGAAAGATTCTCCAGGGCCATCCAGAGAGAGAGAGTCAGCCCCACCCTAATCCCCACTCCCTATAGCCCAACCCTAAACCATCCCATGCCCTATAGCCCTGCCCTAATCCCGTTCCGAGTCCTATAAAAGTTGGCAACAACACAATTAACGCGGGAATCCCCGGAATCCCGCTTTTAGGCATAAGGGCGGTCGTTGCTGGCCAGCTAAAATAAAGGCTTCTTTTGGCTTTATGTGATCGGCTTGAATGATTTTATTTTCTTTGGGTACAACAGGACCATCTATGAAGAGCAAATGGCAAACTGGAGATTGCTATCTCAAGGTTAGGGATTGTCATTACCCTACGTTGGATCTGAATGTCTGAACAAAAGACTTCAAATGTATAAACAATCTTTATCATTGAAAACTTCTGACATCCAACATCAGTAGCAGGGGAAGAGTAGCTTGCAGATGGAATTTGTTTTGAGCCCCAAAATAAGAGAATGGATGATAGAAAACGAAATGGAAGTCCTTCAATGCCCCATAATAGGAGGGCACAGATGAGAGGAAAGAGAGAGAGAGAGAGAGAGAGAGAGAGAGAGACTGCTCCACCCCAGTATTTCTCATCTCATGTAGTCAATAAATATTTTTGAATGAAAGAGTAACTATGGGCCAACAAAAAATTTTTTAAGGCAAAGAAAGGTCAGAATTGAGTCACTTTAGATATATTAGCCAGGAAATTTTACCACTAAGAATTATAAGACATCACCCAATGAGGATGAGCAAAGTCATGCATTTTTTTATTTCTAATTATTTGTATTATTTATTAGAAGTGATATGAACATAACTCATGGTAAATTGATATTTAAAGAAATAGCATATCCTGGTTCCTAAAATTGTTGCAAATTTCAAAATAGAGGAGCAGTCCTGAGAAGCCATTTAACTTATTTTATGCAGAGAACAGAAGGTATTTCTAATCCTGCTCACAGTCAGCTTGAGTATGTGAAAAAATATACAAAACTAAACTGTGTGAACTAAAATCACATTTTCTCTTTCATTCAGAAAAAAAAAATTCTTTGAGGAAACATCAAACCTAACTAAAAAAAAAGATGAAAGGCACAGAAATAAGTGACATTGATGGAGAATTGCATGTAGTTGCCAAACTGGAATGCAAAACCATGTTTAAATTTTTAGGAGTTAAAAGCAAAAAACAACAACAAAGATAATTGGTATTTCCTGAGCTTAAGGACTAGCTTCAGTGGGACATATGGTTTCACTTTGAGGTCTCTGGCTTCTAATGAAAATGTTACTATTTCTGTAGGCATCTTCATTGAAGGAAGTAGGAAAAATAGCTAATTAAACTAGAGTTAGTTCAGCTAATTTCGATTTTATCTTATCTTTGGGTCTTTACATTTTTATAAACTAAATTATAGGATTCTTTGAAAGCATCATGGGAAAAAATAAAGCATTTAAAAACCACATTGGCTGAGTTGAGATGCATTTCAAATAGCATGTGTTAAGAAACTGTAAATCCCCTTTGATGTATGTCATTGTTGATAGAGTCAAGAAGTTGTGGCAGCAAATAATTCAAGTCAGGGTTTCTTCTCTGATGAATCCAAAGTAAAGTAAGACTTCAAAATTTATTGAGAGAAGTGGTGTTTTGAGGGCAGTATTTTAGCTTTCTTTTTATTAAAAAGTCTACACTCAACCCTAACATTTCCCTTTAAATCCACAGTCATCTCATTTGTTAACACCTAGACCTACCAAGGCATTAAACTAGACTGGACATATGCATCATATTTTTCTATTATAGTAGTCCACGGTATCAAAGTGATTTAAAATTTACAACAGCAGCTTTCAAAACAAAGTCTACTTAGTGCTGTGTAATAGAAGTACATAAAAAGTACAAGAGGAAATTATTCATTATGCTCTCTTCATATATAGCTTCAAAGGGTTAAACTAAATTTTTCAAAAAAGCAGATCAGAAGCATTGTTGGATCCCATTCTAAAGTAGATCTTTCCAAGAGTACTATGCCATTTTGTTTCCTCTGTACCATTGTGGTATTCCTGTGTGTACACAAGCACATGCGTGTGTAAGTCGGCCCAGAAACTTTAGAGATCAATGTTTGTTTGCTTTAATATAAATAAATTGACCTGATTTGTAGAGTCAAGGTGGGTACCCCAGATTTCCCCTTCAACTACACAGCCTAAGTCATTACTAATTCTCTAAAATTCGAAAACTCTGTTGTCACATGTCCTGGAGTTAATGCAGGGAATAATTTAGAAATGTACTAAACCTTCCTTTCTTAAAAATATTCTAGTTCCAAACTTGTTTCAGTTGGGACTTAAAATAAGAAATACTTTTCCATTAGTACAATAACTTTCCCAGAATAGAAAAGCACAGAAGTAGTTTAAGAGAGAAAACCCTGGTGAAATATTCTCAAAGATGAGAGACCAAGAGAAAAGGAATGACAAAAATATTTATAGTAGCTCCTATCACCTCCCAGGTTCTTACTTTTTTATTTCCAAAATTTGGTAAATTAGGTCAAACCTTTCAATATACCATTTGTTTAAATGAGGTCACACTAGAGAAAATTTTCTTGAATAGCAACTGGGATAAAAGTGTTTAATTTGTCTGTTGAATTAACTGCTTATCTTCCACTGAATTAAATTGGTTTTGATTCTTTCCCTGTATTCAAGAGGAAAAAACCCAAAACCAAAATCTACCCAAATATTTGTAATGAATTAAATGCTAATACAACCTTGACAAGACAGACTATAGACCCAGGAGCAAAAGGAAGCCCTTCATCTTAAATCTTATTATCTAAAAATAAGACATAAGCTAAAAGAAACCACTTTTTCACATTGAAAAATATGAATTTTTTTTTTAAATTTTTGATGAAGTTTCCACAAAACACTTTTGTATGTTTGGCAGTTGCTAAAGTTGTTCTTATTTTCTTGCTTGCAAATTACTCATTAGTCATCTACTGCTAGTAGAGAATGACAAACCATGGAATCTTCTCTTTGGAAATAAAGATCCTCAGTTGACTCAAACACACTCTATGCTAATGCAACTTCCCTGTTGTGGGTCTTTATAGGAATCTTTACTGGAGACCTTTGGTCTCTGATATAAAAGCTCAAGTCTGATGGCAAGGTGGTTGTGTGTGTCTGTCCTTCCTCACACATTTGCTGTGGCTAGGTGGGTGTCTGTTCACCTGTACAGCATGCGCTCCTCTCCAACCGGGGAACTTCAGAAAAAAGAAAGGAATGTTCTAGGATTTTACCATAGAGTGATGTTTGCATTTTTAAGTTGACAGCCACCAACACATCCTGGCTTGCTCTCTCTGGGCTATTTCTTATTAATTAGCTTGCCACATCTAATACTCAAGGGTCTTTGAAAGGTGAAATGAACACACACAGAAATGGTTGTGAATCTAGCATTCATTCCACTTGCCTATCAGGAGCATAGCAGTTTACAAAATCATAGAGGTGTTCTGACAAACCCTAAAGGATTTATAAGTAGTAATCATCTCCTACCCAGATTTAGTGGGCATTATGTTTTCATCTTGTAAAAGTTGTCAAATTTAAAACCTGGTTTAAACTGTGTCCTTACTGATAAATTGGTAGGTCCCTTAAGGTCTGCAAGGGATGGAGTCTCAAAGGAAGAGAAAAGACTTCATTGGAAGGAGACGGGAGTGAGGTACTACGTAGGTCCTTTCAAGAGGAAGAAGAGTGTCAGTGAATACCATCTACATTTAGGTGAACTGAATAAAAGCACAAGAAAGGCCTCCAAATCACAGGCATTTTTCTTTTTCCAAGAAGAAACAGCAAGGGTAGGCAGGAGACACTTGCGAAGAAATATTGGTTTTGTTCTAAGGTATGAGGGAATTGTTGAAGTTACTATACAGAAGATATCTCTGGTCTGAAAACGAAAGGAAATGCCAGGAGTCCAATGAGAGAATATAGCTCTATGGCTGAGAGGAAGAGCAAGTTGACCAACTTGACAGATGCTCAATTGAACAGTAGTGTCTTGATACAGCCATCGTCCCTGTGAATCCTTCCCTGAACTCCGTGGAAGCTTGACCTTCCAGAAGGAAGGCCCCAGACAATGCTAAAATCTGACATAAACTTCCATTGTGACATTTGATTATTGTTTGCCCTGTTGCTATTTTTTTTATCTTTCTCGGGAGACTGACCTACAACCCAATGCACAATATGTCCTCCAAAATATATCTTAAATTAGAAAACGCAAGTTCATCTGTATTGTTTGCTATAGTGTACTTTCCAATATGCAAGTATTCCTACATCCTTCCAAACCATAGAAATGAAGAGTTGTACCCCATTTGTGTACAATGAACCAAAATGCAGTCTGTAAAATTAAAAAAAATTAAATCCATTTGAAAATAAAAATAAAAATCTCAAGTATGATTTGACCAAATGAAACAGAGAACTGCAGATAAACAAAGGACATGACTTCAATTCGAGATCTCAGTTTGCCTTTTGTAAAAAGGAGCTACAGGATACTAATGGTCACCCATGAAGGAAAAGGTAGGAAATCTATAAAAGGAACTAAGGGATTGGATCAGATTGGAGGCATGCTAGCTCTAATACTTAATTGATTCCTATTACCAATAGTTCAGAGTTGAAAGAACTTACCAAATAAAAACAAAGCAGATGTGATTTAACTCAGCCACATGTATGACACGTGTCCTTGACATACATGACTGGAATTGGGAACCTGAATAATGCGTTTTAATACCACAAAATCAAGAGAACTAGTATATCTAGACCTCTGCCACTCAGTATAGCTATAGGGGTAATTTAATTGGGTTGATAAATTTTATTCATCAGCTTAAATGAAATCTACTTGCATGTATATAATCAATAAAAATTTTATGTCTCTTTTCTTGGATAAAAGTATGAGTTAAATGCAAAGCAATTACAAGTCTAAGGAAAAATATATGTGCACTGACCCTGAACTGACGTAAGTGAGTCTGGTAATTGGACATGTAGGTTTACAATGGGAATTTGGCTTGGCACATGCTCATGAACAACAAAAGATCCTTTCATATTCCTTTTTTGCTATCATGAGTGCTGATGTTGCTGCCCTGGGATGAACTGGGGAAGAGGGTCTAAAAAGTACTGTTGAAAAATTCTTAAACCAACTAGTAGGTAATTTGATCAACAGCATTTGTGTTTCAAATGCCAAATTCAACAGTAACATGTTCCATATGAAAATAAGTATGGGAAGTTTTGTGGAAAGCACAAATATATTCAGAGAAAATTTAGGTCACTCCAGAATCTTTGTCCTCTCCTTTGGGCCCTTTGCTACATCCTATAGGTCCAAGGACAGCAGTGATCCCCCTGTGGACCCTTTTTTCCCTTAGCCAATATTAACTGGCAAGAGGAAGAAGCACACTTTTAATGGATATGCCAGAAAGTTCTAATGTGGAACACAAAAATGCTCCCATTAGAAAGACATGCAGCTTAACCCTCAATTTGCTTGGAAAAAATAGACCAAAAAAAATTTACTATGTTCAGTGTACCACGTCTTCTTTAATTGTGAAAACATTTTAGGATTTTTTGCAAGTAATATGAAAAACTTTTTAACTAAAATATCAATTTTAAAACTAATCAGAATATCATGATAGCAAACATGCTTATGGCAAGAAACTTTTGGCAAAAAAAATCATAAAATATAAAATAATATAAAAATAATATACATGTTTATAGCAAAAGGGGATGTGTAGGTTTTTATTAAAAATTGTACTGTGAATTCCTGTTGATTATGTAGGTGTGCAATTGTATATGTACACATTGAACTGGATAAGAAAATCACATTACCTTTTTCTTTAGACATATATTGCTTATTCATCAGGAGGGTTGAGTTTAAGAAAATTCCTATGAGCTATCTCCAACCTGAAGACCCATTGTCTAAGATTTAGCTTATATGATCAATGAGCCACCACATGTATATCATGCTATTGTGTCTCTCTGCTTTCATTGTCCCATTCACCTAATTACTGTGAAATATCTTCCTCTGCTCTATGGCAACACAGGAAGAAAAAAATAAACAGAATTTTCACTGTGTTCAGTGAAAGCTAAAGCAAACTCGAAAAATTGTGACTGACATAATAATTTCAGGAACACAACAGTTAAGCTGAAGGATATTAATTTCACTGTGTATCATTCCTTAGGTGATTCATTGCTTTTCTTGATTATTACCTTAGTTATTTTAACATAGTGGAAATGATTGATGAATAAAGATAAAATAATTCCTAGGATTATGAAATAGCAAAATGCTTCAAGGTGTATGAAGAAGAAAAAAATAGATCATTATGATCCCATAATATTTCTTCTTCTTCTTCTTCCTCCTTCTCCTTCTCCTTCTTCTTTTAATAAAGGTATCTGATCGGTCCAGATGGTAATTACACATCTGAGGGGGTTTTCTTGTGGGAGGTCGGGTACCAGGGATTGAACTGAGGAGCACTCAATCACTGAGTCACATCCCCAACCAACCATATTTTGTATTTTATTTAGAGACAGGGTCTCACTGAATTGCTTAGCACCTCACTTCTGCTGAGGCTGACTTTGAACTTGCAATCCTCCTCTCTCAGCCTCCCTAGCTGCTGGGATTATAGGCATGTGCCACTGAGCCCAACAGAACTGTAAGTTTTATTGTGTTAAAAAATGTTTCTTTGATCTTTGGAAAACTTTAAGAATTGAGAGTCACAAAATATCAATCCTTACAAAGTGCACTTTTTTTTCAAAAATTAAGATTGAATTCAATGACCCTAATCCAATACCCAGAGTTAACGGAATAAAGGTCATGGAAATAGATACATGTATCAACAAAAAGTGAAGCAATTGAACATCTTGTACTAAGTGTATTTGCTAGGATATTGTGAAATTTTCAAGTGGAAGTACACTTTCACATGAAATAAATAAAATAGGAATGTAATAAAAACCAATTGTGCAAAAACCAACAGTGAGTCTAATAAGTTTTAGAAGCTCCAGGTGTTGAAACATCAATACTCTAAACTTTTGGCACTAAGTAAAATGAGTTTTAAGGAATCTTATTTTATGGTAAATCATTTTGTAGGCTTCATATAAATACAGATTTGAATTACCTAAAGTTTTGCCCATCTTAGATTTATTTCAAAGGGCAGCCCTCTGCAGGGTAAATGATAGGAGTGATCTGGAGTGTGCTACTCTGATTTGAGTGATACCAAGAAAAATTCATTATCCAAACTTTTTCTTACTCTGCATTTTCTTAAAATATAACCTGGTGTTTCATCAGTATAAAGCAGTTTGATTCTTTGTTATAAACACATTCATATTTCAGATACTTAGATACTTTATTAGTTGATTTAGTTTTTTTTTTTTTTTTCAGATTGCATGTGCCAAAAAAGAATCTGAGATATACACTTGAGAAAATGAGTGTTTATATAAGCTGGTCAGCAGATCTCATTTTGAAGAATGCACCCATCATATCTGGAGTGTGACTCTGTGTCCTGTCAGAGTGCAGCATCAGAGTAGTTAGTGCCCAGGTCCCAGAAACAACAGCCAGTTAGAAAAGGAATGTTGCTTGCACAAAGCAAATTCAAGGTCACCAAGAGCAAACTTTACCACATCTGTGATTGCTCCAGGGCTTTGGTTTCCTCCATGCCTGTCGGGCCTGTCTTACAAATATAAAGAATTTTACAAAATTTTGTATATACATATCACAGATAATTCTGAAGCCACACCAGTGATGTATTCCTCAGTCGCAACAAGAGCCTCATTCTCTTCAGTGGAACCCAGACAAAAAGAATACCAATGCTTTAATGGTTGCTTTGTTTCCTCTCCACATCTATGAATGAGAAGAAGGAGGAAGAGGATAAGAAGGAAAAGAGGGTGGGGGAGGAGAGGGACAGAAAAAGGGAGATGATAAAAAGGAGGAGGTAGAGGAGAATGAGAAAGAGGAGCAAGAGGAGAAGAAAAAAGAGGGAAGGAAGGAATAAACTTTTAAAAAGTATTTGAAACAAATTTCAGAGGAGGGAGAAAATATAGATGTCATTTTGCACTGTCAGTCAGATAGATAGACATACTGATTTGGTTGCCAGCGTCCTGTGGAAATCATAGAGGGATCACTTGACAGATCAGGGATAAAGCCAACAGAAGGACTGTGTATTCAGGTTTAGCTCACATGATATATTCATCTAAACAGCAGGGGGTACATTTTCTAAATAGGTCACTGGGGATCCACACAAATCCCATTAGCTGGTAATAGGATTTGTGTGCATAAATTCCCTTGCCCTGAAAATTTAGATTTTGGTGTTTAATTTTCCATATGACCTGTACACTCATTAGTGTAAATTAGAAAGAGTTTCTCTGGGAAATTTCACATAGTTTTCTTTTCCTTTTGTGTATTCTTTTCTAAAAGATGTTTTATAAAGGTTAATCCTTGGAAAATTCTTTAGTGTCTGAAAACATCTGAGAAGGGATTATATAGAAGAGAAAATCTTGAAATATAGTAACTCGTGTTTTCTACAGCTTATTGTGGAAAGCTCTAAGAGAAAAAAGTAACTCATAGCTCCTACTATATTTTTAAACTTTTAGAATAAAAAATACTATATTAATATTTTAAAATACCTCTAGTGTTGTTCATTTACACCATGACATTAGCATATTTTTGTTTTTTCATAGTGAGTGTCTAAGGTAATCTTAAGCTATGGATTTTCACAGGATGGCGGAGTCTGTCTTGGTGTGCAAAGGCCAAATTAAGAGATGGGAGTCAGTAGTACCAACTTCTCATCTAGTCCCTATGAACTTGGGAAAGAACTCAGAATACTCGATAATAATGAGAAAAAGTAAACTTGACAGGCCTCCATGAGTGTTGTCTTGAGTTTTCAGGTTCATTTGACTCTCAAATCATGGTAAAAGCCAAAGGGTGTATCCATCCATCCAGCATCAGCTTGAGCACAGGTTCCTTTGGCTTGAGTTTCACACAGTTCCACATGACAGAACAGTAAATGCTTAGTTTGTGATAACTAATACAGCTTATCAATGATAATGACCATGAAATACAATGTTTATTTGAACAAATATATAAGGAGGGTGTTATAGGGATGGATATACTATGGGATACACATCTGGTTAGAAAAAAGAAAAAGGACTGTCACTTACTGATTTCCTGTAACTTGTCAAGTGCTCCCAAATGTTTTTCTCACTTAGTCCACTTAATAAACTGAGAAAGAGATGTCATCCACATTTTAGCCCAGGACAAATGTGTTTGGAAATGTTACTTAGCTTTCCAAAGCTTATATAATTAATTGGTGCCTAGATTCAGGAACCCGGATCTGCTTGGTTCCAAAGACACCTCCAAGTTCAGCAATGAGGGCAATGTGGTTACTCTTTACTCATCCTATTTTTATCATCCCAAGGGGTGAGATTGATAATGCAATGGCAAGTTTAAACTTTCTGTTTTGTTTTAGTGATTATGCATCTGAACCATCCTAAACACTGTATGCAGTTTGTGTGCTTACATTCTTCCCCTCTAAATGGACTACGTATTTTTCATTATTTCAAAATGAAAAAAGTTGTAAAAAGGAAATCTGCAGTTTGATAAGAAGCCAATGTAAGGAGAGAAGAGAGAACAGAAATGCCAAAAAAAGAATGGACCAGGGGAAAGCAAAGGTGACCTGGAAAATTTGGCCTTGTCCCTAAGTCCCTGGCCCAAAAGAGGTGACTGATTATTGAGGGCCAGTTTATCAGTTAAATACTGCAATGACAATCATGAGTAAAGCATACCCACAAATTCTCTATTGCATTAAAAAACTGACTTAGCTCATGCATCTGTGGGATATCTTAGGGAGGGTTAAAGCAGGCTCATGCGGCTCTTCTCCACCTGTCATCTCCTTTGGAAAAACCGGAGATCCAAGGCAAGTTCTATTCGTAGCAGTGGCAGAGGACAAGGAAAGCAAACTGAAGGGGCCAGGTTTTGGGGGATCTGGACTACTAGTTAGCACACCATCTTATCCACCTTGTCCTATTACTAAAGCAAGTCATATGGCCAAATCCACAGTCAGGAAGCAAGATAGGCCATATCCCTCTATAGGAAGGAACTTTAGAGTCACATGGAGAAGGGAAGCCATACTAGAACAGGTAAAGCATTGGGGTCATTCAGGCCAGTGGCTACAGCCAGCAGAATCTCCAACTGGAGAGAAAATACTCGAAGGACCTGACTCCTCATTCATCATCCAGGTGAGTACAGTCTCCTGAATCTCACACTTCCTGTGTCAGTCCTCAATTGCCAGTGATACGGAGAATCTTCAGACAACTGAAGTCATGTAGAGTCTAGTCTCTAGGACATAAAGAGGTTCTAATGCAGGTGCCATGATACCTAAAAGACGAAGAGGTGTGTGACATCTTGGGCAAATGAAATTTTTAGTACCTACACCTCAGGCATTATCCAGGCCTTTCTTTTAATCAGAAAGAAATCTGAAATGACTAAAGTGCAGAATAATTAGTAGCTTGTAAAGCCTTTTCTAGACCTTCCATTTGGTAAATGGCTATAATAACTTAAAACTAAAACTTCGGTTTCATCTGTTGCTTGAATTTTTATGAAATAGTCTCATATTTATTTTCTCAATCTATTATCTGAACATATGCCAAATAATTCCATTATATGAGAAACCCTTAATCACACCACATTATAGATGAACCCCCTTAATTAAGGTCACTTGGTTAGTTTTAGAATTATTCAAAACCTCAAATTCTCCATCTCCCCTTTGCTTCCCATTTTCCTCTTCTCTGAATCTTTCCTACTCTTACTTCTCTACACCTCTTTTCATATTTCTGATTTGTTCTAATAACTACCCTAAATAATTGGCCCTCAATCTCCAAATGTCATTTCTTGGGGCTCAAATCTAGGAAATCATCTTCCCTTCTGTTCTTCCTTCTGTGTGGGAGGGAGACAGTCAACACATGCTAGAGTTAAGCAGAAGTAGAGATATTGAATGAAAAACATGCTCACATCAGCCAAGGACAAGGAAATGGATCCTTTGGGAACCTCTGGGAATAAGGCTGCCCAAAGAATGTACCTTGCCTCCACTGAATAAAGAGAAAATGCAATTGACCCAAAGATCCTCCTGGATTAGGAGGAAGAACAAAGAAAAACAAATCATGCTTATGTGTTGGGGTAGAGCATTGCCCATTTTCTTAAACTGTAAGATACGGAATGAAGGTGACTGTTTTTGACTGATGGATTCTTCTGCATCCTACGTGGCAAACCAGTGCATCTGCCACTCACACAACCACCTCAGCATCCTCTCAGAATGGGTCAGAAAGAGGCTGGCTGACTGTCTCTTTATGGGACAATATCCATGCGACCATGATTTTTTTAGACACTACAAGATTTCTACAATGGTCATTTGGGATAGTTTCAGAGTGCAGGGAGGTTCTTTTTGAAAGCACTGCAGCTCTTGTTGGAGCTGTTTCTAGCTGCCTATAGCAAACTAGATCTGGGTCACCACAGGTCTAGCAGGCAGGCTTGGTGTGCAGTATCCATTATTTTCCTGTATGGTGTTGGAACTCCCTGGAAAAGGTGTGATTTTTATATTGTCATAGAACAAAGAGGATAGTGTCTTATGTTTCATAATCTTTGCAGGTGTTTTCCTGTGCTGGCAAGAATTCTGTTTCATTCCTGATGGATATGCTTTGAGTTCCCCTGGGAAGTTGCATGGTGGAATTACTTTCTTATCTTCCCATCTGTTATTTTTATGGATGGTCCTTAGGTATATATCCATGTGTGCCTGGGGCAAACAAGTCTCTCTGAATGATACATTATTACATCATTTGCTTTATGAAGAATTTTTAAGCATTATTATAAGGTTTTAAGAGAATTCATGGAACACAAAAAGTAGAATGTTATCAGAATAACTGAAAATTAAAATATTTTCATTACGTGGAATGCCATATTATCTTTGCATATTTTTATGTGACCTTTCTTTAAAAATGCACAACTTTATCGTAGAACTTATCTATTGTCTTCATTAAAGATGTGAACTGTTATCTTAATTTTCTATATGGGAAAAAGAAATTAAATTACTTTCATAATGTCTTCTAACAACCACAATGATAAAGGTTTAATCAGACTTCCTATAAACAGGAATAGTACCAAATTTTAGTTGCATTATTTCCTTAACACTTAGGCCATTTTCTTAAACAGTATGTTTTACTAATACCCAAAACTGAACATAAAATTTTAGCAATACAAATGCAGATTTTGCCTTTTAAAAATGTTTTTTCTCCCATTCTCGCTTAAGAAATAGACAAGTGGGTTGATACTGAGGGAGTAGATCTCAGAGAACACAAGAAAAATAATACAACATCACAAGCAAAAACATATGGATAAGTTTTCTTTTTTCTAACTATTTGAACACTCTTGTGTATTCCAGACTTCTGTATGGCAAGAGAGAAAAAAAAACAAAAAACAGCATCAACTCTTGGACACAAAGAAACTATGTTGCAAGAATAATGTCATCTCACCCATGTCGTGGAACTCTATTACTCATAAAGCAGTGGGACTCAGGAAGAATGGCCACACCAAAAGCTAGCGGTCTGATTGGTCTAGGAATTATAATAGCATCTAATGTGATTAAGGACTCCACCAAAAACAAAACAAAACACAACAAAAAAAACATTATACTGGAGCCAAGCCTGGGCTGTCAGCTTGTGGAGATGGAGCCAACAGTGGGGCCATTCATATGACAATGCACAAGACAAAATTCAGCTTAGACCGTGGGGGGCACATTTTCAAATGAGGCCTCATAGATCCTATTATGTAGTAATGGGATTTGTGGGCATCCAGTCTCGTGCATGAAAAATCTACCTTTAGGTGACCGATTTTCCATGTGACAGAGCAATTTATTGCATCAAAACCTTAGCAAAATGGAGCAAATGTTCTAGCAACTTTCAGTCTCCTTTTTTCTTATATGTCTGTCTGCTTTGTCAAACAGTAAGTTTCACTGAGTGATAAACTAAGTCCAATTGTGAGCTTATCTTACAGAGTGTGAAATAATGGTATGAAATTAAAAAATTACAAGTCATCTGTGTTTGGTGGAATATCTCTGATTAGAAAATAATAACGTAAGTGGAAAGAGCCCTCTCAGTCTCTAGAACACAAGGCAGACTCCTTACATGTCTCTCGAATCTAATGGAACCAGCTTCTTTAAAAGAAACTTGGTTTTAATTATTAAACTGCTCCTATCATGCAGCTACTCTCTGGGTAGAAGTGGATAATTTTGGTTTTCTTAGTGATCCTGTAACTAGGTTATCAAATATGCATGCTTTATTTATTTATTTTGTCTTGGAATTAGTTTTTAAAGTCCTCTTAATTTCATAACCATGGGCTTCTTCATTTCCTTCCCTCTCTTTCAGAATATAGAGGAAGTTTTATTCAGAGTCATGAATTCTGTGATGCCATTTTGCTCATATTAAGTTGAATTTTTGCCAGGTGTTATGTTAGATGCAATCACTGCTGGGGATTCTGTGGGTGTTACTGAAAATTACTTGGACAGAAAAACAATATGTTGGCTCAGTACAGGCTGAGAAAGTGGTGATGCAGGGGCACCAGGGAGTTCTTTGCAATATGTGGCAGCGGCTGGAATTCTTTCTGCACCATTTCCAACCAAAACATCTCTGCTCAGAGCTTTGTTACTTTTCAGTGACAATACTTAGGCCTAAACTTCTTAGATTGATACCTTTAGTTGAAACATTCTCTCCTTATTCAGCACCTAGCTAATCTATTAATTTTAGACAGTTTTGAAGAGTAGGTAGTCTCAGTTTAAAACAAGGAATGTAAGAATCAATTTAAAAATTAAGAAAATGAAATCTTGATAACAAAATTTTAAAAGAAATAAAAGAACTCTAGATAACAATAAAAAGAGAAGCTTCCTATTTCCTCAACTAATTTCTATTTTTTTCCCCTACCACTTAGAAGAGGTCTGCTTTATTCTTCCAAGGCACATAAAGGGACCATCTGTTCTTTAACCATCCCATCCACATCAATGACCTTGAAATCCTTTCCTTTCGTCATCCTGGTTCACCCTGAGTTCTGGTTCCTTAATCCAACTAGCCAAATAGAATTTCCCATTCAGACTGTGTGCTTGAAATTTGTCTTATTTTCTTTTACTATTTTTGCTATTTTACGAAGTTTCAAAAACAAACTTTTTTTTTTTTTTTTTTTTTAAACAGGGTTTTGTTAAGTTGCTTAGGGCCTTGTTAAGTTGTTGAGGCTGGCCTCAAACTTGTGATCTTCTTGCTTCAAACTCCCAAATACAGGTGTGCACAGGATTACAGGCGTGCACCACCACATCTGTATTCTTTTTATAATCAAAAATCAAATAACCCCCTGCAGCTTGGGAGGCTGAGGTAGGAGGATTGCAAGTTCTAAATCATCCTCAGCAACATTGTGTGGTCCTAAGCAACTTAGCCACACCTTGTTTCAAAAAATGACAAAAAAAGGGCTGGGGATGTGGCTCAGTGATTAAGACCTATTGGTTCAACCTCTGATACCAAAAAAAAAAATTAAGTTAACTAGCCCCCCAATAAGGTAAAGCTGTCTGTTTTAAAACTGAAAGGCCTGTGAGCTGAGAAACTCAGGGAAACAAGGGAACAAGGGCAGTTGGTCACCCAAAGAAGATAACAATAGGTCTAAACATCCTGAAAGGCAAGGCGAAGGTGAAAAATTGCTATTTATCATAACACATTATTGTGAGGAATAAAATATACTTGTTCTCATGGACCTTGGACCTTGGTGTACACATTTGCTATCTTCTCAATTTAGAGAAAAGTTGGTTAGTCAAAGTGTTATTTAAGGCACTAAGAAATATACAGGAGTTATGTCAGTTTAAAATACAGCAACAGAATCTGCAGGGTTAATTCTTACATCGATTTTTGGAAAGGGAAAGACCTACACTTGGACAGGTAAAGGTGAAATGAAGGTAAAATTACATGGAAGTGACTTCCAACATTTGAAGAGCTGATGCAACATTCTGAGCAGTTCATAAATATGAAATAATTAAAGAGTAAATAGATCATGTCTCCTTAAAATATCATCCCATAACAATGATTTCTGTCTGCTAGACTTTTAACAGAACTCAGCAGAAGCAGAGGTCACCCATTGGATCAAGGGCTTCACTGCCTGATGTTCCAAATTGCTCATCAAGACAGAACAGCCAGGTGACAACCTCGTGTTGTATGAAGAAGTGAATCTAAACTTCTGGGACCCCCGAATTACCACCTAAATGTTTCCAATATTTTTATATTTTACCCAGGCAGGTGGCTATATTGTTATGCATTTTGTTAGCCTTGCTGCTTCCCAAGGTGATTTTCTTTCTTTCTCCTCTTGTCATTCTTCCTTTCAATACCTGTTTGTCAAGTACTTACTTTGTGCCAATTATCATTCTAGGTAATATAACAGTGAACACAATAGACAAATCTCTGCCATCAGGCAGCTTACAATCTGGCTGGGGAAAATTGATAATAAACTAACAACAACCCCCAAATGGCTACACATTAGCTGATAACAAATCCTTTGCAGAAAAGGAGATTGAGACAAGTGGGGAGTATTTACATTCAGAATCACAAAATAACACTGGCCTAAAGAAAAGGTCAAAGGAGATGAGAGAGCTCATCAGGGAAGATCTCATAATTCGCACCCACCTTTTTGATATTGTTTTCCTTTTGGTATAATATAAATATTCACTGCTTATGTGTAGCAAGTAGACTAATCCCAAGACCTCATTTGGAAATATGAAACATTAAAATAGTAAATCAGGCACAAGATTGGAGCCTTCTACCTTTCTTATGTTGAAAAGTAAAAGTAATTATAATAAGTAAATTTTCCCATGATAATCTTATGGCCAATATAGGGTAGTATCATGGCAAAAATCACCGGACTGGAGGGTCAAGTTGGGCTCTGATCATGGCTACACTTCTAACTAGATGTGAAAGTGTACGATCCTTATTCTGGCTGTCAGTTTTTTTTACTTTTAAAATAATAGGAAATGTCAAGATATGCCCTATAGGAACTTGTAGTCCTGGAATAATGTAATAGAAAATTCTGGAATTAAATTGCATCCATTCAAATGATCACTCTGCTGTAGAGAAAAGTTTTACTTCTCAAGATCCCTCACTTTCAACCTCAGAAATTTACCATCTTGATACTTTCAGAAAGCTATCAAAAGAACCCCTGGAGATGGGATGTCCTTTAATGTAAGGCTGAAAGTTCCCAGTAGAGTAGGACCTCCCCTGTTCCAGTTGTGGGTGGGTAGGATTTTAGGAAGACCCATGTGGCTCATGTCCTCATGTATTCTCTTCTCCTTCAGTGCAGGCAGGACCTGTGAGTACTCTGGGATATCATTCCCATGATTAAGCTACTTTATATAGTAAAGGGTGTGGTTAATGACTACTCTGTTGACTTTGAGTTAATAAAAGACACATTATCCTAGGTAGATCTAACCTTATCAAGTAAGCCATTTAAAAGCAGGGTTTCTTTTCCTGAGTTCAGAGAAACCCTGAAGAAGCAAGTTCCTATGAATTCTCTGTCTGCAAGAAAAAGAATTCAGCCAACTTGGCAGTGCAGTCTTCTCCAATCCAGCCTTTGGATAAGCTCCCACCCCCCAGCAACCCCTTGATTTCAGCTATGTTCAGACTCTTGACTTACAGAAAGTGCCAGCTAATAAATAGATTGTTTTAATCCATTAAGTTGTAGTTATTTGTTATTTATTAATAGGAAAATATTAATACAGGCCTTAATAGGAAACTATCAATACATCAATAGACATGGAATTGTTATTGATGATTTATTTCGTTTAAAATGTTGGTTTTCATTAAGGATCAAGATCTTATTTATTCTCAAAACACAGATGAGCTATCATTAATACTTTAGTGGATTTTCTTCTAGGATATTAATAAGCATACTTGCCTTTTGTTATACCAACCATGCTGCCATACCTTTATAGATAATGTTCTAGCTGCAGAGAGCAGTAAGCAAATGAGCTTTGACAAATATGAAGTTCCATCATGGTTAGCTGTACTCTACTTCCTCTGTCTAACCTTGAGGTCACTGGGAAATTCTGCCTCTAGCTTCTGTTTCCTCTAATATTCCAACTGGAGGGAGAAACAACACATTTCTGAAACTCTGGACCCAAACTGAAACCTAGTAACATCTCATCTATACCACAAGTTTATTCCCTTATGCCTCTAAGTGATATTCTAGGCTCCCAAACTTGTATTAAACCCCTTTCTATTTTAATTAGTGTAGCTTCTGTGTCCCACACTGATTCTGACTGATGCGTAACAATAATCTAATTGACATTAGGTAATCAACTGATTAGATAATTAATTAGCTAGTGAGCTACCATTTTATTAAAATTGATAGTCAAAAGTGAAACCCTACAATTGAAAATTTTTAACATTTGAAGTTTCTAAATGATATTGACACTTTCCCTGGCTGCAGTTTGACTTTGTGGAATCTCAAACTTCATCAAATCTTATTTATACCTTTCTCATCTGAAGAACTTCTCTGGAGGAGAAAGGTAGTTTAGCAGATTCTGTAATGCATTTAAATCAAGTGAGAATAGCTCAATCTAGAATATGTGCAACGATTTATCATTTCCCACATCACCCTTCACTTTGGAAGAATCATCTTTTGAGTTGGCTTATTCATGACTAAAATAAATTTTGTCTTAGATGTCCCTTTGGCTAAAGCTAGTTTAGTGCTGAGCACAAGTGCACTCTCCGGTTCTTCAGTTCTTCTTTGTCTGACTGAGTTTTACAGATTCACAAGCAGCATGCATCACTTAATGTCCTCATAGAGCATCTGCAAGTGGAGAGGAGTGTTATTATTGGATAAAGAGAAAGCAAAGCACATGTCTCCTGAGACCCTTGACACCACAACTTAAGGTACCTAACATCTCTCCTACTCCTTCAGATTCCTGTGCCCATCACACAGTATTTATGTAATTAATAATTCAAAACTTTACATTAAATCAAATATTTATGTGAACATTCAATAAACATCTCCAAATGGGCTTTAATTTAAAGTCTCACTTTTGTGCCTGAGAGATATCTGTAGTAACCCTCTTCCAGCTCTTGAGGACTTGTCTCGCCTGTGCTGAGACAAGACACTCACCCCAGCAGGCACATGGAATGAGGCTGTGGAGAGAAAGACAATCTCATGGTACAGACTATGAAATCTGCTGTCTAACAGGGCAAAGCATAACCACTTAGCTATTTCTTTTAAGCTCCATTTCCCCCTACAAAAGACTATTCTTTAGCTCTGCAGCTCAATTCACATCAGTATAATGAGAATCTTTGATGTCTAAAGCTGGCCTAACCACAGCCCAGAAACATGAAGTTTGTGTCCTGTGTGTGTGCACTGTGTTTGGTCAAACAATAAATTATATGTCTTGAATAGGGATTAGCAAATTTAACAGAGACATCTTAAGATTAAGATCAGGTCTAAAGTATAATTTATAAGAAAATTTAAAAGCTTTAGATCAAAATTTCCAGGGAAAGATAAGTGAAAAGTTTCCAATGATAATTTAAAGGAAGTTTTAGGTTTGTATTGATTTTCATTACATTGGGTTAAATATCACTCTTACTGAAAAAGATGATTGAAAAACATGCAAATGAAGTTTATCTATGTATTTGGAATATTATTAGGGGTGGATCACAGTTTAGATCTCTTAGTCAATACTTGTTCTTGAAAAATTTAATGCAATGTAGCTTTTGCTCTGCAAAAGACAAGATCAAGAGAATAAGACAAGCCACAGACTGGTAGAAAGCCTTTGCAAAAGATACACCTGATAAAGAACAGTCAGTCAAAATACATAAAGGCTCTTAAAATTTATCAATAAGGAAACAAACAATCCAACTAAAATATGGGGCAAAAACCTTAACAGACATCTCATTGAAGAAGATATACAGATGGAAAACAAGCATTTCAAAAGATGTTCCACATGATATTTCATCAAGGAAATCAAAATAAAAACAACAATGAGATGCCATCACACATCTATTAGAATGACTGAAATTCAAAACCCTGACAACACCAAATGCTGGTGACGATGTGGAGCAACAGGAATTTTGATTATTTCCTGCTGGAAATGTAAAATGTGATAGCCACTTTGAAAGATGTTTTGGTGATTTCTCATGAGACTAAACATAATCTCATGATAGAATTCAGCAACTGGCCATGTTGAAATTTGTCCAGAGAAGTTGAAAAACATATCCATGCAAAGAATTGCATGTAGATGTTTATAGGACTTTTATTTATAATTGTCAAAACCACAGGTCCTTTTGTAGATGAGTAGATAGATAAAAGTATGATGCATCCAGGTAATGGAATACTGGTCAGCTCTAAAAAGGATGAGCCATCAAGCCATGAAAGGACAGAGAGGAACCTCAAATTCCTGCCACTAAGTAAAAGAAGTCAATCTGAAAGGCCACATACTGCATGATTACAATGTGACATTCTGGAAAAGGCCAAACTATGGTGACTCTGGAAAGATCAGTAATTGACAAAGTGTGGGGTGGGAGGAGGGTTTAATAGAGCACAGAGGATTTGGGAGGTAGTGAAAATACGCTGTAGGATACTATAATGTCATTTACATCTGCCCAAACCCACAGAATATACCACACCAAAAGTGAACCCTGATGTGGACTATGAACTTTAGGTGATTACGATGTGCCTGTGAGTTCATCAGTTGTATCATTCCTTGGATATGCACATCAAGAGGCACTTTCTGAAAGTTTACTTAATTTTGCTATGAACATAAAACTGATCTAAAAAAAAAAGCCTTAAGAAAAGATTCAAATTTTTTAAAAATTAAATTAATGCAAAGAAGGAGAAAAGCATTATATATCATGGTTCACATTTCAGTGTCTCATGTAATGAAGTCTCAGTAGGAAAATAGGTTTCTTTCCTAAAAAAAAAAAAAAAAAAAAAGAAATTAGAAATGTTAGGGGACCAGGGTTAGTGGCTCCTGGCAGGACGTTAAGTGGAGATCACATGTTGAATTCTAGTAAGATTTGTACTTTTCCTAACGTTTATCTGCTCCACTAACAAGCCAATGGGACGGGAATTTTTCTTTTTCTTTTCTTTTTTTTTTTTTCCTTGCTAGGGCTGGAACTCAAGGCCTTACAAGTCCTCTACTGCTGAGCTACATCCCTGGCCAAAACATTGTATTTTTTTTTTGCAGAAGAAGTGGGAAATTCTGTTACCTCTAATAGGAAAATAGTGACCTGATTATAACTTATTGTTGATAAGTATCTATAGCTTGTTTTCACTCTAAAATGAAACTTAGAAGTAATACAGTTTATGCATTTTTCTTTATATTTTTACAAAAATAATTCAAGCACAGGGTAAAGCATAAAATTGATTCAAATATGTATATACATGCATATTATATGTTTGTGTGTATAAACAATACATACACTCATTATCTATTTATCTATCTACCTACCTATGTAGATATAAAGAGAATTCTTGAGGCCCCTATAGGGCAAAAGTGTGCCCAAGAACTCATTACTAATATACAGGAGGGAAAAACTTAGAAGTCCAGGCCTCCTGATTTAAATAGCAGTTTAGATACACAAAAAAAATCAATGTGACAAGTTACTCAAAATTAAAAATTTCCCTATCTTATTAATATTAGAGTATGTACTGCAGGGAAACCATATTCTGGAAGTCTAAATGCAAGGTTTTGCAAGCCTGCATAGATTCTTCCAAGCCATTGAGGGAACCAATACATCATTTACGTTAGTGTTTCCTAATGCATGATTTCCAAACAATTGATAGGTTGTGAGATAAATATATTAAGTCATAAAGAGAATTTCTAAAATAATTAAATAGAATGGAATGAAGCATAGCGAAGTTATCACTCATGGTCTAGGGGTAGCTATTGTTTTTTGTAAAACTAACATTTAACTATTATTTAATACACATAAATTGATATATTACTTTACATATATATTTGTGCATCCAGTTCCAATACAAAACACATTTTTGTTGCAGTCACACTAACTAAAAATCCTAAAGCCACTGGTTATTTAAATTCCCTAAGGAATTTATCCTATATGAGTCAGAAAGAAGACAAGAAGCAAAGCACAAAGATTAGTTGCAAGAAATATGATGATACTAAAATACAATATATTTTCACAGAAAATTTCCTTGGAAATAGAATTTTGTTGTTTAAATGAATCATAGTGAACCAACTCAAAAAGCTTTATTATATGGGGACAGTTTGTGTTACAGAGACAAGATTTCTGTCTGTTTTTATGTTCCCTTCACTTTCTTTGCAATAATTATGCCTTTTTGGAGTTTGTAGTTTGTTTAGGACTTACCTCTGCTTTCCACTATGGCGCCAAACTGAAATAGAAAAAGAATAAACTGGATGGAAAAAGAGGGGAGAAAAGAGGGGAACACACACACACACACACACACACACAACTATCACCCTCCCACTGGTTCCTGATGACAGCATCAACAATAAGAGAGGAGAGACTGGCATTCTGAGGCTGGTGTTGATAGAGGGATGGTGGTGGTTTTATCTCATTTTATTCACAGTTCTAAGCAATGAATTACAAACTCCTTCATGGTAGCTTTTCAAATAGGTGAAATGGACCAACTTTGAAGTACAAAATCAAGACTGGTTTCATTCCTTGATCTACATCTAGCCCTTCTCCAGCCTAATTATGCCCCTGTTTTGTTTCTTTCTTTCTTTCTTTCTTTCTTCTTTCTTTCTTTCTTTCTTTCTTTCTTTCTTTCTTTTGTACTGAGAAGGACACAATTTAAAAATGACACAAGTCCTTTCTTGCAGCTCACCCCACAGTGCTGTGGTGGGGTACACAACAGGGATCCCTAGCTTCAACAGACGACTAGCATAGAAAGGGTTAAAAAATCAAACGTTAAGATTAAAACTTCTGATCATTAATAACATAGTAACAATGAAACTAGCATATGAAATAATATTTTAAAGACAAATGCAGCGCTTGATGGAGTGCATGTTTTGTATAAGTGGCAGTGACATTTCCCCAAGTTCTGACTAAGCCCTTTTCAGATAAGTGGTATTTAAGTCTAAGCAGCAAGCTAAGGGTGGCAATTGCAGGCAGTCTCCTGGTCTCAATAATGCATCCTGGATTTACTCGGGAGCTGAGGTCGAAATCTGCAAATCCTGATCACCAGTTCTTAGAAGCAAACTCCAATTCCAAATTTCAAACTCTGAACTACTGTATATTCTCTTTTAAATTAGAAATATATTATAGGTCAAGCTATCCCCTGAATTTAGCTTCCTGATTCTTGGCATAGAATAGACTAGACTTTAGGGATTATAGAAATCATAACATGAATATTTCTTTGGATTTTGATCACACATAAAAATGAGCTAATTTCAGAGAATATATTCTTAGTGAATAAAACATAGGGAATTAAATCTCTTTCTGAAAATAGCTTCGAGATTTATCTGTGGTCACTTTTCTAAGTTCCATCTCTGTATTGAAATTAAACTTCCTAATTTTCTTCCCTGTTGGAAAAAAAAATGATGTGTCAAGTTTTATGAGGCCATTAACAGACTCTTTGATTGCTGAAGTAGCAACAACATAAATTGTCATGTCTGCAACAATAAAAGCTGACCCTTGGAGATTGTATATTTCGAAGTATGGCACTATCTACACACACAGAGAGAGAAAGTAGAATTGAGAAAAGGCATGCAACTTGGTAAATCCATCTACAGAACACGTCTACTAACTGAATCAAAGGAAACCTCAATCTTCCAGTTAGTGTTTAAATTTTCCAAATTCTCATTTCATTTATAACTGAACCTTGATGCATGAACCCAAAATATAATATCTTGAATACAATATTATTCCTTAAATCTCAGTGGAAAATAATGTCTATGGTGTGAGAATTATTTGTGATTTGTTTGTTACTCATCATTCAATAATTACTAGTCAGAAACTCCTCTCCAACCTATACATAAACTTTCTTACTTAATTTTCAAAATACATATGAATGTCCATACAATGAGATGATGCTGATGCACAAAACAGCACAGTTATAATCTAAAAGAAATCTTCTAAGCAAAAGAAACCAGGCATAAAAGAATATGTAATGAAATCTTAGAAGTCCAAACTATAATGACAGGAACTATAGTTAGCAGGGGCTGGTTTTCAGTGGGGGGAATGATTACAAAGTGACAGGCACATTCTAGGGCACTTGCAAATGTCCTTACCATGCCTGCCTGTTGATTGTTGTTCTACTGAAAACATTTGTCAATAGTCACCACGCAAAAAAAAATTATTTTATCACAGTATTATCCCAATAAATTTGTTTTAAAAAAATCACCTTGATAAATGTTATACAAATATATATGTATATATATATATTTGTTTTTTCTTTTGGTTGAAGTTAAATCACTTGCACAAGTCACATTGTCAGTGAATTAGTACAGGTCACACAGTCAGTGCACTATACCCACACTTGATTATTCCTAGAATCACGAACCATAAGGAGGCATTGAGGACCTTGAGGAGCCCTCGCCATTGTATCTCCAGGGTCTGTGGCTGTCCTGAGTAGAGTAGGCACTGGACACATATTTATAATATATATAAGCAGAGGGCTGGAAATCAAGTTGTGCCCATTCTACTGTAAGGGATTCTTTCTCCTCATGTATTCCATTTCTTTAAAAAAATCTCAACTGAAACATTAGAAGTTCCCCAAATGTTGAAGATGGTCTATTAATAACAGGTTGAAAAGATCTTGGCCAAAATGCTCAAACCAGAAGTGTTTTGGATTTTTTTCAGAGTTTGGAATATTTGCAGATACATAATGAGATGTCTTGAGGATGAAACCAAATGTATGTTTCCTATGTACTTTATACACATAGCCTGAAGGTAATTTCATACCATATTTTAGATAATTTTGTACATGAAATAAAGCTTCCTGGTGTGGAATTTTCCACGTGGCATCATGTTGGCACTCAGAAAGTTTCAGATTTTGGATCTGCAGATCAGAACACTCAACTTGTATATTATCTTTCACAAATTGTTAAGCTGCTATGATATTTATCTTTTAAATCAGAGGTGATTTATTCTGCAAGATTGGAAGTATGACTTATTCTTGTTGATGATGAAATTCTAGTGCTTCCATTTTTCCACAGAATCCCTTTGTTTTCCTTTTGCATTTCTGAATAATAATATTGGGAATTAATCTTAACATTTTCTTTTCAGGACATTCGATTTGGGCCTTTCTCACAACAGATCTCTCATGATTTTCATGTAAGACTTCCACACCTTGAAAGCAGTGCAGATATTCAACACTTATTCCAGAGGCCTAACCTTGACCTGTGCAGTTGTCATTCTATTTATAAATGACTTTTCTTCTATTGCATACTCTCTGAGCACCCCCAATTTTTAAAATTCTCTCTCAGATGCCACAATCTAACCTTGCATCTTGAACACCCATGTTTACTGGAGAGAGTTTCATAAAAACAATTCAAATGTGGTTGTCAAAAAATTCATGCCAGCTGCTTCAGCTTCCTCCCCCATATTCATGGTAAATAACATCTGCAAACTGCAAGGAAACAAGGTCTGCCTCTTTCTCTTATTCCATGTCTCTATCTCTCCCTTCAAAGACTTCCAGACTCACTGCCTCAATTTATTTCAGTTTGATGAAAAATACGATTTAAAGAAAAGTCTTTCTTTTCTTTTTCTCAGGGAGAAAAGACTTCACTAAGGATAAAGATTGCCTCTATATGAAGTTCTTGCAAGATGCCATTTTAAATAGGAAACAGAACCAGCCATAAAAATGCAAAAGGGAATTTAGATTATAAGCATTTCTTCTTAAGAATCATAAGTCTCACACTATCCACAAGCTGGAAAAAAATCACCAAATGGTCCATTGTATTTGCATTTAATGTGAGGAAGAGAAATAATCAAAGCAATACAATACCAAGGGCAATAGGGAGACAATCATGTGTGCCTGAATAGGGAAAACTCACTCCAACCCAATTATTTAAAAATATTCAGCTAGTCACTTCATGCCTTGCAGGAGATGTATGGTATATACAGAGTCCAAGAAGAAAGAGAATATATTATTTCAAGTATGGTCTTGGTCAAACTACTGAAGAAAATAAATTCCTCAGGGGCAAAAAGAGAATTAAGGATGCTTTCCCTTTTATCACTTGAGGTACAGGCTCATATCCCTCAATTTATATGCACCAAAGTCACAAACTCTGCCCCTGTCACTGATAGGGGTCAGAAGTTAAGATGTTTGCATTCATTATATGAACTGCATTCTTTAAACTAACTAGAAAATGCTGATAAGGAAAGAGATTGGTATAGGAACCAGAAGAATGCTCTTTTGGGAAGCCTGGAAATTCTAACATAGACAGATATTCTTGGTGACAGTAAATAGATGTGTTTTGACAGTAAGAAATACAGGGTAAACCAAAAATAAAAATGCATGTGAGAGGTTCTTGAAAAATCTTGGGTTAAGGTTGCCAGATTTGGAAAATAAAAATATAGAAAACTCATTTTAGTATAAGCATGTCCTATAAAATATTTGGAACATACTTACACTAAATAAAAACATTGGTTGGTTATTGGAAATTCAAATTCAACTGGTCAGTTTGTCTTTTCTCTGGCAAACAATTTTGATATTAAAAAGTAATCTAAAAGCAAAGTTATTGGTAACTCTGTAAGTACTAAAATGACTTCAAAATTAATAATATAACCTGGGACAGTGGTTCATGCCTGTAATGCTAGCAACTCAGGAGGCTGAGGCAGGAGAATCTTAATTTCATGGATAGCATCAGCAACTTAGTGGAACCCCATCTCAAAATAAATAAATAAATAAATAAATAAATAGAGCTGAAGATGTGGCCTCAAGGTTCACTTCCCAGTGCCTCATAAAAATTAATGTGATACAAATAATTTTAAGTATGTTGTCAGTCTTCAGAACATAGGTGTGTTCATTGGCTTTTTATTATTGTAACAAAATACCTGAGATGATAAATTTAAAAAGAGAAAAGTTTATCTTTCTCACATTTTTAGAGGTTTCAGTCTATGACCAACTGGTCCTGTTGCTTTGGGCCAAAGCATATCATGGTGGAAGTGTGTGACTAAGGACAGTATATCATGGTGGATGTATGTGGCTGAGGACAGTATATCATGATGGATGTATGTGACTGAGGACATCTGTTCACTCCATTGCAGCCAGGAAAGGAAACTGAAAGAGGAGAGCTAGGGTACCAATGCCCCCATCAAGGTAATGCCCTCGAAGATCTAACTTCCTCCCACGAGGCCCCTCCCACCAAAGGTCCCACTGTCTCCCTACAGCACCACAGGCTGGCCACCAATCTTCAACACATGGATCTTTGGGGCAGTTTGGGGAGGCAAGTAGATGAAGCTTCCACTTGTCCAGCGAGCAGCAAGAAAAAAGAAGATGATGAGTTTGTAATAAAGGTAGAGGGCCAACAGGGGTGTGGGAAAGATAGACAGACAGACAGACAAGGTATTGAGACATAATTAAATAAATAGACTTAAAAGAGATTTTTTTTTTTGCTATGATCTTAAAATATATTTAATTGAAGAAATAAAATAGCAACCATCACAACACTGGTCTATTTTAAGGTCTGTAAATTCTGTATCTGCTGTTTTATTATCATCTGAACTCCTATTATTTTTTGTCTAGCTCACATTAAAATAAAGAAACTGTCACTTTTCTTTAAATATACTTTGCATTTAGAGCAATTTAAAGAGCACAGAAAAATTAAAGAGGGAAATACAGAGATTTTCTATATATTATTGCTGCCCCATACACATAGCCTCTCCCATTATCAACATTCCCCATCCTAGTTTTACCCTTTTGTCACTCTTTCTCCTTCCAGGGACCCCTATTTACATGATTATAGTTCTTTTTCTGCTTTGACCCAACACTGACATGATGAAGTGAAGAATAATACTCTCCTGTGTTTCTAAGAAGATCAGTCGAAAATAAATAGGCTGGCGCTCTGGATTCACCATCGATTCCGTTGCATGCGTTGACTTGGATCACTTCTGCCCTTCAGTGCTACCACCTTAGTTCAATTTACTCTCTCCCCCACATCAGTAACTGATTCCTCTCCTTTAACTTTTGTCTCATTAAGGATTACTTTACACAAAGCAGTTGTGGGATAGTTTTAAAATACAATCAGATAGAGCCATGCTGTTGTTCAAAACCCTCTAGTGGCTTCCCATTACCTGTGGGAATAAAATCCCAATGACCCAGCCCTAATGATCCAACCTGAGCGCCTCTAGCTTGATTTCTACTACTCCTTGCCACAATGTCTCTTGGTTCTCAAACATGCCCCAAGCCATCCCCTCTGCAGGACATTGCTCCTGCTGTTTCTCTTCTATGTAAGTTTTTTTGCTTGAGTCCTTTTCATGACTCATTTTCTCACTTCAGGTCCCAGCTCTAATATCTCTACTGCAGAGATTCTTTCCTTAATCACATACTATGCAAGGCTGGCTATTTATAGTTTGCATGACGCTACACATTAAAACATGAGGGCCATTAAAATCTAAGCTCGCCTCTCCTGCTCTCTGCTTTTACTCCATTACCTGGCACCTAGTAGGTGCTTGCTACATATTTGTGGAATGAAGTAATGAACCTTATATCCCGTGGCATAAAAATCTGGCCTATATTTCCTAAGTAACTGGGTCAGAAATCAATTGGAGTAAAATAATCTTTGTTATACTTAAAATTATGTTTTCCCTCTGATCTGCATCTGTGCCTTCTTATCCATTCTGTTCCAAAAGAACTTCAGTGTCTCTTGAGAAGCTTGACCTGGAGGTTAAGAAGCATCCTTTGCAGAAGCCTTTGCTCCGGGGGTTAAAGGAGTATTCATGCAAATTGAGCCTTGCTACTTGTACCGCTAGCCTTTTCTATTTTAGCAAACTAAATAAGAAATTATAGAAGACATACAGCAAAGGTTCTTATTCAAAAAATTTTACTATAAAAGTACATAGATAAAAAGGAAAACCTTTTCACCTATAGTCACAATGATTGTTCTCCCAATTAATTTAACAGAAATTTAATAAGGAAGTGTAAACATTTTTCCCAACTGAGGCCAAAATACAGTTCCAAAGATAGAACTCTCCTAAATCATTCTGTCTGAGAGTCTTCTGCACTGAATGATTCAAAGAGATCATGGCATTATTGAGTGGCTTGGAATGGAAAGTTTACACAACTATTAGACATAAACTGGTTGGAAACTCAAGGATGAAGGGATTTTCCCAAGCATTTCTTATAAGGGACAATAAAAGATCATCAAATATCCCTAACATAAAAAAGTTGCTCAACTATTAATTTTGGATAAATAAAAGAAAGGATAAGCAATTTAATTTGTTTTTCCCTTTGAAACAATGGGAAAACTGTACTTTTGTAATTTACTGAAAACAGAGTCTGGAAGCTCAAAAAAAGTTTTTTGTCCCACAAAATCCAAAGGTCTTTAAATTGCTAGTCATTTTACCTAATAGTGGTCGCCTTCAAATTGTCTCCTCATTTGCTACTCTGACCCTGTACAAAACTGAGTCTTTTTTCAACTTTTCAGTATTTTCCCTACTTTTTCTCAACATTTCAATTTTCTTCTTCCTCTTCCTCTTTTGATTTCTTCTCTTCCTTCCACTCGTCCATATGTTGAAGTTGCCCCATGGCTCTGTATTCACCATAGCCTTTTAAGTTCCCTCCCCTAGAGAGTCCATAAATTTTCATAGCTTGAAATATTTCCTCTATGCTGATTACATAAATAGCATTTCCAGTCTTCACAACTCAATGAAGCTCTGGTTCCAAGACTCAGACATTCTGCTGCCAAATTTCTGATTCCAAAGAAAAATGTTTTTCAAGAATTCACAATGACTATGACTACACTTTGCCTCCTAACTTATGCCAGACAATTACACTTTGAATTTAAAGCCTGCTTCTCTGTTTCTCCCATCACAAACCCTTTCCCATTGAAGTCTGTGTGACTTATCATTATTTCCAACACTAAAGTCACAGCCACGCCCATAGCATCAAAAGGCTTCTCTTCTCAGAATGTCCCCTTCACTGAATAGTCAAATCCAGTACACTTTAAAAAACAAACGGGCGCAGTGGAGCAAGACTATAATCCCAGTGGCTGGGAAGGCTGAGGCAAGAGGATGGGAGTTCAAAGCCAGCCTCAGCAAAAGCGAGGCGCTAAGCAACTCAGTGAGACCCTGTCAATAAATAAAATACAAAATAGGGCTGGGGATGTGGCTCAGTGATCAAGTGCCCCAGAGTTTAATGCCCGGTACCCACCCATCCCCAAACAAAACAAAACAAAACAAACAAGCAAATAAAAAAATCCCTGAAGTCCAAGGGATGATTGGGTGGTTAAGTCAGAGAAAATAGAAAGAGAAAAAACACAACACTGGGCATGGAGGACAAGTGGATTTCTGTCTTAACCGGGTGACCCCTGGAAAAAGTTCTCCTTATTTTTCTTAGTTACAAAATAATGAATCACCTGGAGAGTTAACTCTGTGATCATTTTTACTTTTTAGTACTAAGGACTGAAACCAGAAGTGCTTTACCACTAAGCTCCACCCCCAGCCCTTTTTATATACAGATTCTCAGGAAGTTGCTTAAGGCCTCACTGTTGCTGAGACTGACCTTGAATTTGGGATGCTCCTGCCTGAATTTCCCATGTTGCTGGGATTACAGGCATGTGCTGCCACACCTTTATTAGCTCTTTTTCATATGAAGATAAACAATACTTAAAACAGTTTGTCTTTTTTCCATAAAACTACATGTACAGTTTTACTATTTTCCAAAATTAGCAAGTCTACTTTTCTCAATTGGTTTTGATAAGGAAAATGGAAGTAAAATATAAGAGCATAATACTATGACATTCTTACTAATGGAAACTCACTTCCGACAAACCAAATTAAGCAAAAAACAAACAAGAATCTTTATGTATTACCCAAAAGAGGAAAGGTTTGACATTAGTGAAATTACAAATTTTACAGACAGAAAAGTATCTGTAAGTATAGAGTTTATTTGGAAACACCAAAGCAACATAGTAAAAAGACTGAAAAGGAATGGAAGTTACTTTTCAAAAATTCTCCTTCCCTGGAAGAAGACATAGTGTGTGACCAACTCCATATAAGATAAATTTCAGAAATAAGAAAAACTTAATCTAGAAGTGGAATATCAATCATTTTCTTTTAGGAAGGAATTAAATTAATAAGTGCTATTTTGACAGTGGCATCCATTAAACCAAAACAGACTTTGAGCCCAGGTGTCCCTAGCCACTGCTCTCTCTCAAGAGGCTGTCTGGAGACAGTGATCAGTAATATGACCAATCTCTGCATCTCCAGGCTCAAGTAGTCAGATTTGACCCATCAGTATACCATGTTGAATTTCCAGTTGCTGCTGTTGTTTTAAATAGCTCCTAAAGCTTGAAAAACACCTAACTTTATAAAACTAGGCCCTGAAAGAGAAATGCTTCTTCTCAGCAAGGAAGGGGAGACTGCCAGATTTCTTGTGGTAGGTTTTTATCCTGGTACAAAAAGGGCACTGAAAACCAGGAAAGGCCACTGCTCTTGTGGTAAGTTTGCGTGGAAACACATGTGCAGAACCTGCACCCCACTGCCCCACATAGACCGCGTTACTACAAAGTGGAGCTTGAATTAAAACTGTGTCTGTGTTTGAGAGTCAGAGAGAGGGTGTCTGAACTATAAAGAGTATTTTCAACATGTTAACAGTGAGACGTGCTATATTTATTTTTAAGAGATAACATATTATCTTTCCTGTATTTCCAGGAAATATCCAGATTAAAAAATGCATTGCCTACCTACAAATAAAGAACTCAGAATTTTCAGGGTCAATAAACAGGAAACAAAAATGAGATTCCATAATAATTGAAGGATCTTAGAAACTTGTTCTAAAATTGAGCTATTGTTTCTCATGAGTTTATTTAACGATCTCAAATTACCTAGTTATAATCATGAAAGTTTGGGTTTTTCAGTAAATGTCCAAATCTAGGCAACACTGAAACTCACGTTGTTGGTGATTCAAAGTCACATTTATTAATAATTCTTTGGTCCACACTTTTTTTTATATATTTTTAATGATTCATTCTCATTTTAATGTATCTGACCCATCCCTGTGCATTTTTAAATTTTATTTTACATTTTAAAAATCCCTTTTCTTTATATTTAAGCTGAAATACTAGTGGCTATAAGAAGGGGTGCATTCAATGTTGCTCTCATGCTTCTTCCTCCTCCCTTTCCATGGTACCAGCATCTCAGGTCCTGGGTGGGGAGAAGGAGGGAAACAGAACCTTACAGATCTGACAGATGGCTTCCTCCCTCCCTCCCCATCACTGCTCTTTCCATTATTCTGCCCCTTGGTCTCCAGGCTCAGTGTGGAGACATGGCGACTCCCTTCCTCCCCCTTAGGCACTGGAGGTTGCTTGAAAGTTCACCTCTGCTCTTCCAGCAGGGCTCCTGAAGGTAGGTAGTCTCAGCAGCCATCCTCTTGACAGCATTCTCAGCAAAACTACAGATTCCTATTGCATCTAACTTAGGGTTAATTCTAGGGCCTTGGGAACCTACAGGATTCATCTCTCAAACTGCTGGGGAAATGGTTGCTCCTGATGAGGATTGTGGTTGTCCCTGCCCCTGGCCTCTCTTCCAGGCCTGTCCCAGCAATCTCTCCCATGGTTTGTGTCTTCAGTGTTCCTTTAGCAAAAGACAAGCCATCAAGCAGAGTTCCGATAATACAAGAGCAGTCTTATCTCCTTAGGACCCCCTCCTCTGCCTCAATAAATTAGCCAGGGGGAACAAAGCAGCTCCAAATTTCCAGAAGAATGGGCTAACATCTTGGTATTAGACAGCATAGTGGGAATCTGGGAATTTTTTCCTTTCACCCATGAAGACAAGAGTTTCTGAGACTGACAAAAATGTCATTTTTTTTTCTTTGTCTATTTTAACCTATAAAGTTTCCATGACTTTATGTAAGACAATTTGTAGCCCTTGGCATCTTAGCATTTTTACGTCCAAGAAAGACACAGCTTGCTCTTCTGGCAAGACAATAGGATCTGAAGCTCAGCAGGCATGTGATGTTACAATAATGTCAAAGGACCAAACAGCTATAACTTTTAACCCTACATGTTTAGAGTGATGATTCCAGGCAGTCGTATTACTTGATTTTTCAGTCTCTCTTTCAAAAGTTCAGTCTTGAGGCTTGATTCCTGGGGGAGCAAAAAGTACTTCCTGCATCTTGAAGCAGGATGGCATTAAATTTCTTACTTCCTTCTCATTGTTTGGTTTAGCTGGTCAACACTCAGGGCTGACTGTGAACTGCCTTGGGAGTTGTAGGGAGGTTAACTATTGGGTTTCATCTCTAGCTTCGTGGAAAGCATCTGCAAATAATCAAGATACAGAAAGAAGCTCAGAGAGGGGGTAGCCTTCAGGATTTGATTTAACTAAACCTTCCTGTGAGCCACATTTCTTTGTTTACATACATTCCTGCTCTGAAGGCCAACTTCCTGTCATAAAGCTGCATACCAAATTTGAGTATTTAGCAAACAGTGTGGCTCAAACCATTATAACTCTAGAAACAGACTTCAAGGAACCATCAGTTTTTAAAGGAATAGTATCAAATGTAAGCCCTTCACCCTAACTTTCCCAGATCAGGTCCTTTTCAGACATTCTCTCTCACACAGTCTCTCTCACACATACACATGTGTGGAAATTAGTACTATTTCTGAACAAAAATATCTGAAGGTATGAACCCTGTTTGGGAACATCGAAGTGACAGTACAAATATTGAAAAGGAATGCAAGTCATTTTTCAAAAGTTGTTTTTTCCTGGGAGAAGACACAGGGCATGACCAATCCCATATGATATGAATTTCAGCAATACAAGTTTCTCAGATAATGCAGACAGACGTCATGGTCCCTTTGGCTCCTTCAGTGTATTGTCCTTCTATCAGTTATTTTCTACTTTCTGTATCTCTCTCTCTCTCTCTCTCTCTCTCTCTCTCTCTCTTGCTCTCTCTCTCTCTCCCCCACCCTTTAATGTTTCTCTTTAATCTCTCTCTCTCACCTAACATTTCCTAGTTTACTTTATTGTTATAGTTTTTCATTCTTTCTCCCAACAAAGCTTTCCCAGGTAAAAATCCATTTTTAGCATAGACTGTAAATATTTCATTACAATCCTCCTTTTCTATTCTCTGTTCTTCAAAATATAAATCATAGGTTCAGTTTCTTGTCTACAGCTATATCTAATTATACTTAATTAAGTCAGGCCTCAACTACTGCCCAGAAATCATTCTTTCCAAGGTCACCAATGACCTCTTTGGTATTAAATCAAAAAGCAGTGGGTAATTTTCACCATGTGTTTATTACCATAGAGTTGGGATCTTTGGCAGCACCCTTCTTGAGACCCCACCCTTCCTTGGCTTCTGTGACATTATTGCTTCTGTGCGAGACATCATTATGAGTTCCTCTTTGTCCACCAGGCTTTAAATCTTGGGTTTTCTAGAATAGCATCACTGGCTGCTGCTTCTTTCTACTCTACATATGCTCTCTATTCCCTTTCCATAGCTTCAGCTGAACAACAGATCCTGTCTATCCCCATACCTACATATCTAGCCCAGGTCCTCTTCTACCTTCTATGTCCTTTCAGTGACCAACTCCTATCAATCCTACAGATCCACTTGAATGTATGATTTATCTCCATCCCTAATCAAAAACAGCAGCATGCAGAGGGCTTCAGACTCAGACTTCCTATATATAAATTCTGAATCTGTCCCCTTCTAGCTGTGCAACTGTGGGCAAGTTATTTAACACCTTTATACTTTAGTTTCCACCTCAGCAAAATGAAGATAGAAAGAATAATAGGATGTGTGACTGCCATTACATAATTCATTTTACCCCCCCTTTTTTTAGCCTTAATAATGGTCACCTAACAGGCTTCTTCTCCCATTTTGCTTCTCTTGCAATTGATCTATAGAACAGATGGATCTTCCTAAAGTACTATGTTTTTTCTATGCATAAAATTCTTGGAGGGTTCCCTTTAATTTTCACACTAGAATTTTGCTGAACTGCACGCTTCATGATATAATGCCTGCCAACCTCTCAAACCTCATCTGTTGACACAGAGGAAAATGGGGACATCAAAACCTCCCTCAACTGTCAATCAATAATTAGGGTCCCCTATATCCAATCTCTCAGGAACAGAATTATTTTCCCTTTGGTAAAAAATTCAAGTTGACTATTTCTTTAAGCTGCATTCTAAACAAATAAGCAAGTTGAAAATAAGATTTAATAATTTTTATGGGGGCAGTGAAGTCATGTATTGAATGAAGCAGAAAGCCTAAAATATGAATATCATCACACAGCATCAATATGTGGCCCCCCTGCCATTTATATCCTTTTCTTTCCTGACCTCCTTTGCATTTTGTTCCTGATGTTTCATTTTACTCTGTTATGCTTCACTGTACCACAAGCAATAACCATGGAAGCGAAATAAATTGATTGTGTTCAACAGAGATAGAATAGATGGTGGAGGTAATTAAGTACAGTGGTAAATCTTCCTACAAAACCAAAATTGACACATTTTTTCTGTAGTCCTGAAACTTTGAAATGACATTTCACTTGAAAATGATATTTGCTTAAGGGGGAAAATGGAGCCGAGCAGGCATTACTCTAACATGGTTCAAGAAATCGGGCACTGAGGTTAATCATAACTTAGTGTCCTGAGAGCCATGTGTCTTGAGGAGAAAAAAATACCCAAACTAGTTAAAGCAGTGTTTTGTAATGTTGCAATATGCATGTGTACCATGCTACATTTTCTTAATATTCTAGGAAATGTGGCCACAATTTAAGTTCAAAATAGTGTTGTGTATTTCTATTCTTTTATATGTGATAAACAGAAACAAAAAAGTGACTTTATAGAAACAAATTATATACTTGAGAAAAGCAAAATACTACTGCACCAATTTCTATATTACTTTAAAAAATAGTATTGATTTTCTTCTTGGTCATGGACCCGACATGAAATACTTAGGGGAGATTTATCCAAGGAAGTAATATGAACTTATAATTCTACAATTCCCCGTCCAATTTCTTCTGATTACAATATATAGCTTAGTTAGTATGTGTATTTTAAAGTATTGAAACAAAACACTGCATAAATTTACCTCCCCATTAGAGTTACTTATACAAGTTTATGTTTAAATGTTGCTTGAAGCGCATTCTCAGTAAATCATCATTTCTAAGGTGATGATTAGTGTTACACATTCATTTTCCTTGGACTGGTATGGATTGATTATTGAGACATTTCTGCATTATGGCATTTTGTGGTATTTTTTGGAAATAACTAAAGTTTCTGAAATAATAAAGACTATTAAATTTATTTTTTCCAAGTCAATGTCACAGGTACATGAAATACAATATTTCCACACCACTTGTCAAAATTAAACCTGAATCGAAGTCTCTTTGTTTACAAGTGTGATTTAAGCAGCAGCGCTTGTCTCCTAGGTTTGAGACCCGGGAGGCTGAGGCAGGTGAGGGAGCACAGATCTCAGGCAGTTTGCTCTGAGTAGTGACGCCCCATCGGCCCCTTGGAATGGAGGCGGGGGCTGTCAGCAGAACTGCTCCCAAGTTTGCCTTGTGGAATGCAGATAAGTGGTCCCTCAGGTAGGTACGACTCAGACAATAAAGCTTTACAGACTGCAGGCAGCACTGTAGTGGGGCTTGAGTGTGAACAGGAAGTTGAGGCAGTTCTCTGAGGTACAATGAAGTTGAGATTATTAAGTAAACATGTGTTCCATTCTGTACCCTTAGAAACTGCAGAATAGACGCCAGCACTGTGTTAATATTTGATCATCTTTAATATTTCAAAAGTCTTAATTTGAAACAATCAAGATGTGCATGAAACATTATCTTCTCCAGGGCTCATTGTTTTCTGTATTATATGTGCTTGGCCAGATGTAAACAAGTATTTGTATCTGAGGAGAATGGCTACATAGCAAAATAAATACTCTATCTCACTCCAAGGCATACTATACATTTCCTTGCCTTTGCTACATTTTTCATTATATTACATTATAACACTAGTTATAGATTTCATTTTGTTGTAAAGATCTTTCTTATCATTTAAACTAAGTTCTTTGTTGTCAGGATACATGCCTGTTTGGGTTTATTAATAGACATAATTAGGAACCATCGCACCCTTTGGAACTGGAGGGACCTGATAACTATCAGATGAATGAATTAAGACTCTTTCAATAATGTTTTCAAAAGGGGAGAAGAGACCAATGATTAAATCCTTGAGTATGCAGGGCAGCCAGGAATTTCCCCCAAAGCATGCATGAAAATATTAAACCAAAGATTCCTTTATAAAAATCATTATATTCTTGGGCTGGGGAATTCAGTTCCAGAAGTGCTTGCCTAGCATGTGTGAGGCCCTGACATTGATCTTCAGCATGGCAAAAAATACATAAATAAATCTCAAATTCTTAATAAGGAAAAAAAAAAACAGAAAATGAAGTTATTTATACCATACAAAATTGGTATCAGCACTTAAAAATATACCAAATTTTTACATTAGGATTTCAAATATTAGCAATTTTTTTTCCAGAATCTATCCTGATATTATGTGGTAAATAACCAAAAAGTAAAAATCATAGAAATGCAATATGGTCATGTCCTCTGTACATGATAAATAATAAAACGGCTGACACATCATTATTCCAGGTTTATATACTTTCACTTGTCTAGTTCCTGTTGTGACAAAGAGTAGGTTTTACAAAATGACTGGCTAGGGAAAGGAACAAAATCCGTATCCATGGAGTATGTGAAAACAGACTCTGCAGGCAATGAACTCCGGCCTTGGCTGTGTCAGCTCCAGGCTTACCCCAGTGGAGCAGAGCAGAGACGATTTGGGGTCTGTTTCTTTTCCCACACGACGTCCTTCACAGCTCATCTCTGTGCTCTGCTTTCCCTGGGATTGCAGCCTGGAAAGTCCAGGACTTCCCAGTTGTACCACTAATGTAAACTCTGAATCACACCCAATGCCTTAGTGTAAGCACATGTTCCAGACCACTGCCTAATATAGATGCTCGTGCTTTCTCTTTCAGTCAGATTCTGCTTCATTTGGTCATTTTTCTTTGGACCACCCTATAACCTCAGTTGAATGTGGACAATTCTCAAATATTTATATAAGAATATAAATAAAAATTATTTCTTCTTTTATTAATCTATTGCTACTGTTATTTCTGTCCCTTTCGCTAACAATTTTAATTTTTCTTACTTGATTGCAACTACAATGGTTGATTTCAGAGTTGGTCTTTTTTTCTCACACAGGTATCACTTAAAGTTGGCCCGTGTTCCCATGGAAATCAGTTCATTTGATTTATTCACGTGCTTCTTTAACATTCAATACCTCACACATTCAGAACCTTTAACGTTCAACACCTGCGCATAGTGGTTGCTAAAGAATTATCATGTAACTGTGTGTTGAATAAATAACTTTGACAGTTAAATTTCCTTACTTTCTAAAAAATTCCATACATATATGTATACATATATGTGCATATATGTATATAAGTGTACATATGGTATAATGCAGGTATATATAAATATATGATGTTTAACATTTTAAATGCAAAAATATTTATATATATTTTCTTAAATATGGGGAAGAGAAATACTGTGGGAAACAAATATATGTCATTCAAAGTCACCCCAGTATGTGTGTTATGAAAGGCATGTATTTGATATGGTTTGTTTATACATAGTATTTTTGAGAACAAGGATACTAATCCTTCATTTCAAAGTAGTCTCCTTGAATCTAGAAGATCTAAATAGAATGTACTGAATTGAAAGCGTCAAATAGCATTTTAAGAATAATGATATCATAAGACTAAAACTCCTAACATTTTGGGAAATGATCAATAAATAACATGAAACTTCTAACTCAGTTCAAAGAAAACTACAGGGCTGGTCAAAGTCACTCAATCTCCACTTTTGACATAAAAACATATATTTGAACTATGTACTTTGGGCCACAGGATTATACTTATCATAATATTTTGTTAACAAAGAAATGGTTAGAGAAATAGAATGCAAAGACCAAAAGGACAGATTTTTTCCCCCAGAGGAATTTTATCTTTTATTTTTATCTTTATTGAGATTCTTATAAATTCACTGTTTTCAAAACAAAAATAACAAATATATCAAAATGATGAAAAAGAAAAAATAAAATTTGAGCTTTTAGTAAAAGTAGTAATCTAGTCTTCTCTAAATTATTTACTCATTTCATATTAAAAACTGTTCTGAGAAAGAAAACACACTTTTATTTTATTTCAAAAATTCATACACTGACTTTGAATTTGTGTTAAAAGGTATAATATTTCTTGGATCTAAATATCAGAAGACTTGATGGAGTCTAGCTTTGAAAGAGTAATTCAGTAATTAAATATTTATTTCAAATTATCATCTTCCTTGTGGTTCTTGGCTATCTGTTTATTCTGATTTCATTTCTTATACTTTGTTAGAATGGCACATACCAGATTTTAGTTGTTGTTCATTGCTCTTATTCATCACAGGAAAATTGGTCAAGAACAATGCTAGCCCAATTGCTCCTCTTCCTAATGGTGTTGCAGTTGATGTACAGATACGTTGTTTTAACTTGTTTCACTCCAAAAACAATTATCATTTTGCTTATAGTCTTAACAGTCCTTTAACCTTTAGACACTTGAGGAAAATCCTTTGCACTTTATGAAATTCAGGGAAGGGAACTCCATCCTAAATCTGCTCTCCTCCTTTACTGGTTTGAGATGGCTTCTCTCCACTTCCCTTAGAAGATACTCATGTTCAGGGTTGGGTAGTGTCTTATGACCTTGTTGTATAAGGAAGAGTTGATCTTAATGAGGGCACAATTAAATGAGCATTACTGGCCAAAAGTATCTTTCTTTGTCATACCATGGATTAAATTCAGGGATGCACTAACACAGCTACGTCCTCAATATTTATTATTATTATTATTATTATTATTATTATTATTATTACATTCATTTTTGTTTTGAGACAGGGCCACTTGTTGAGGATGGCATGGAACTTGCAATCCTCCTGCCTCAACCTCCTGAGTCACTGGGACTACAGGTGTGTGCCACGAGGCCTGGCAAAAGTATCTTAATGTTATCTGAAATTATAGCTTCAGTATAGCCTTTCTTCAACATTTAACTAAATATATCATATCTAAACTTGCATAATCACTTTGTGTTTTGTTTTGTTTTGTTTTTTAATTTCAATTCATGGAATGGCTGTTAATTCAGCAAGTTTCAAATGTTGGCTGGCTCCTCTGTTTACTGGCTTGGTGGTCTTCATTTCTCTTTTTAATCTCTTTAAACCTCAATTTCCAGGAACATAAATGGGGATAATTAATACCTACCTCATAGTGTTTTTTCAAGTAATGACTGAAATGATATATGCAAAGTCATTAAGAGAGTACCTGGCTTGTCATAAACGCTAGATAAATTATAAGAGCTACAACATAGATAATATGGTCTGTTACTTATAATGGCTTCACTAGGTAGCAACCAGATCAAATCATTTGTGCCCCCACGTAACACCATCCACTGGGTCCCCACTGCCCTAATGGATCCCCAACCTCCCAGAAGCTCTGCAGGAAGTTGCCCCACCCTGTCTCACTGCCTCAGTTTTGTGCTAAGTTTTACACTTCTGCATCTCTCTGGCCCTCTGCTTTTTAATCTATTCCTTCAACACACCAAGCATGCTATCACCTTCTAGTATTTATACTTGCTCTTCTTGTTTCCCAGAATTCTCTTCTATAAAATTTGCATTTGGCTGAATCCTCCTTTCTTGGGTATCAGTTCTGAACATCTTAAATACCCCACAGCTCTGATCTTACCATGGTATTACAACTAGTTCTTTGTTTACCTGTTTGTCCCTTATCTTCCCTGTAAGAATATGTTCTAAAGAGAGAAGACTTCTTTCTGTTATGTTCAATATTGCATTCACAGTGCTTAGAATAGTGTCTGATGCATGGTAAATGCTCCATTGATTTTCATTCAATAGAAGAATTGGTACAGACTGTGGCCATGGTAAGTAATTGAGCTGTGGGTTTGGCCAGCACCAGAAGTTGCGAATATTCTAGTATCTGGCACCACAGAAAGGTGCCTGGGGTAGCTGAGGGAGTAAGATATTTAGTCAACAATCTTAGCCCTTCACTATTCTAATCGTTCTTACCTTTCAAGATCCATATTGTGCAGAAAAGGAAGAAGACACGTTGCTACATGATATACAGGATACACCAAAGTATGTTCAAGGCACACAGTGTCAGGACATCATAACACCACCGGCTCTCTCCTGTGGACTGGTATCCTGTGTTTACTCAGGTCTGAAACCAGCCATCAGTGACCTTTTTGGCATTTAATAAAGATACACATGGGAATAGAGTTCCAAGAGTTCCAGTGTACAGGATAGACTTAGGTATCAAATATACCCCAAGACATCTCACAAGCCAGATCTTGGTTTCTCCAATAAAAAGAACCTGAGCTACTTGAAGATTCTAGGGCTAAGCTAAGGAATATACAAGATGAATTGGCATATCTCATGGTGTCCAAAGTAAGGAGGTGCTCCAATAACAAACAATGGCCCACAACAATGGGGAGATGTTGAAGACACACAGGTGCCAACAGAAGGAATTCTCAGTGACCAAAGAACAATTTCAGCAACAAATTCTCAATATGGAATTCTAGCACTAAAAATAAAATAAATAATCATGAATCTGTGCTAATATAAATAAATAATTGAATAAATACATAAATGGGGGAGAAGAGACCAATCTACCAAATAATGTAGATATTCCTCTGTGACTGAGGAGGAGCAGAAGTCTCACTTCTTACATGTGGGAGACTCAGTGACTTCCTTCTAACCTGGACAGTGTAGTAAAGGGAAGAAAAGAAACATCACAGTGGCCAGCCTGAAAAGCACTCGATCGGATGATCACAAGGCACAGAAACAGAGATGAATCATATTTTACTGTATGCCCTTGATATGTGGTGATGGAATTGGCCTTTTTCCTTTATGGCCTTCCTGCTCGAAACCCATAGCCCCATCTGATATTGAGAAAAGCAACAGACAAATCTCAACAATGCACATTCTAAAAAATACTTGATTGCCATTCCTTAAAACGGTCAAGCTTACCCCAAACAAGAAAAGCCTCAGAAACCCTCCATCAAGAGATTACAAGGAGACTAAAAATAAAGTAGTAAAATTCCCAGATGGGATCCTGGAACAGAAAAAGAACACTAGGTGAAAATAAGAGGATCTAAATGAAGCGCAAACTTTATTTAATGATATAGTACTTGTTACAAATGTATCTTACTAATTTAAGTTATTAACAATGAGGGAAACTGAACGTTGAGAATATAAGAACTCTCTGTTATTTTAAAAGCAATTTCCTGAATCTAAAACTACTCTTAAATGAAAAGTTAATTAAAAAAATAAAAAACAAAAGTACAGGACAGCTGTCCACGCTTGCTTTATAGATAAGTTATGTGTTTACTAAAAGTAAGAAATTAAATACACTTCAGAAAAGTTTATTAACTGCTCTATAGCTGTGAATAAGTCAACTTGTGTTGATAAATTAGGAGCAGAATAAATACTTGACGTACAAATAAATGAATTAATGATGAAGGAAGTATATTATTTAAGCCTGTTTTACTGATTTCAAAAATCACTCTGGGTTTGTTTGTGTGTGATTTTGGGAGAAAAATATACAAATGAAAAAGAAGTTTGGCTTATTAGTTTCAAATAAGCAAAGGGCAAGATCCTGAGGTAATCATTTTACTGTAACTAAATTTAAAATGAAATATTACCAGCACAGTTTTATGTGACTCCATTATAATAGCTAAATAATGATGTTGAGGGACATTATCTCATTCCTTCTAATACCATTGTGTAGATTAAGGGGGGGAATCAAGAACATCTTTTTTATATTAAGATTAGTTCTTTAAAAATTCAGCCTGTAACTAACATTTAGTCATTTCCAATTATGAATTGACCAACTTCCTTTGGGATGCATAACTATTTTTAGCTTAAGACAGCTATTTATATAAAATTCCCAAGGAAACTATCTACTCTTGTCTTTATTTCCAGAACCATGATTTTAAAAAATAATAAAAACAATATTAAAGAGCAAGAATTAACCTAATATAAAGTTTACCATATTTAAATTACAGAGACATTTGTCAAATTAGATAAAACACCAAAAATGATAATAATGTGTGGGTTAAGATATAGTGAAATGGATATAATCCTACATCGCTGGTGATAGTATTGATTGATTTCTTTTTGGAAAATAACCAAAATGTATCTTCCATTTCACTTGGAGCAATAATTTCATGTCTTAAAAGGTATCATACATAAAATATACTAAATATTGACAAAGGAAAATCTCAATGCCTGAAAATGAGAGCAGTACAGTCTACATTTTTGATAATAAGAAACAACTAACAATGTATAATGTACAGTAATATGGAGCTGAATAAGAACACAATATCATACTATCAGAGTGATTTGTGTGGTCATGAAAGCCTTGCAAAGAGCCAGGCTTGGAGGCCCATGCCTGGGCCTGCAATTCCAGGGTCTCAGGAGGTGAGGCAAGAGGATCACAAGTTTGAGGTCAGCCTGGGCAATTTAGCAAGGCTGTAAGCAACTCAGTGAGACCCTATCTCAAAATAAAAAAAAAGTAAAAAAAGGACCGGGGATGTGGCTTAGTGGTAAAGTGACTCTGGGTTCAATCTCTAAATGAAAACAAAGCAAACAAAAAAACCTACCCAGAGTATGAAACAAGATAATAGAACACCTTAATGAGAATCCAACATAAAAAATGGACACTCTCAAAAAGACTGGTTTGATACTGATTATTCTAAAACTATTGCCCAAGTTCAATTGATCTGCATAGTATATAAGGCAGACTATCAGTTTACTTATAGATGTTATATTGTAAATATTTTAATTTGGCAGAGTAAGAAAAAGCATGCAACCCCAAACTGACCATTCTTACATGGGATTGAACCCAAGGATGGCAGGCAAGTACTCTACCACTGAACAAAACACCCAGTTCCCATGTTGGTCATTATCCAATGATCAAAGATTAGTGTGATAGCAAGGACACTGGTCTCCACGATCTTCATTTTCTGTGGCTGGACGCTTGTACTTCGGTATTTGTTGCTGATTGATTCCAGAACCTGCTGCAGATGCCCAAGTGCCTCACAAAACATGGTGAAGTGTTTGCATATTACCTACCTGCATCCTCCTATGCACTTTAAATCATCTGTACATCTAGTATCTAATACAATGTAAATTCAATGCTGTTGTTATATTGTATTATTTTGAGAATAATGACAAGAAAAATATCCATACATGTTCAGTACAAATGCAAATTTTTTAGAAAAATAGTTTTGCACTGTAGTCACTTGGATCTGGGAATGCAGAATCTGTGGCTATGGAAGACCAACCGTACTTATGAAAATGCTCCTTCCGTGGCAAAGGGTATTTTGCACACAGAATTGAGAGTGTGATCAGTTGATTTTAAATTAGAGGGATTATCCTGAGTTGTCAGTTGGACCCAATGTAATCATATGTACCTTTCTAAGTGGAACTGGATTACATAAATTATTTAATTTACTAATCTATTACAATAATCAATTGAAGGAGATAATATTGTATGCTAGATATCTTCCATTTGCTCTCCATTCCAAATATATTTTTCCCAATTCTTTGACCCTGAAGGTAAAAAAAAAACAGTTTAAAAAAAGAAGAAGAGGATAGTAGAAGAGTCAAAGATAAGTCAGGAGAGAAGTAGGAGAATGAGTCAGTCATTATTGCTGTCTTTGAAAATCAATAAAGCCAGAAGCCACAGAATGCAAGCAACTCCAGAAGCTGAGAACAAGTCACACTGCCAGGCAGTCCCTACACCTGCATGGAATTGAATTTCACAATGACTTATCTGTACAAGCCAGGAAACGAATCTGAACTGGCGCCTCCAGCAGGAACCCCAGCCCTGCTGACTTCTAGGTTTTTACTTTTGAGACTAAGCAGACAAATTATTTCAGCTCCTCTGATCTCTACAGCTGAGATACCTAAGTCTACAGAAACCCATAACCTACAGACACTGAGAATAATAAATTTGTGTTGTGTTAAGCCTTTAGCTTTGTGGCAATTTGTTATAGTCACCATAGCAAACTAATATACCTACTGCCTTCATCAACGAGTAGAACTGTCCCAAGATAACTCTCTTCAAAGGTGAAAAAGATAAAACAGCTATTTTTTAATGAGTTGGAAAGATACAAAGCACAGATTTCCTTCTAGAAAGTTAAATTGAATGGGATTAAGCCTGACGATATTACCTTGATTCTGTTTAAGTCATCTTCTCTTAGTTTGGGTTTTTGCTTTTACAAACCTGTCACATGAAAACTATTACTGTATTCACTTTTAAAACTTCAAAAAACTACCCTATGCCTCTATATTATTTCCTTTTGATCAATTACTTGTATAACTACGACATAGAGAAAAATGTAGTTTTCTTCTGTGAAGCTAGTTAAAAACTAGTATTTCTTCTATGTATTAAGAAGCTAGATAACTAATTACTGCTAGTGATTGCCTCTTCCTTTTCACATTCTCCTCCTCTTTCTTCTCCTTCCCCTTCCTCCACTTCTGAATGCCAGTAATATGAGAATTAATTTAGCATTCAAATACAAATGTAAAGCCAAGGTCAAAGGGATAGGCAAGCATACATATCATCAAGATATTCTTTTTTCACCATTATTGATTTTCTAGTTATATTCAATCATCTCATGTTCGGCTTTTAATTATTTTAATTGTTTTTTACTTTGGCTTATTGGATATATATATATATATATATATATATTTTTTTTTTTGGTAAGGTGTTTCAACTTCTCCGTGTTTTAAGCCAAAAAAATATAAGAAATACTGCTTATTTCTGACAATTTATGCAAGTTTTTTTTATTTCTGAGATTTCTAAGAATTTAATTATGCATTCTTTTTATATCAACCGTTGAGATGAGCATCAAAGCTTTGGAGGTTTTGTTTTACTGCTCTGCTCTACCCATCTTTAAACCTATGGGTGAAATAGGTCTATAGTACATTCCCTGGCAGCTTCTGTTTAATGTGGCTATTGTTCTTTACAGATATGTGAATTGTTTTAGGGGGAAATAACATCACAATGTGTTAAACAGTCTTAGAAAAAACTTTATCTTTTAGTATTGCTCATACAATATTTATCTCTGCATTGGACCCAATTGCACATCCCCACCTTCCTGAGAACAAAAATACATCACCTTCCAGTCCCTAAGTCCTAACCCTCAATACCTGTGAATGACCCTAATAAAAATGAAGTCTTTGGAGACTTAAGCTGAAAAATCTCAAAAATGATATCATTCTGTGGATTTAGGGTGGGTTCTAAACCCAATGACTGATGTCCTTATCACTGAAATATGAAAGGTGCACACATAGAAATGATAGTTATATAAAGATGGAGGCAGAGATTTGAGTCATGCTGCTACTAATCAAGGACCTTTGGGTCCATAAGAAACTGGAAAATGTAAATTCTCTTCCCTGGTGCCTGCAAAGAAGTATTTCTCTGCTGACACCTTGACTTTGGACATTTAGCCTCCAGAATACCTCCATAACTGTGAATGAATTTTTGTTTTAAGCCACCAAGTTTATGGTCATTCATGAAGGCAACCTTGAAAATTAATATGCTCTCTAACTACATTGCCGTTGACAATTTATCTTAGGTACTGTATGTATAATCCTCCTCATATTCAATTCCAATTCTCCATTGTTTTCCAACCACCAAAAGAAAACAAGAAAAAGAGGAGGGAGGATCAGGGACACCAGAAGAAAGAGAACTAAGACAAGAAAGACAAAGAAAAAGAAATTGCAATATATAAACGTGAGGTTGCAAAGGACCTCATAGACATTTAGTTGAAAGCTATTTCTTAATTACTGAATCCAGATTTTTTATTTTAGCTAGTGAATCGAGGTAAAGTTATTATTGCTTTTCTATATATAAAATTTAAGAACTCTAAAGCACAGAGGCTAAACAAACTGCATTTGCATTTCACTCTCTCAATAGTGTTTTGCTAGAAAGAACAGAGATGTCTACTCTGTACAAATTTACTGGTATAGAATCAAAGCTAGAATTCTCCTGTCGCACTCCCCTTGAGTTTAAGTGACTGGATCATAGATTTGTATGTGGAAGAAAACTCTGATATCTAGTTTGCTAGGATGTAATCCAGTCATAGTGCCTTTAATTATGGTCTTAAACTCAATGAGAAGCATCATTATCCCATCTCCTCTTCTTATTTTTCTCAGTAGTATCTTCATTAGGAAAGATAACTCTAGGCCTTCAGGGCAGTGGTTAGGACCAGATATCCCCCCAACCCTGAAAATCCCAGGTTGACTTTAAGCACATTTTCATGTATTAAAATGAAACAGTCCATGCTGGTATTGGCTCAGAAGCAAGTTAATTCCTGTTAATGGATTTTTTATTCTAGGAGAAATTCCCTTTAAAAGCTTCCCTGGTGTGGCTTTCTATTAGAACTGGCCTGAAGACAGGAATTTCCTAGAATGAGAAGCTTTTCTGCACTAGGGAAATGTTTAAACATAGCCATTGATTATGCTCCCATATACTTAATAGAGATCCAAGTTGCAAAAGGAAACTCTTCTTGAAACTTAATAACATTGAAATCAAAATATTATATTGTGAATTCTTATAAAATATTGTTCTGGAAATCTATTGAAATGTTCTCCTCCATGTTGAATTCAACATTGACTTTCCATATACATAATTCTTTCAGAGACACTACCAAAGCCTCTTTCCTCCAACAAATAGCCTGAAGAGAATCATGTATTTTCTAATGTGTAAATGAAAATAGGGTGGGAATATAGCCCAAAATACATTGAAGTCCACACTCTCTGAGGAAGCCTGGAAAAGTAATCTCTGTGGAAGTTCACTCAAGCACAAAACTGTTCCTCTTGTTACTTTCTAAGAAGGCTCATAGACTATCAACTTTAACTATAAGAACCTTAGCATGAAGTCTGGGTTGCTAAGTTTTATCTCAACCCAATCAATCTTGATTGGAGAATTTATTGACCTGAACAATGGCCCAGGTCACTAGTGTACATGCAAAATCATTTGTAGTGACTTGGACAAAACTAAAATTTTAACAAAGGTGAATTTGCTCTACCCTAATTGAAAAGGAAGGGTGGAATGTGCACAAACATTCTAAATTTCTACTTTGTGCTATTCTATATGGTTCATTTTTACATCACATTCTCTCTCCTTCTCTCTCTCTCATACACACACAGGCATGCACACATGCAGAATTCCATCTCTACAAGAATTACATGAATGTTAACATATTCTATATTGCTCATCTATGGATGCTATTAAAATTGTGTGATTAAATGTATTCTAATGTTTCCTAAGGCATATTTGCAAAGGAATTGGTGATAATTTTCATGTTTGTGTATAGAACAAAGAAAATTCAAGTACCAATTGGGTAAAAGTACTTTCAAAGTGGATGTTCTTTTAACCTTGCCTCTTTAATCAAATTTAAACATGTTGCATTATTATTTAACCATCATAATTTGTATATTTGTAAGTTTATAAGATGTGCAGTATATCCATTTCTATTTCATCAGATTAAAAGAGTGGGGGAGTGCTACAAAAATATCTATTTGATTTGTTCAACCTTAATAGGATGGAAATGATAAACATCAAGACCACAAAGATTGCACAATTCAGTGTTTTCAATGCAAAAATCTTCTCTTACCAATGATAGTCTTTTTCCTTTCCTTCACCCAGAATATAAGCATAAATGTTCTGAGCTTTGCATTGAGATGCAGTGAAGGCACAGAAGTGCTGAAAACTTGAAGTTGTAGAATATTCTGTCCTTTTTACCATGAATGGGGCCTTGCCTAATGTTCAAGGGAAGGCACAGAATACAAGCAGGTTCTTTCTCCCATGTCCCCTAGACTGGTAACTACAGCTATTCTGAAAGATTGATTGTATTTTACTCTTCCTTAAGGCTCTAAAGAGTTTAAATTTTCATTTTAAATATATAGCAAATGAAAAACAGAAAGCTTTACAACAAGAAATAGAAAAGAGAATAGTGGTGGTGAAAAACAAAATCTTTGCTGAGTATCTTGACTGCCCTGTTAAGATGCTTATTGATCACATCAAGAGATTTCTGAACATGAGTAGATATGGAAGAAGCAATAACAAATATGCAAGTCACTCATCTATCAATATTTGACTTCTGGATAAAAAAATCACTCATTGATATTTGACAGATATTTATGATTTTCAAGTGAAGCACTGTTGTTTATTTGGATGTTGATTTATAATTTGAAATAATCTTCCCAGAAGAATATTAAATATTGTGCTTGACACATCAGTTGAAGTTGAATCATCATCTATAACTGAAATATACCAATATGAAATATTAGGTGATTTTCTGTCTACCTGAAATATTTCTGACAGTGAATTTTAAATAGATCATTAATGTTCACACTTCTGCTGCATGATGAAAGATTCAGTTGATGATTGAAGGGCCTTTTTAACTTGCAGAGTTGTACTGAGTTTTATAGATCAGAGAATCATATAGCTAGAGGAACCCCAGTTCTTATTTAGGTTTGGAACAGTTTAAAGTTTAAAGAAGGTAAGTGATTGTTAACCTACAATATGAAATTTATCTTAAGCAAGATAACCCTTTAGTTAAGAAAACTACACAGAAAGAAAATATATCAGAGAAATGTGCAGAAAGCATTTTCAACTGTGGAAGTGGCATTGTGTCTGACACTTTCAAATGAATTAGAACTTAGCTATTAAAGAAGCTGGGGAAGCACATTCAACTGGAATGGCAGGACACGGTGCAACTAGATGGTTGGAACACTGTTAAACACAGTTCTCAGAACAGGGTAATGTCATTTGGACAACTAACTTTCTGTTCTGTCATTATTGAAGTCAGTGAAATAGTTTAATAAAGTTTAGACAGTAGGACTTTAAAAATATTCATTCGTCTAGTTTAACAAAGTTTCTTACAAAAAAATAAGCATATTAGTATGTTCTATTATGCTGACTGAAATTGCAAATTGCAAAAAACCCAAACCACACAAATGGGAATGCATTTGCCTTCCAGTAATTTATTCTCACTTCCTGGCCTCCAAATTAATAGTAACTAAAACATGTCTGGAGAGAAGGTCTGATTATTACATTTCTCCCTTTCCAGACTCTGAAAAATAATAAATCATAATTAACATTAGGGACATTTTAAATAGTAGCCATTTACCACTATTTCTATTATATATAATTGCATCTACTTTTTATGCCCCTGACTACCAACTTAAATACTTTTCTCTGAAAAAAATTTTTCCCTAAAATTATAAATACTTATAAATCAGGGAAATTATGGGACTTCTAACCTCTGTTAAGAATGCTGGCTGTTCTTATTTGCATTGGTTTGTCTCTTAAATACAGTACACATCTGTGTTTAATTCAGCTTATAATTTTCCTTTAATATCTATGATGTCATTAAGTTAATAAGGTGAGTTTTATTATTATTTTGTCTCTAAATATTGTTTTGTCTTAAAGAGTTGATACATGCTCCTAAATTGAAGACGTTGCTATATTCCCATTTAAAAATAAAAGGCATATTTGATTGAGATACTAAGTTTCAATGTTAGTGAATGCCTCCTCAGTGGTACCTGTCACTCATTACTAAAGATAATGTAAATGGACCCTGAGCATACTGGTTCAAACAAAAAGTTTAGAATTCAAATTAACAGATAATTGAAGTGTTAAAAACCTTTGAACTTCAAGTAAAGAATGTGAAAAAGCATGATTATTCAATACCATATTGCTATTAAAAAGGGAAATTCAACATGTATATTTGCTATCTCTAGTTCAATATAATGCATTTAAAGGCAACCTGTAATTCCATTAAAGGTCATTGGAGTCAGAAATAACAAATCTCATTAGTCTTACTCAGCTGATATAAAGTTACCTACATGCCTATATGATTAACTCCAGGTTGCTTGATTTATTGCCTTGCTAAATGATCCTCTTAAAATTCTGTTCTTGAAAAATGTTTTGTTCCAGGAGATGAACTTTTAAAAACTATTGTATTGTATATTTAAAGTTAAAAAGATTTCTGTTCTGCCAGCTTAGATATGCTGCCTTATTTGAACTGCTTTACAGATACATTTGACCATCACAGAAGGTTAAAAGTGAGTAGAAACAAATGTATGCACAGATCACAGCATTTCTCAAATTTTTATAAGGAATTCATCTTTTTTTCTTTTTTTAATTCATGAACTTAAACAGAAACCTGAACATTTGTGCATATGGTCACACTGTCGTGAGGGTAATTGGGACCAGCTGTTACACTTTGTAGTTTCTGAAAGCCTGTATATTGCCTTCTAGCTACATTGACTTTTGCAGGCCTTAATAAAAGAAATTAAAGAATGTGCAGCCTGAATAGCTTCCACATCCTCCTTCAGAAGAGCTTTAATTCCAACCAGACACGAGAGGCATGGCTTTTCCAATGCCATTCATCTACAACCCACATGTGGAGAAATAATGGCTTTTTTGTGCTTATTTAGTGACTTGCAAAGTTTAACCACTCTGCTTGCTTCCTTTAAGTGTATCATTTGACTGTAAAGCACCTAAACTATGACAGAGTCAAAGATTTGTAAACACACCACACCAATGATATCTAGCAACTCACTTTTCTTGCCCATGTTTAAAATATTTTGGGGTGTAACATTGTAAAACAGCACCCAAGGCTTCAGACATGCCTCGGGCATGATAGAATCCTAGCATTCAAAATTCTTCTCTCAAAACTTCAGGCTTGCATCAGTATTAGTTATGATGAGAAAAACACAGAAAAGCTCAAGAGGATCTTGGGAAAATAGTGGTGGTGTCTTCTCTTCATCTCGCAGAACACAAGCTAGGGTAGACAGCATAACCCTCCATCTTGAGTTGTCCATATCCCAGTCCCCAAACCTGTGAATATGTTAGTTCATACGACTGAAAGGATCTTGCAGATACAATTAAATTAAATATGTTGGAGTGGGGGATTACTCTGGATTGTTCAGTGGGCCCAGTGTGAACATAAAGAAGGCAAGACTATCATACTCAGAGTTATAAAGAACCCACACTCTTGGCTTTCAACAAGGAGGAAGAAGCCATGAGCCCAGGATTCAGTCAGCTTATTTCAGTTGGAAAAGGCAAGAAAATAAATTCTCCCCTGAAGAATCCAGCTCCATGGATTTCTGGGTTTTAGTCTGGTGAGACTAAATTTGGACTTCTGACATCCAAAATACCGGGATAATAAATCTGCGTTGTTTCAAGTTCACTGAGTTTGTTGTTTAATGTTTTCATAATCTTTTTAGTGATAATATCATATATTATTGCTTTGTATAATATGGAGATTAAACAAGTGTTATGATTTGGATATCAGGTTTCCCCCAAAAGCTCCTGTTAATACAGGAATATTCAGAGATGCAATGATTATCAGATTGTGAGATCTGTAGCCTAATCAGTCCATTCCAGTTTGCATGGACTGATGAGTGGTCCATGCAAAGCTGGTAGGGTGTGGCTGGGGAAAGTGGTTCAGTGAGGTGTGCTCTGGCATAGTCAAGGACTTGCATCTCTTGGTAGGAGCAACACAATATTTTGTCAGTGAAGTCATGTGATTCACAGATGAGGGATATAGAGATTCAAGAATAGCTGAGAATTCACTGGATAGCAAGGTGCATCTGAAAGTAAGGCGGTTTCAACCATATGACCCAGCTATAGCACTCCTCAGTATTTATAATAAGGAAATAAAATCAACATCCTGTACTAATATATGGGTGCCCATATTTCTAGCAGTACAATTTACCACAGCCAAACTATGGAACCAACCTACATGTCTGTCAATGGATGGATGGATGAGGATAATGTGGTATATGTATACAATGGAGTTTTCAGTCATAAAGAAGAATAAAATTGTGTCATTTGGAAGAAAATGGATGGAATTTGAGAACATTATGTTACATGAAACAAGCCAAACTCAGAAAGTCAAGGATCATATGTGTTTTCTCATTCGTGGAAGCTAGACAGGAAAAAGCAAAAGAAAGGTTGGGGGACGTTTCATGAAAATCAAAGGGAGATCAGTCCAGTAGAAGAAAGGGATAGGGGGAGGAAGAAGGGGAGAGGAAAGGGAGATATTGGGAAATAATATTGGCCAAATTACATCGTTGTATTGTATACCTATATGACTATGTAGTAACACCATTATGTACAGCTATAATGCACCAATAAAAAATAGGGAGAAAAAAAATAAACTAAGGCGTTCCAGGCAGCACACAGCAAGTGCAAAGACACAGAGGCCTAGTGTGTTCTATAAAAGCACATTTGATTAGAGCAATAAGGACAAAAGGGTGGTTCAGCAGTGGAGCTGCCCTATTGTAAAGGGCCTTGTAGTTCAGAAAGAATTTTGATGTTTTTAAATCACAGGACAACATTGTCAGAACTGTACTATGGTTAACTAACTCTGAATTCTCTAAGTAGGAAAGGAGTTTTTAATCACCTGCATGGATACCAAGGGTCTCCAAACGCCTTGGCATTTCTGGGAACCTAAGAAATTGTGTTTAAAATTTAGAATTTTGTGTTTTGTCTATCTTTCCAGGGAGTCACTCCAGAGCTTTCAGCTGATTGCCAATCATCATTCCTTAGAAGCATGGTGTTAGAACTTATGAATATCACTTAGAAAACTTGTTAGTTCTCCAGCATTGTTGTCACAAGTGCCATGCACTGAGTGGCCTAAAAGAACAGAAACATATTCTTTCTCATTCCTGGAAATCTGACACCAAGTTTTCAGGAGAACCTAGCTCTTTCTGAAGCCTCTAGGACAAGTCCTTTCTTGCCCTTCCATCCTCTCGTGGGGCCTGGCTGCCCTTGGTTTGTGGCAGGATAACTCCACGACGCCTCTGTCTTCACATGACCTTCACCTTCTTCTTTCTATGTGCCTAGGTGTGTATCCTCTCTCTCTCTCTCTCTCTCTCTCTCTCTTTTTTTTTACAGACTGCATTTTGATCCATTGTACACAAATGGGGTACAATTTTTCATTTCTATGGTTGTGCACAACATAGATTCATACCTTTCATGTAATCATACATGTACATAGGGTAAGGATGTCTGTCTCATTCCACATCTTTCAGATTTTGTAGGGATACCAGTCATTGCATTGGGGCCCATCCTAAATCCAGGATGATTTCATTTTGAGATCCCTAACTGATTACATCTTCAGATGTTATTTCCACATAAGATCCCATTCAGGGGTTACAGGTAGTCAGGAATTTGGAGAGGACACTGGACAATCCACTAAAAGGAACTAATTCTTAGTTCAGGAGACAGAGGGGTGACAGAGGGGTGAGTGCTTGCTTACCACACCCAATTTTTAGTATGGTTGGATTTAATGATTGGAGGAAGAAAGAATTGAAGATGAATCCCAGATCTCTAGCTTGGCGGAGGGAGAAACTATTATGCCATTAGCTGAGGCAGGCAGTGAAGGTGTAGTTGTGAGGGTAGATCTGTGTGATGTGTTTGGTTTGGGCTTAGTACCTTGGATGTACCTTTCCACTCTCGTAGGATGAGATGTCTCAGAAGCAATGGGAAATAAACCTCAATCTACATCTGTGTTGAAAGAGATGTTCTGATGAAAGAACAAAAAGGGGATTATATTAAGAAATAGTATTTCTCATATGTGAAAAATATTTGAAAATACATCAGTTCTGGATCATATATATATGTGTTGTATATATATATGCATATATATGTGTATATATCTGGATCCCTCTGCTGTGCATTTTCTACTTAAATCTCATATATGAGATTTAAATCTATATATGAGATTTAAGTAGAAAATGCACAGCAGAGGGATCCAGATTCAGTGGGAAGAGAGGAAGTGAGGCAGAAAATATTGACAATCTTTCCAGCAAAATCAGTGGAAAGAAAAGAGAATAGCTAAGGATACTTATTGGATTGAGTAAGGGGTTGTTTTTTAGATAAAAGAAACGTGTTTATGTTTTAAAGGAAAGGAATTAGTAAAAATGAAAGTGATAAAAATGGAATGGGAAAAATTCAGTGGGCAATACATAAGAGAAAAAATTGAATGGAATTATTTGCACATGGGGAAGTTTTGGCCACATTCCTCCTCACCGATGAGCAGAGAAGGTGATCCACTGGTTGCATGCAACATGCAGAGACAGAGGCAAGAAATGGAATGAGGTCACCCTCAGCATCTTCACTTATCTTGGGGGAAGTTACTGTTGACAGGAAGGTTTCTAATGGCTTGAGCGTGATGACAGTTTAAAAGAGCCACTGCGCAGCAGAGAGAAGAAGCAGTGAGAGGGTCGCTGAGCAGCCTCTCACTTAATCAGGGTGTCCTGGCCACTGAGCGCCTTCCATGCTGCTGATGGTGCTCACTGCAGTTATCAAGGGTGCTGGAAGACTCTTTGAGGTTATTTACCTCTAAGTCTGATGATGACATTGCCTTCAGTGCTTGTCTACAGACACCCAAGAAAAGTCAATTCTGTTGTTCATTATTTTCTAAAAGGCTGTAGGAAATTTATTCAGAATTTCAGCTTCTACAAAACCTAAAGATTGTATTTATGTCCTGCTGACATCAAGCAATTTTTGAAGCCAAATAGAAAGATCAGTCTTGGAAACAGGTCATAATATTTCCCTGCAGCTATCACCTAAGTAAAGTGAAATGTATTAAGGAACTCATTATAAAGAAACTTATCATACTGCAGGCCCTGAAAATGAACTAGGAGAACTTGCCAACTGCATTGAGATTCAAACAATTTCTTAGAGTAGTTCCCGGTCCTACTTCAATCTCTAACAATAGGAGGATGTAGAATTAATTTAATTCATCTTATCAGTTTTCAAAGTCGACTACTCAATCAAAGAACAGGTAGGTTAGTGATCCAGGGAATGGACATCAGAGCCAGAAGCCTGGAACTGAATTTGCCTCTTTTGGCCTCCCTGACCTTACATAATTTACTTAATTTTTCTTTGCCTCAGTTTTGTCATCTACAAAACGAAGATAAAAATAGAAGCTACCTCATCTTATTATCAAAAGTAAAAGTATTAGTACTAGTAAACAGAAGTAGCAGCTAGAAAATAGTGTCTTACCTACATAAGTACAGTTATCTCATACTTGACAAAGGCTCCATAAATATACATTGGAGAAAAGTTAGCCCCTTCAACAAATGGTGCTGCGAAAAACTGGAAATCCATATGCAATAGATTGAAATTGAACCCCTATATCTCATCCTGCAAAAACTCAACTCTTAGTGGATCAGTGACCTACGCATTAGACTAGAGACCCTGAGCATGCTTGAAGGAAAGGTAGGTCCAACTCCCCATCATGTCAGTTTAGGAACCAACTTCTTCAATAAGACTCTTAAAGCACAAGAAGTAAAATCAAGAATCAATGAATGGGATAGCATCAAACTAAAAAACTTCTTCATAGCAAAGGAAAAATCAAGAAAGTGAACAGAGAGCCTAAAGAATGGGAGACAATCTTTACCACCTGCACCTCAGATAGAGCATTGATCTCCAGGATACAAAAAGAACTCAAAAAACCTAACACCAAAAAAAAACAAATAGCCCAATCAGTAAATGGGCAAACGAACTGAACAGACACTTCAAAGAAGAAATATGAATGGTTGAAAAACATATGAAAAAAAATGTTCAACATCTCTAGCAACTAGAGAAATGCAAATTAAAACTACGCTGAGATTCCATCTCACTCCAGTCACAATGGCAATTGTCAAGAATTCAAATAACAACAAATGTTGATGAGAATGTGGGGAAAAGGGTTCACTCACATCACTGGTGGGACTGCAGATTGGTGCAACCACTCTGGAAAGCAGTATGGAGATTCCCTAGAAAACTTGGAATGGAACCACCATTGACCCAGTTATCCCACTCCTCAGCTTATACCCAAGGGACTTAAAATCAGCATGTGAACTTGATGCAGTCACATCAATGTTATAGCAGCTCAATGCACAATAGCCAAACTAAGGAACCAACCTAGGTACCCTTTGACAGATGATTGGATAAAGAAAATGTGGTGTATATATAGACAATGGAAAACTACTCAGCCAAAAAGAAGAATGAAATTATGGCATTTGCTGGTAAATGAATGGAAATGTAAAAAATCATGCTAATTGAAATAAGCCAGTTCCAAAAAATCAAAAGAAGAATGTTCTATCTGATATGTGGATGCTAACCCATAACAAGGGAGTACAGGGAAGCAAAGTATAAAGTTCATTGGATTAGACAAAAGGGGAATGAAGGGAAGGAAGGAGAGGTGGGAATAGGAAAGACAATAGAATGAATCAAACATAACTTTCCTATGGTTACATATGAATACACAACCATGTAACTCCACATCATGTACAACCAGAAGAATGGGATCCTAATTGGAATGGATTCCACTCCACATATGTATAATATGTTAAAATACACCCTACTGTCATGTATATCTAAAAATAATACATTTTATAAAGTCAAAATTAAAAAAATAAAATGGTGTCATAGGGTATTTGCTAAACATATTTACTTAAATATGCAAATATTTGTCATATTCTATCAAACATCAATTTCACATACTCTACACTCTAAGATTTTCTGCTTTGAAGATTCCATGGGAGATAATAAGCTTACATGTACATCCAGCTATATAAATACACTCACTGTCTGTGTAATACTGTTTGACAGTAGTAGATGAACAGTGTCTTTTTAAGGTGACGAGTATATCATTCAATCCAATCACAAAATAGAATATCAGATTAGTAAATTAATTTTTGGTAAATATATAGATGAGTTCTCTTGACATTTATGAGTGATTCAACTTTTGTCTTCTTTTGCTTTCAAAGGCATTTAAATAGCTGATTACTATGTAAATACTGAGCAAAGGTTAGGTTCGCAGTGAAATTCAAATTTTCTCTAGATAGTATATACAACTTCACTTAATCCATAAAACCACATTATGTGGTAGATATTGATATCCTCATCACACATTATAAAAATATCATAACATCTTAAGTCACATATGAAACTGTGAATATCAAAATTACATATCCTTAGAATCTACTCCTTATGTGAAAATTATATTTGTATATATATATATTTCCCATTCTATATGTACAAATATGGAGAGTTATAAATCTATTTGCAAATGCTTACTGGAAGTCTGTGTGTTATCTGAAAAATTCTCCAACATTTTCATGAAATTTTGCATTGTTTTAAAAAATCTAATAAATACATGTAAATAAAGTTAAATAAATAATTTACCATAATCAAGGAGCAGATCTATAAATTATATTGAGACCATTTGCAAGTAATTTCATAAACAGGAAAATAGTGAATGTGTTTGTCTTATGGGTACTTATGACTATTTTCTTGCTTCATAACTTTGTAGACTCAGATAATAAACTTCTGCTAGTTTAATCTGTCTCAGAGTTCCCAGTACTCACTAAAATGAAAGTGCACCTGTTCAAGATATGTCAGTATCCCAATATTTAATATCAGAGCCTAATTCTAAAGGCACCCAAATTTTACAACTTGCTATGCTAAAGCCCTCATGCAATTGCATGGTACTCTATAATTGATATGATTTTTGCTCTTCTGTACTCAAGATACGTTCTAAAGTGAAATCTCCAGAGTCCCAGGACTCATAAGATTCTCCTGGCATGGACTTGACAACTCACTCTCTTGCCTCTCTAGGCTCATTCTACATGTAACTTGAATTCTATATAATTCACTACCATCAGATCCATCTATCCTTCTCCTGAATTTCTACTTTAATTTTCTACTTCTAGGAGTTCAGAATTCTCTTTCAAATATCTATGCACTGAAATGTGCTCTTATTTAGAAATGTCACATATTTGTGATTTGTTCCCCCAGTTCAACTCTACGCACATTGGCAGACTTCATATTTCTCTTGGATGGGTCACCGCACTTTCTTCAATGACTTGCATATAGCATGAAACGAGAAACACTTGAAGGATCAAAATTAATCCAACTTATGCTCATCAAATATGGAGTCAATGTCTCACATTCTTTTTCATCTTCCATATTGTCTAGAATAGCTGAGAGACCATAGCACTTTTTTCCAAAAAATATGTACAAAGGTGGCTGTTATTCCATTGACAGTCACACAAAGTATCTGTCAAGCCATTTGGTTGGTTTAGGAAATGTGACAGAGAAAACGAAAAGCAAATCATTAATTTCAAAACTATGATAAAATTCTCCCTAGTGACACACAGACGACACATACGTACAAGGAAAGGTACTCATTTACGAGGAGAGAAAGCTGAAGTCAAGAGGAATAAACATGGAGTTTGGAGTCTGATCAAAGTTTTACTCCTAGCCTCATCTCTGAATGGCAGTGTAATTTTGTAATTTTGAATAGTATTTTTTTAGCATTTCTGAGCCTCATGTTTTATGCATGAAAAATTGTTCCACAGGACTGCATTAAATCGTAGATATGACCACAGTGGCAAAAGTGCTTTAAAATTACATGAAATTAAGATTTTCAGAATCATTTTCATATTCAAATAAAGTCATCACTTGGTGTCTGTGGGAGATAGGTTCCACAACCCCCAGGGTAACAAGATCTATAAATGCTCAAATAGTTTTTACAAAATTGCATAGTATTTATACAAATCAGCTAGTATTCACCTATATATTTTAAATCATCTCTACATCACTTACAATAGCTAATACAATGCAAATGTTATATAAATAGCCATTATAAGATACTGTTTCAGAAACAATGACAAAAGAAAAGGTTTTTGAATGTTCACTAAATACATATTTTTTTTTAACATATTTAGTCCAAGATTGGTTGAGTTGAATCTGAGAATGTGAAACCTGTTAGTAAGAAGGGCTAAATGTATGTTACTTTAATTCAACTTTTTGATCTGAAAATATTCAATAACAATCTCACCTAAATAATATTAAATTGAATACAAATATTCTGGACACACACACACATGCATGAGAGAGAGAGAGAGAGAGAGAGAGAGAGAGAGAGATCATAATAAGAAATGCAAATCATCTTGTATTTCTAGAATATTTTCTTGACAATAGTCTATGCATTCATAAAGAAAAAGAAATCCTAAAGGAGTGAAAGAGCAAATACTCATGTGTTTGGATAGCAAATTTTAAATCAACACTTGAAATAAAAATGAGGACATTGCTAAACAGCTACTATATTCTTCTTCTACCTCCCAGAAGTCTCAAAATGTTTGATAAATTCTTGAAACATATTTAACCCATTTTCCATCATTCATTCATTTGTGCATGCATTGTACTTAACATAATATGTATTTATGTCATATTTTTATAAGAAGTATTTTTTCTCAGGTATGGTAGTACATCCAAGGCATGTGGATGGAAACTATGCACACTTAGTCTCCTTCTGTGGAGTTGATAGCTGATTGGAGAAAACAGATATCTGTAGGTGTATTTGCTTGTTTGTTTGTTTGTTTGGGGCTAGGGATCAAACCCAGGTTCACACCTGCTAGGCAAGGGCTGTGCCACTGAGCTAACCTCACAGGTATTAAGTGCAAAAGGGAATAAAATAATGCAAGTTTAGGGATCACACACAGGAACAACTTTATCAGGGGGTATGGCAGTTTTCAGTTAAGTGAAAATTGAGTTGTGAAGAGCAAGGGTCAGTGATAGGAAGGCAGAGAAGGAGCCTTTGCAATGTCCCCGAGGGAGGAAATGTCTTGGTGCGCTCAAAGAGCAGTCAAGACCTGGAGTGCCTGGAGCAGGAGGCCAACAGAAGGGAGGGCATGAGGTGACTGAGCGCAGGCAATAGGACCCCGCAAGGCCTTGTGAGCCACAGTAAGAGTTTTGGATTTCTTTGAAGGGCAAAAGCTAGCAAGGCTCTCAAACAGAAGGTAAATTAACTGATTTCTTCCTTTTAAAAAATCAGAATTCTTTGTAAGTTAGAAAAGAGTAAAAGGAAAGAAGGGAGATAATAAGCCAGCTGCAGCAACCTGTGTTGCCTAGGAGACAGGTGCTGGTGGCTTGGACGAGTGTGGTAACAGGCAGTAATAGCATCTGTCTACGGCACACTTTACTTTTAAAAGTGGAAATGGCAGTAGAAGAAATTGAACTGGGGGTTCACTTAAAATCCTTGACTTACTTTGGGGAAAGGCGAAAACAGAGATTTTTATTAACTTCACTGCTACCAGCACAAATATATTCATAGAAGACATATCTCTGCTCTGCCCAGTCCTAAAAAGCATTATCTTGGAGCATTCAATTACTTCAAGGAAGTCATGCTCTACAGATTGTCAGACATTATTTTTTACACATATTTTTTGCACTTTTGATGTGCTAGACATAGTGATGGATGTTTTCCTTATATATTTTCATCTAATTTCCATAATAGCAATACTATCTCCATTTCTGAGCTAAAAAAAAAGAAGAAAATAAAAAAACTTGCCCAAGGTGATACTATCCATTAGATTCGGAACCTAAATTTCAGTTTGCCTCTGCCTGACGCCACACTTCATGCTTTCCACCCAATTCCCTCCCTTCTTTTTTCCTTTCTCTTCTGCCTTCCTCCTTTTTTTCTTTTCCCCTTCCCTTCCTCTTTTCCATCCTTCCTGCCAGATCCAATTTACCAATTATTACTTTTTACTCCTTTCTTTTATTTTATCCTTCTTTCAATAAAAGGTATTTGTATTTTAACATTCTACATCAGTTTATTTATATTATTTTGTTCATTAAAATTACTTTCTGTGTTCCATAAAGAATTACTTAGTTTCTTTTTACCATTATGAAACTCTGCTGCACAGAGGGGTAGTATTATTCGGTAATTCATCCGGAAATAATTCTAAATTGGTGTTTCCATCTCTAGTCTCCAAGTCTCCAACAGAGGCAGGGTTGGCTCTGCCCAGTGTGGTGATAGAAACTTGGATGAACTTGCTGCTTGTCAGTGTCCAATGGTGCACTTTCCAACTATGGCACATTGTCAGATGTTCCTGTGTCTCCCTACAAGTATTTCATAGTCTCAAATAAAAATGGTGCCCAAAAGGGACACTGCTACTGTGATTTCCTTAAGGTAATTCTGCCCCTAGAACTGGTTAGCATGAAAACAAAGGGATAAATAGTTAAACAGTACAGAAACCATATGAATCCATTTCAGTGGAACAGGGAATCACCAAAGAGAGTGGCTTTACAAGCTCATTTGAATGGAAAGCAGCATGGTTTTGCAGTCTCAGCACCATTAACATTTTGGGTCAGATCCTTCTTTGCTGTGGGAGGTAGGCCAGTGCATTGCAGACTGTCTAGCAGCATCCCTGCATGCGACCTGCGTGATGCTGGTAGCAACATACATTTTATTCACCAGGTTCTGACAGCCAATAGTTTCTCCAGACATTGCTGAGTTTCCTGTGAAGGGGAAAAAAATCAACCCTCATTGAAAGCAAGAAAACACTCCTGCTGCAAAATGACACAGAATTCCAAGATATTCTCAAATTGCTGAGCTCTGGCAGGTGATACAGAAATGCCTAAGAATGTCACAAAGGATAAAGGAAGAATGTTGGTTATCACTAAGTGAAGGTTCAAAAAAGAAAAAAGAGAGAGAGAGAGAGAGAGAGAGAATAACTTTGGAATTTGGGCTGCTTCAAACATGACAGTCTAGGTGGCTGCCCTGCCAGTAGACAGCCTACGGGCAGCAGTGGGTATGAAGAGAATAATGTTTCAGGCAGAAAAGAAACACCTTGGGCAAAAATACTGATTATGAAAATGCTTGGTTTTTATTTGAAGAAATGAACATTGTTTTCCTCTACAGTAGAGTGAAAAAGAAGTTTTTCCTTCTGCTATTACTCAATATAAAAAGCCTCAAGTGCCCAGGAGCTGATGTTGTATTCTGGAGGTAATAGAAGACATTAAAAGTCGCTAGTGGAGATTTTGTGAATAAAGTTCTATTGGAACACAGCTCACTCCCCTCTCAGTACTGGAGTGGCAGAGTTGAATACTTGCAACATAAAAAATATGGTCTGTGGACCTTAAGATACTTACCAGTTGTCCCATTGTAAAAAGAAGTTTGGCCACTGTTGAGGACTGAATTGTACCACTTCCACTCCACCTCAAAATTTGTTTGTTGAAGGCTCAGTGTGACTGAATTTGTACATAGGGACTTTAAGGAGGCAATTTAGGTTAAATGAGATCATAATGGTGGACCTTAATTCAATAGGACTGATAGGAAAAGGAAGAGACACCAAAGCTTTGTTTCTCTCTCTTTCTCTCCCCATGCACAAAGAAAAAAGATGATTGTGTAAGGACACAGCAAGAAGGCAGCCATCTATAAGCCATGGAGAGGAGCTTCACCAGAAATCAACTCTGGTGGCATCTGGATCTTGACTTTCATCCTCTACAGCTGTGAGAAAATGCATGTTTGTTGTTTAAGTCACTCAGTATGCAGTAATTTGTCATGCAGCCTGAGTAGACGAATAAACTAACCCTTGGCCCAGGACATTTATTTATTCAAGAACATTATGCAAAGGAATTTTACGGGATTTTAGAATAACAAAGATGAGAACACTATGGTCTACCCTATCAAAGCTCATAGCCTTGTAGAAGGAGACAGTTACCTGTTTGTCATAAAATTGTACGTATATAGTTTTCAAATAATTTCAAGGTATAGATTCACTTGACTCTTCTTATTTACCACACGGGAGAATAAAAACCAAAATATTTTTCTCATCTGTTAGGAGAGTTATAATTTAGACTTTTCTTGCCTTAGAAAGTTTGCACAAAAACTTTGGTATTGATTTTAATGATTTAGTAAATTACAAGATGATTGGAGGGAAAAAGCAAAGTGGATTGAGGTGCAAAAAAGATGCTCATGTCAACCATAAAGAGATCTCCTAGGTGACGATGGACTGGGATGATAGCCTTGTGCTATGGCCTCAGCAACCTGAGCCCTTTGCCTGGCAGCAAGCTCAAGGGTGTAGCGAGATTACAGAAGCACACCTGCCTTGTGAGGTTGGTCCACACATTATCAGTGGGAGCTAATCACCTCCAAGGGAGCAAACATTGGCTGTTTAGTGATGACAATAATCTAAGGTATTATAACAGTCCACGGTCACCTGAAAGATCACAAAATACAGAAACAGATAGGATAGCTGTAGAGATGGTATAATTAGGAAAAAAAAAAAAAAAAAGGTGGAGAAACACTGGGTTAAGGAGATGGACCAATTCAGGAAATGGCACTGGGTCTCCTAACTATAAATGCCTCCAGCACAGAAGTGTCTGAGTGGTCACACCTAATGATCATGTGAACATTCCAAAATGATGTTTTGGCAATAAATTAAAATGAAAGATGACCTAAAGTCTCATCATACCTTGTCAATACATTATAGTTTCTCAGAAATTTGACCACAATCTTGGGATAAAAGAACTTTAAGAATAAGAAAGTTTGGATTCTTCACCAGGGTGAGGGCTTAGGTGGGATACCTGGGAAATGGACAGCTATACTGCTTGTAGAAGGAGATTCAGGTATGTTACTATGGAAACAATAATATGAAATCCAGGGCTAATAGGCATGAAGTCCAGAGGAGAGGTGCCGAGAAAACAAAGAGGTAATAACCTACCCAGGACAGGATATAGAGGGAAGAATAAGGTATTATAAGAAAAAGATCAATAGGTGAGATTCCAATAAAAGTCTGATGAGACTGACTAAACACAATGCCAGTGGAGAGAGAGGAGATGCGAGATTTAAGGGACAATAGAACATGCTGTTGAAGGATTAGGCTACTAACTAAATTCCAGGGAGAGCGTGGGAGTGAAGGAGATATTGAGGATACGTCCTAGGAAGAATATACTGAAGAGAAGCTGAAGTCATAGGAGATAAAATTTGCTAATCTTCAGAGAACCCAAAATTCCTTAATATTTTGTTGGAATCAATTCTGGTGAAGGTGGTTTATTTTAGACCAAAGTTCATAGGTTGATAGCTATTAAGCTAAATACAGCCTTCAGGGAGCTTTGTCTATACTTTTGCTTTGGCAATGATTTTAAGAATAACAATACTTTTTGAAGTAGAAAAAAATAATTTTTGTCCATTTAAAAAATCGTAGAATATCTCATGATAATCCAGATTTCTACATTCCTGCCTAACAACAAAAATTCAGCTTTAGGTGAGAAGTGAAAACATCCTACAGATGGGCATATGGTTTCCAGTTCACCAAGACCCTCTGTTTCATTTATTATATAACTAGCTCCACTGGGGTCCAACAAACTCCATCAACATAGAAATCAAACTGCCAAAGACATCATGGAACACAAAATATGTCTCAACATCAGAGAAAGTGCAAATGGAAGCTTGACCGAAGTGCTTCACGTGCATGTCACTCCATGTGTGCAGTACCTAAGAGCAAGACTAGTAAGGATAGATTCACAAGAAAATAGAAAGAAGCATGAAATGAGGAAAGAAGCATTCAGAAGAGAAGTAATAAACAACTGCTTTTGAGAGACAAAACTAAGTAGCATTTCTAGTTCTTTCTAATTTTAAGATTTTTAATTCTCCACTTAGATGTTAAATTTTACAAATGATTGTGAGCTATTAGTATTTGTTATGCCTATCTCCAAGAAATTTGCCAATCACCAAACTACCCACAGGATTCACTTCAGAAGTTTTATCATCTCGGCCCACCTATTTGTGCCACATTCATGTTTACTTAAAAGTTATTCTCTTGAGTTGATTTCCTCTACTATTAGAAAGAAAAATGCTAAAAGAGTAAGTTCATTTTATCACCAAGAGTTCACAGTGGTGACATTCTTCTCCAATTTCTAAAAATCCTAAACCATTTTGCACCCAGTTTGACCCAACAGCTGTAGCTCTTCTGCTCTCACTCCCTAATTTGTTTGCATTTGGCTTATATTCCCAGCTCTTTGGAGTGCTGATAATTATACTTGTCTGGGAGGCTTAGGAGCTATAAAAAATCTGGACCTCCTCACATTTCAGCACAAGTAGACAAGGCTCAGGCTCCAATTTGGAACTGCACAGACTTAAATGGAGCATGCGAGCCCAGAGACATCAACAGCAGCCTGCCAGCTTGAAGACTCTTCTCCAAAGCCCCTCACCATATGTTTGGCTACGAATGGAGGACCAAGCAGGCCAAGATGTTAGACAGCATTCAAATGGGCTTCTGTTAACATATGTGGCTGGCATAGGGCAGGTGAAATGTTGATGGTTAGAACTTCATAATCCCAACTGAAGCGTAATTGGAATAGTCGCTTCCTCATGGAAATATCTGTTAATTTAAAAAAAAAATCATTAAATATAATGATTCCATGGCTTTTGAATGGAAAGAAACATAAGACTGATAATCTTACAATTAAATTAATTTTTGAGATAGATATAAGAAACCATTGTTCGATATGTTTCAATGATGTTGACTATACTTGTGAAATTGTGAAAAGCATAGACAAATATTAAGATATATTAAGGAAACTAATCATTATCGATCACTTATAATAACTAATAATGAATTTAGTACTAGCATTCAGCACCTGGAGAAATTTAAAACCTAGCTCTCATTAGACTGATGATTTAAATTGAAAACCTGTAACATACTTGTTATAGTTAGATATGTGAGACAGTGCAAGAAAATTTAGAAGTGAAATGATTATGAGAGCCTTAAGCTAACAAGTGCATTAATTCACTTGAATGAATTAACTGGTTGATAACCATAGGCAGTGAGGCTATAGCTGGAGGAGGTAGGCCACTGTGGGGAGTTCCTTTGGAGTTACATTTTGTCCCTGTGGTGAGCAGAACTCTGCTCCCTGGTACCATGTCCTGAGCTGCTTTCCACTTCCACAATGTTCTGCCTTGCTTCAGCCCCAAGCAATGGAGTCAGCCATCTCTGAAACCATGAACCTCAAATCAACTTTTCCTCTTCTGAAATTGTTCTTCTTGATTCTGAATTGTTCTTTGATTACAGATATGAAAAAACTGACTCAAGTTCATTCTATGATGTGGATGTGTTTTTAACCAAGATTTCATAGGTTGATGACTTGGTCCTCAACGTAGCAGCCTTAAAGTGGTGGGCTCTCTGAGAGGAGGGGCTTATTGGGAGGTAGTTGGGTCATTGGCTCCACTGCCCTCAAAAAGCCCCATCAGAAGTCTAGCAAGTGGGTCTGCCTGCTCTTAGACCTCGCAACCTCCGGAACTGTGAGAAATAAATATCAGTTGTTTATAAGCTATCCCATTTGTGGTATTTAGTTATAACAGCTCAAATAGAAGAAGACAGCTGATAATCCACTTGTTAGGATTTTAAAGTGCTTTTTAAATGACTTATTTCTTCTGTTTCACATTGACCTAGTCAACATAAAACCAAAGATGACCCTAGGCAGCAACTTCATTATCAGTGTTAATGTCATTTCTTTCCAGTTTTTAGAGAAGTATTAGTTATATTGGTGACAAACTCACTCATCTTAAATGATTCTTTTGCTTAAAAGATAAATTAAACCTTCAAAAAAATCAGCCAGGAATTTCAGACTTAAAAAAAATTTTCAAATAGGAATTTCTTTTTACTTGTTTCAGCTTGAGAATGACTGACCAAACCTTAAGGATAACACCTTTTTCCTCCCTACTTTCCAACCCCTTTCTGGGAATAAAACTACTACTTTGTAAATTAGAGATGTCAAATACATCAAGGAGTTATTATATTTACTTTTAACAAACATTTTTTTATTTGTTCGTTTCCCAAAGCCTGCTAAAACAACTCACATAAGAGTGGTTAGTTAGCATAATGGGGAACACAGACACATTTAGAGTTTTTTTTGAAGTCATGTCATGATTCCCAGGAAGAAGCAGAATTGGAGTAGATCAAGCATGAAACATGTTTTGAAGAGCGACTTGAGTCATAGAACTCGAACTTTTCACAGGAGCTTAAAAGACATTTTGTTTACTTTTAGCACTTAATGAGATAAGGTTCATGGTTTGGAAATGTGGCTGCCTTGGAAAAGAGCATTTGAAGACTGTATTAACAGAAAAATAAACAAAACTTTAGAGAGCTTTTCAGCATGGCAGGAACTGACGAAAATCCAGATGTTCTCTTTTCTTTATATTCTTGGATCACCACCAAAGAGCAAAAAATAGCATTAACTGGTGCTGACCAGTATCTCTTGAAGAGGAAGTACTAGCCCCATAACAGCAGGAATTACTCAACATTCCTCAGCAGAGGGCTGGAGAGCCTCAGATTCTGACACATTTGCACATGAGTCCCAGCTATACTTGCAGTAATGAAAACATCTGGCTCTATCAATTATCAATGTTGATCACCATTGACCATCTACTCACACTCAAATCAGCTAAATTGCCCACTTCTTTTTTGAAAATTCATCTTTTAAAACAAACACTGAACAGATAAGAATTCTGATTCTTCTAAATCAACAAAAAACAGAACATAAGATAAGCCTACTTGAAAAGGCAAACACCCATTGGAGGTGCGACAATCTACCAGTGTGAGGTTTGAACACAAATTCTAATCTTTCCATTTACCACCCTCTTTCTGTGGCTCTTGCACAGAGCATAGTCAGGAAAAAGTTCCATCCTGTGGAGGCCTAATTTCTTTCTCATTTCATTTTCATTTTTTAAAGCAGAATTAAATGAAACCCTAATTAAAAGAGTAAACCGTAATATAATCATTGAAGACTACTATAAAATAATAAAGGCATTTCTTACTCAACAGGAGAGGGTGTGAAGGGAGAGAAAAAGAGAAAGAGAATGTTGACCATCTGTGATTTTCTTAAGGCCATCAAGGCCAAAGCAGAGCCACTCTGGGATATGGGAAGTGGGGGAAGGAGAAGCAGAGGAACAGAGAAATACAAAGTGTGGGAAGAAAATAAACAGAGTCTGAGAGCTATGGGAAATCAACTACCTTTGCCCTCACAGACAACCAATGCATCTATGGGAAGAGAAAGGGGAAAAAAAATTCAAAATAATTTCTTAATGAAAAATAAAACTGCAGGGGATTAAAAGGATTAATAAAGGTTGAGTCAGTGAGAAGGCAAATCTTTGAGGATTAAGAATCCAAACAGCCAAAAAAATAATAATTCAAAGTCACACAAAAAGTAAAAACTGTAAGGATATATATATGAAAAATGAAACTTCATAGGAAAAATTACACTTATTATTTTTATGTACATATTCAAAAAGATATGTTAATAACTTTTTTCCATATGTTAATATGGAAAAAGATATGGTCTGATTTTGTTCTATTCCTTTAATTTTAAATTCATTTCTATTATATATAATAGTCATATATATGCATCTAGATACATATATATGAAATGTAACTAAGGAAATAAAACTACATAGAAAATATAAAACTGCTATGATTTTATTTAAGCTAATTTGTTATGTGGATATTTATGTTAATTGTATGACAAAATATTGTTGTTTCAATAAACATACTATTTTTTTAATTTACCTAAAAATCCTTCCCTTCTTTTCTATTATGCAGAACACAGTTGGCTAGTGTCATGGGAATTTTTAGAAAGTTTTTGCTAGTAAACTAAGATGACAACTGTAGAAAAAATGAGTGACAATTTTTTAATTTATCTAAAAAGTGATGTTATTTCTAGATACATCATAAATATAGTTCAAATACAAAAGAATAAATCAAACAATGCAATTCATCAAAATCCAGTAAAAGAATTTTTAATATATGGCAACCCTTGTTAATGAGTTCTCTGACTCTCAAGATGATGGCTTCCATCTGCATCTGCTCTTGGCAAGTTGATGGCTAGGCATTTAACTGGATCTCCAAAGCCTGATCCTGTCAGCTAATGATGAAAACAACCTGATGACATGCAATTATTTCAATCAATCAGTCAACAAGGATTTTTGAGCACACATCATTTTCTTAACATTGTGCTAGATATAAGGGAAATGTGTAAAAGATAAGTAAAAAAAGTGTAAGACATAATCCTAACCTTAAGAGCATACAAATCAAGCTGAAGAGGAAAAAACACATATGACATAATTAAGCAAGTTAATGGCATATTATTAAAGAGTGATTTATGTCCATGGGCCACAAATGCCACAGAACATTAGAGATGGTATGAAGAATAAGTAAGTGTCAGGATGATGAGAGGCAATTTCAGTGGACAAACTCAGGAAGAATAAGTAAGATTAGAAAAGTAAATAGGGAAGGAGCAGTTTATTCCCTAAGTGAATGGACCTGTATAACATCAACAGGAGGGTCTAAAAGGAAATAAATACACATTTAAGCTAATAAAGTAAGATGAACAACTTGATCAATACATGTTCATGTATCAGGGAACAAAATGAGACACAGGCAGACAACATGCAGCATATACATGGGAGTCTTGAAAAGCCAGCAGGGTTTGATATGATGTAGTAAGTAACTAGGAGTCAGCAGTGATTTGAATTCAGGGGCCAATGTGATGGAAAGGTGATCCTTACAGAGTTGGTAATGAAATGAAAAGGAGAGGAAAGGCAATTCAGGAGGTCATAGTGATCCTAATGAAGACATAACTTAATATTATACATACTTAGAATTTTCTAAGTAGACCTGATTTTCAGAAATGAACTTGCAATGATGTAAAACATCAATTGATTATTGACTTGATGTCAGAGACCATTATGTGGCTGAAGAATGGGTTTGAACAATGGAGGCATTTAACAGGGTTGAAAAGACTGGTGATGAACGGATCAGTACAAACAATGAACATGGTAGAAAATAGGCAATATGGGTCACAACCACACTCAGATCCAATTAATTTCACTTCTGCTTTGACATGAGGCTTGCTTCTCCATGGTGTGTGTGCACGTGTGTGTATGTGTGCATGCATGTGTGTTTTATGTTTTAGGGCTTTGTAGGTAATCTATCTTCCAATACTAAAAGTAAGAAAATAGTTTTCATCTTCTTCTTCCCAATATATTCTTCCTTCTTGAGGCAGAAACTTTCCCTTTTATGTCACAATATACCAGAACTCTTTTCATGAAGACATCATGGTGCACAATTATTTCAATTTCACTGGAATATTTTTCTTAGAGTTTACATTAATTAGATACATCATTACTCTGAAAATTCACTTGCTAGAATATTCAGATTCATTGTTGCTTTGATTATTTCTGCTCTTTGTTCCTTTAATGTTCCTATCAAATTAAGACACTGAGAAGTAGCCACTATAAAGAAATTCTATATATGCTCTCTGTTGATACTAAATGGCCATAGCAAAATAAATATTTTGATTGTGTCTGATTTGTCTTTTTTTTTTTTTTGATATCAGAGATTGAACTCAAGGGCACTCCACCACTGAGCCACATTTCCAGCCCTTTTTTGTATTTTATTTAGAGACAGGTTTTCACTGAGTTGCTTAGTACCCTGCCATTGCTGAGGCTGGCTTTGAACTCAAGATCCTCCTGCCTCAGCCTCCTGAGCCGCTGGGATTGCAGGCATTTACCATCACACCCAGCATGATCCATCTTTATGGTACACACATTTGTGACTATCTTGGGAACCATTTATATGACCGTGTATGTTCCCAGGATCTTGAATGCTTTTAGACTGGCATGCGAATAATCCTAAGAAAGCCCATTAAAAATACCTCACAACTTGTTATGTAGTCTTAATGAGAAAGTTTTACCAATTTGATTCGCTTTGTTCCCTAAGAGACAAAATGAGTAACTAATCATATAACTGATCATCTCATGTGTACTCAAATGAAGTGACGACATACAAACTCACATATGTAAGAATAATTATTTCATTGGTATACATTATGATTGCATGTTGATATAGGCTTATTTATTCAATTAAAATTCAGAATAATATTCTACTAAAATTCAGCATCTAAATACATCAATATAAAATATTTTTAATATGTGTTAAAATGGCATAAGGAATAGAATGAGAATATGATAGCGAAGACATCTTAATTCTAACAATAACTATATTTTTAAATATATATCTTGAAGGAAATTGTATAACTTCTTAGAATCAGGTAATTTTCACTTCTCAGCTAGTATGATTGGACTAGGTCAACATGTCAAAATGGTGTTATGCTAAGTAAACTAATTATGTTGAATATAAATATAAAAGGAACAAAGTAAAACCTCTTATTCGTCAAATGGCTTTGTTAAAAATACAAAGAAAATTAAAGAGTTTTCTTTACAGCAGAAATTCCTGGTCATTTGAACATACTCAGATAGCCTCATGTGTATTAGTTAATTGGGAAGTTGCAAACAATGTGGTTTAAAGAGTTGGATCTAAAATCACCACACCTTAACAGATTTATTTGACTATTCTATGTGGTACAATTCTTTACAGTACACAATCTAGGAAATATTGGACGAGATTCTTTAACATTTTACAGTACTGTAAAATTTTTTTTAAATATTTTTTAGATGTTAATGGACCTTTATTTATTCATTTATTTAGATGTGGTGCTGAGAATTGAACCGAGGGCCTCACACATGCTAGGCAAGCACTCTACCACTGAGTCACAACCCCAGCCCTTATAAAATTTTTTGATACTATCTTTTATCGGCTCTGTGAACATACCTTCTCTTATGAACTAGATGTATGTATGTGTTTGCATGTATGATTATTTGGTCATTCTTTGTGTTTTGATTAATTTATTCCCCCATCTTCATCTCACATTATAAACCCTATGAAGAAAGGATCTATCTGCTTTGCTCACTTTGAAGGCACTTAGTTACAGGCTTCATTAACACATACATATTTGCACTTAGAAACAACTGCTCAAATTTAACAAATAGATAGACACTATCCATACCTGTAGCATAATGCAAACATTAGTTTAAAAATGTTGACCCTTATAAAAGTAAAATTGTTCCTTTAAGGGTAATATTTCAAACCATCATTAATCACTCTTACCTTCACTGAGAATAAAGTATCTGGGGATAGTGTGACACGAGAGATAGAGAACTGGGAACAAAAGACAGGAGGTAGAAAAATGATCAATAATGTATAACTTTCTTAACTTTACCACCAAATAATTGTGCCTAAATCTCACATTAGATTCATAATTCTCTATCAATTCTCTATCAAAATGAGAACCTCAAATTTACTTTCTTGTGTCCTTTGTAAAATGGGCCTTGTCACTATTACATGTAATGACAATTTGATTTTTAAGAACTCTTAAGACACTTTCTTAATGTTACATAATAAATCAATAGAGAAATGAGAAGTAAATTTAAATAGATAAATGAGAAGTAATTTTTCAGAGCACCTCTGTAAAATCAGTGAGACGTCTGCTCATATTCATTATAATACTAATGGAAAACATTAGTGGAAAAATCTGACCCCATCTGTACAGAACATATTTTGTTTTTAAAATGCAAACATTTTAAAAATGAAACAAAAATAAAAGATAATTATGTATAAAACCCTATTTCAGAGCACTGTAAGCATTGAACTATTAAATATGTATTATGAATTTGAAAATATAGTCCCCACAGTGACCATAACCCTTCTGTCAGGTAAATATGTACAAGTTTGTGATATTTTATACACTGCTATGCTGTGTGCCATAAAACAAAATAATGTTGCTTACCAAAAGTGTTGGTTTTCAGAGTTACTTTAGCTTGAAAGTTTAAAGTTTATACCATCATGGTCTGAATTGATTTGTTTTTAATAATAAATTCACAATTATATTTTGTTATATGAGTATCAGTCTTTGCAATTAAACTTTTGTCCAATGAAAGGATTGAGCAAAAAAGTAGACGAGGTACTATATTCTTACTAATTTTTACTGAAATTAACACTTTTATTAATATCTAGTATGAGATCAAAACAAAATCTAAGTTTAAGTTCATAATAATGCATCCATCACATGCAGGCAATTGTGTTAATTAGTAATAGAAAAAGAAAAAAGATGAAAAGATAAATAAAAATGAAAGATAAATCACAAATGTTGTTACCTGAGGAACTAATGCCTTGGGAATTAAAGGATGGTTACATCCCTGCCATGGTTTGAATGTGCTGCGTCTGCACCAAAACTCATGTTGACCCTGAACTCTCCAGTGTAACTCTGCAACTGTATTGGGGCAGTGCATCTTGCAGGACTGGATTAATGATGGTGAGATCTGGTTGTTATAAAGCAAATTTGACTTCCTAGGCTCACTCTGTGCTTTCTCTCTCACTGCATGATCTGTCCCCTCTGCATCCATCCTACTCCCCCCCCACACACACACACACCACAGGATGTCATTGACTATTCTATGACACAGCATGAGGTCCTCATGAGAAGCCAATACCAGCACCAGGCTATTGGACCTCCAAACCATGAATTAAATAAAACTCTTCTCTTATAAAATACTCAAGCTTAGTGTTTTTCTAGAGCAACACAAAACACAATACAAAAAGTGTGTAAAACAAGGGAGTATGAGATAAGGGCCTCAAAAGAAATACAAAGGAGAAACTGGTCAGATTTAATTGGGTCCTCAGAAAAGGCTGACTTGGAGGTCGGATTGATCCGGGTTTATAGAGATTAGTTAGGTTTCAAGATGAGCCTTCAATACAGATAAATCATATTGTAGCACATCTCAATTACATTTGTAATTAGGATATCATTTCATGAAGGCTTTTCTATATAATCAAACTCTTGATTATAAATACAGGTAAGGATTCTTGGGATCAGGATGTCAGTAAAAAAAATTAAGAGAAGTTCATTTCTTAACATCAGTGTTTTAATTTGGAATCATGAGGAACCATGAATCACTCATATTTCAGACATATTATTTTTTACCGTGGTTACCATCATTTTCTTCTCTTCTATTCCCCTTATTTATCTATTTTTCTCTTTTCTATGTACGTGTATGTATTTCTATCTATCTATATGTACATAGATAGACATATGTATTTGTAAATGTACATAGACAGACAGATGGATGGAAACAGATGGCTAGCTCTGTTAAAGATAGTTCATCACTGACATAAACAAAGCTGTGTATTGATAAAGCTCCCATGTGAGCTTTTCACTGGTGTAATAAAATCCCTGAGATAATCAGCCTAACATGAGGAGAGGCTATTCTGCCTCACATTCCATGAGATTCCGGTCCATGGTCAGGTGACTGTTGCTTTTGGACCTGTGATGAGGCAGCACGCTGTGTCAGGAAGTATGCAGCAGCGTGAGCTGCTCATCTTGGGGCAGCTGGGAAGCAAAGAGAGAGCAAGAGATCTGCTTCCCATAATATCATTCACGACCCAATGACCTAAGATCTCCAACTAGGTCCTATTTCTTAATGTTTTCCGCTACCTTCCAACAGTGTCATACTAGAGGCCAAGTCTTTACCAAATGGGTCTTTGGGACATATTCAAGATGCAAACTATGTCACTGCTTCTACATAGTGAAGTGCTGAATGTTGAGATTCCAAGGTTAAAAGCTACAGGTACTTTCAAGAGGAATAGTTCTAAGAGTTCTTTTATTCAAAGAATAAAAGTTCTAGGAAACAGCCCTAGTCACTCGATTCTAGTAGACTTGGAATCTTTAAGCACTGGAATTCCAGTAGAATTGGTGTATATTGATTTAACTTTTATTATGTGTTTTGGAAAAAGAAGCAAAATGTTGAGACTTAGCTAAAGTAGGTAGCAAGTACAAGGGTTTTCATTATATTTTCCTTTATATTTTCTGATAAACATGAAATATTAAATAATAAGAGGGGAAAAGGTTAGCTATAAAGGGAAATGGTTGCTAGAAGACAAAGATGAAAGAGACAGAGAGGAAGTTAGACTTCTAGGAGAAAAGGGTTATGGAAACTTTCAAAGAAGAGTTCCAAAAGAACTGCTCATTTATGTAGTAAGAGAGATCATCAAGGAAGATAATTAGATAATATGCACTCATGCCCACACACTAGCTTGCAAAATGAAACAGTAGATGAAGATGATCCTGTTGAGAAACGTTTAATATTTGGATGAGGGCAGATGCCAGATTTCAGAGGCTGGAAGAATGAATGGACATGAAGAAGTGAAGAATACACACAGCAATAGAAACAAGCTAAGTGTGAAAAAATAAAAGCAGATTAGAGATTAGTTAGTGGGGGTCAAGGAAGGTTGCTTTTTAATTTTTAAAAATGATCTAACAAATCCCTGAAGTCATTTAAATGTCGATGTGATAAAACCAACAGAAAAGGTGAGGTGAATTTGGTTGTCAGAAGAAATAAAGAGTGAATGACTTTTAGAGTACCAATGAAAGACTTGACTTGGGCAAAGAAATGCTTCTTCGTCCTTTCAAACAAGAGAAGAGGAAGATGGTGACCTGTTCAGGCTGTGTGGCAGGGAGCTAGTGAAGAGTTCTGGATTCAAATTACTTTGTGACTTATGAGACAACTGCTTCTAAAAATAGCATTGGCAGAGAAGTCAGAGTACTTTTAAGGAGAATGAAAACTATTTTCAATATCTATTTTGGAGAATAAGAAAGACAAAATAAGATAACATGTTCTCCTTAAAACATAAGTAATCTGCTGGCAGTTCTGAGGATCCAGTTGACCTTGAATATCACAAATTTATAGATTCACAAACTATACACTAACATTTCCTTTAGTACATTTAGAAGACTCTTCAGTGTATGCATTTGAGAAGCATGTGTGACACAAGATAAAGAAAGAAAAGAGCAAGGTGAAGAATAATGGGAAGTGCAATTATGATGGTGCAGAATAGATTGAAATAATGCATTGCATCTCATTCATTGAGTCTTTTCTCCATCATATCCAAGATATAGTGCTTTAATCATTTTAAATTAATAAGCTAGATACCGGTAGTTCATGACTATTGATAAATAGTAATATTATTATAATCCATTTATAATCCATGTGTCAGTAAGATTATTTCTTTGCATTCCTCTGAGCAAATATGTGATATTTAAGAAGATGTGCTAGTCATTGCACTATCCTATTAATATTGAGACCCAACACTATTTCTGATTTATCTATTTTTTTTCCTGAAGGTGTCAAGCAATTGTCTACAAAGAAATGTTCAAGAGAGGTAATTTATACTGGTGTTGATGTTCTAAAAAGGTCACTATTTATGTTTACTAATAGTTCGTGTTTAAAACCTATTTTATCTGGTATTAGTATTCTTTTGATTAGCCTTTGAATGATAAAACTATTATTCATAATTCACCTCCAAACAGTCAACCATCTCATATTTACATTATCAATCCCATAAACAGCATGTTGTTTGTTTTCTTGTGCTTTTTGTCACTGTTATTTTTAGGTTGATTTTGATCCAGTTCTATTTCTTACTTGTAATGTTTAGGCCAATTACATTTAACATAATAATGTAGTTAGACTTAACTTTAACAGCTACAATTTGTATTAACCATTCATCTATCTTTTTCTCCTTGCCTTTTTTGTGGATTATTTATTTAGTTTATGCCCTCTACTAGTTTATTAGCTACAATTCTTTATTAACATTTTAAAAGTACATTATTACTATTTAATGATTACCGCATTCTAGACTTATGACACATTACTTTCTTTTTTATTAATTTTTTTCATTTGTTCTAATTAGTTGTACATGACAATAGAAGGCATTTATATATTTTGATAGATCAGACATAAATGGAGCATGATTTCTCATTTTTTGATTGTAAATAGCATAGGATCACATTGGTCGTGCAGTCATACATGTACATGAGTTAATAATGTCTGTTTCACTCTACTATCCTGCCTACTCCCATACCCCTTCCCCTCCATTCACTCCCCTCTACCTAATATAAAGTAATTCTATTCTTCCTTAGCAGCACTGCCCCTGGTGAGGGTTTCTCAGTCACGTCCCGCGTGGATGAGAAAAAGGTTAACTGCCATAGGATGATGTTGGCTATAAATCAACCAATCTCCCATAAACTTATCTAATCAATAAACACACAAGAGCCAATACTCCTTTTAAATGAGAGGGTTGGCCCATAACAGATCTGACCTCTAACAACATGGAATAACCACTCTCTTTCATTTATAGTCGCACAGGTAATGTGATGAACAGAATGGGGTAGAGTTAGGGGAGACAATTTGCTCAGGGAAACTATCATAGAACCAGACAGGGAACCACTTCCCCATGCCACATACCCCCTAGCAATCTGAGACAGACCTCTGTGTCTGCCAGTTCTGAGAAGTCAGGCCTCTGTGTCCTGAGTCTCAACCTCCTCTGAATCTGCTAGATAAGGATAGCATACCACACCCCCCTTATGGTGAATTAATATCCGCATATCAGAGAAAATATTTGGCCTTTGGTTTTGGGGGATTGGCTTAGTTAGCTTAGTTTGATATTCTCCAACTCCATCCATTTACCTGCAAATGCCATAATTTCATTCTTCTTCAAAGCTGAGAAATATTCTATCTTATATACATGCCACATTTTATTTATCTATTCATCTGTTAAAAGGCACCTACATTGGTTCTATACTTTAGCTATTGTGAGTTGATCTGTGATAAACATTGATGTGGCTGTGTCACTGTAGTATGCTGATTTTAAGTCCTTTGGTTATAAACCGAGGAGTGGGATAACTGGGTCAAATGGTGGTTCCTTTCCAAGTTTTCTGAGGAATCTCCATACTGCTTTTCAGAGTGGTTGCACCATTCTGCATTCCCACCAGCAATGCACGAGTGTTCCTTTTTCCCCACATCCTCACCAACACTTATTGTTGCTTGTATTCTTGATAATTGCCATTCTACTTGGAGTGAGATGAAATCTTAGAGTAGTTTTGATTTGGATTTCTCTAACTGCTAGAGATGTTTAACATTTTTTCATCGATGTGTTGATTGATTATATATCTTCTTCTGTGAAGTGTCTGTTTGGTTCCTTAACCCATTTATTGATTGGGTTATTTATTTATTTATTTATTTATTTATTTATTTATTTATTGGTGTTAAGGTTTTTGAGTTCTTTATATATCCTAGAGATTAATGGTTATTTGAGGTGCATGTGGTAAAGATTTTCTCCCACTCTGTAGGCTCTCTCTTACCATATTCTGGACAATGCAAGGAAATTACAACACTTGGCCTCCAGTTATCTTCTCATTTCATTCTATTTTTGTCATTTGATAAAAACCTGTGTACATTTTTAATCCCTTGCAGCCAAGGCCATCCACTAGAGGGCTTCCAGTAGCAAGCATTGATCTTCAGGGCTTCTTCCACACTCACAGGGCCACTGACCTGTGCATAGGGAGGGCTAAGAGGCCAGGGAGTTACAAACACAGAATAAGGAGATTTCAGCTGCTTGGCCTTTGGTTTAGCATAGTTCTGATGTGTGTTTGACACTTTTCCTCAGTTGTGTAAAAGGATTGAGCTCCACACTTACACTATCAGTTTTATTGCCACCCTTTGAAGGTAATATACCTTTTACTCCAGCTTTTAAATACATCTCTTTGTCTTTGATTTCAAAGTTTTATAATTCTATGCCTGCGTGTGGTTGCTTGGGATGTACTCTTCTTGATGTTCCTGAGTTTTTAAATGTATAGCTTGACATCTTTCATGTTTTAGAAATTCTTAAATTATCTCTTTAAATATTGTTTCTGCTTCATTCTTTACCCCTCTCATTTTATAGGATTCTACTTATATGTGGGCTTTTCTGCCATATATTTTTATATTAATTTTTACTTTGTTCTAATTAGTTGTACAGTAGAATGCATTTATACATTTTGAAAAATCATGCTTAAGACATTTTCTTTCGTTTTCATCCTTTTCATAATGCTTTAATTTGCAGTTTCTTTAAACATATTTTCTAATTTACTAGATTTGACTTCTGCTGTATGTAGAATTCTTAAGTTTCTATATGTATTTGTGGAATTTGGGAAGGCTCCAAACACTTGGGGGGATTAGAGATTCAGCATCTAAATATTAGGGAAGACAGAATTCAGGGTACAGCAGAGATAACGTAGTAAAACCTTCCATAAAAGATCTGGGATATACAAAATTTAGAAAGATTCACCTTAAAAGAAAATTTAAGTAGCCAAGGATAAAGATAAAACATTTTTTTCCAGAGTTGAGAGCAATAAGCAGAATGCAATTGCCCTTAGTTATTCAAAACCTCACCAGGAAGCCCTCTTAGCTGCCCTGCCCTGATAGACAAAATCTATACATTTAACATTTAATTTTTTTTTCTACAAATGGAACCATTATAAAACTCAGCCACCCTTTCTTTGAAATTGATCCCAAAAAAACCTAATATCAGCATACAATAGTGATACATGCATATTGATATTTATAGCAGCACAATTCACAATAACCAAGTTAAGGAACCAGCCTAGATACTTGTCAATAGATGAACAGATGAAGAAAATGTGGTACATATACCAAATGGAGTTCCATTCAGCCATAAAAAAGAATGGAATTCCGTCATTTGCTGGTAAATGGTTGGAACTGGAGAAAATCCTCCTTAGTGAAATAAGAGACTCAGTAAATCAAGGGCTGATGCTTTCTCTCATATGTGAAGCTAGAGAAGAAAAAAAGGAATAGAAAAAGTGGATTGCATGAAAATAAAAGGAACCAAGGTAAAAGACTAGAAAAAGAAATTGACAAACTTATGCTATGTGCATGTATGAATATATCACAATGTATTCTGCTTGTATACATAACTATAAATTGTCAATTAAAATTAAATAAATAAACAAATAGAAGGAAACTCAATAGATTAGAGGAAGGGGATCACAGATTGGAATGAAGGGAGGGCAAAAGGAAGTACTGAGGGTTGAAATGGAGCAAACTGCATTTCTGAATATGTAAAAATGAACCCCACTGTTAAGGATAACTATAGCCTACTAATAAAAAATTTAAAAATAAAGAAAGAGTTGATTTTTAAAAAATTTAAAAAGTAATCTTATCTCTAGGTAACTGCTGCCGGCAATTAGGAGTAGCTTGTAACAAACTAAGACTCCAGCTGAGAATAACTAGGAAAGCTATATTTTTTTTAAAAAAAAGAAAGGCATTGGAAAACAACCAAACCATCCAAGAAGGGAGGACTTAAGGGAACAGTATCCATGGGAAGAAAAGGGAAATAAAATAAGTGAGCCTAGCATTCTGCATGTAAACATGCCTGTAGGCCCCTGCCAAATGTTGTGCGTGTCCAGGGCAAGAGCATAAAAGCCAAAAGAAAGTTCCGTGAAAAAGCTCAAAGAGCTAAATAGAGTTTTCACAATCTCATAGGCCTCTGGAGACAACACCTGGAATTCGGGGCTCAATGATGAGGAGGGGCCCTTGTAAACATCTCCAGTTCTAAGTTGAGATGCTTGAAATTTGCTGAGCTTAGGCGTAAACCACTTAGAGAGAGACCCTTTGGAGGTGATGTCTGTTTTACTTCCCAACCACGTGCAATGAGAGAACATTAGCTGCAACCGTCCTCCTCATGTGGCGATACACGGGAGTAATCGTTAATCTTTTTTCTAACACCTTGACTGTTAGCACTCTATTTCAAAAAAGTCCCACCTGTGGTTAGCACCTTCAAGGAGAATTCATACTTAATTTATCACAACCATATATATACTGCTGCCAGGCATTTGAAATAATATGACCACATCAAAAACATATCAAAAAACTTTAAATAATTCATCAAATCTTTGTTCAACAAATACTCATGGCTGTTATATTTTTTGATAGTCTTAAAAATATATTTTATCTACTATATGCATTCAGCAAATATAAGATAATACCTCTTACAAATATGATTTTTATACATTTGAACAAATGGGTTGAATAATAATTTTATCTTAGCTACTTGCAAATATCATATATCCTAGAAAAAGCAATCTATCAAAGGTGAGACTCTGACTGTTCAGTTCTTTTAATAAAAAGTAGGTTTTAAAATATATATTAGTTATTCCTAAAATCACAATGAGATCCATGCAAACATAAACTCTTCCTTAGAGAATGCATAATCACTAATTTTAACACTAGAACCTATAAGACATAGAGGATTTTTGTCTACTATTCACTTGGCAGAGATGCTAAATAAATTTCTATAATTTGCCAAACATATACCTGGCATTATCAGGAAACAAAAGACTTACAGATAACATCTTTCTTCCAGAATTATGAATTCAATATGAAAACTGTACCCCAAATGATTTCAGAGTTTTTAAACTATGGTAATAGTTATAACAAGAGGCCGTTGTATGCTAAGTTGTTTATACTAAATCTTCACAAAGCTTACATGAGATCGATGTGTTGTATGCTGATCTAAAATTAGTGGGCCTTAAGATTCTTTAAGTAAGTACCTTAGAAAACTTCACACAGTTATTTGGTTTGAGTACCTTTAACAACTGCATTGGAACTTGAGAGAATAAACATACAGAGGAGTGAAAATAAGATGATTTTGAAAGATTGATTATTTCTATTTGATACCTGTAGGATTTCTGCTAAAATATGAACTATCAGTATCTCCACTTGGATAATGAACCCCACTCAGACAACTCAGGTGCACAGATCTTAGTATAGATCTAATCATCACCATAAAACAGAAAAAGAAGTCAGCAATCCCCTCGCTTTCTTTTTGTAATTGGAGGTACTCAGCAATGGTACTTGATAAAGAAAGAAAAACCCTTTCTACAAATTAGTGCGATCTGAGAATATAATATGTGAAATTCTACTTTTGCAATTCCCAGCAAATACACATGCACACACACTTTGGTGAAATCAAGTGAACCTTAACACTAGATTTGAGCTTGATGTTCAAATGTTTAATGGTGAATTTTTTATGTTTATGATAAAATAAAAACCATGTAAAAAATGTTGCATTGCTTTTTTATCAGGTCACAATGCAGTCTTGCTGCAAAGTTGCACAAAAACACTTCTTTTCAAAATCAAATAATATCTAGCTCTCTTTTGAAGGTGAGAAGCCCAGCTAGCAAGAGTAGGTTGCCTAACAACCACTTACTGTACCATGAACAGACAGGGTTAAATGAATTAATTTAGAAGAGATGACTCCAACTTAAAATTGACCTCTGAGCCGGGCGTGGTGGCGCACGCCTGTAATCCCAGCACTTGGGAGGCTGAGACAGGAGGATCGCGAGTTCAAAGCCCCAGCCTCAGCAACTTAGCGAGGTCCTAAGCAACTCAGTGAGACCCTGTCTCTAAATAAAATACAAAATAGGACTGGGGGTGTGGCTCAGTGGTCGAGTGCCCCTGGGTTCAATCCCCAGTACCAAAAAAAAAAAAAAAAATTGACCTCTGAACTCTAGAGAAAATTTCAGAAAGAAGAGAGTCTTTACATTTGCCTTTTGCATTTCTTATTAGACTCTCAAATTCTATGAATTGTTTAGCAAAGATTTCTTTTTTTCATTGCTTTTTCTAAGGGAAAGAAAAAACAACTGAAGCGTTTTCCAACACATAAATGCAGAAATAAGAAATGGAAGTAGATACTGAAAATAAATAATTTGGAACCAGAGTAAATTTGGGGAAACATCTGATGGGAAAGATCTTGACAGATAGAAAGTTCACTGTGCTTAACATTCAAACAATCACTCAATATTTAAAGAGAATTTCTTTTCTTTGTTTTGAAATACTGATTCTGGAAGAAAGTAAGTTGTTAAGAAGAACTCCCAGCTACCTGAAGTTCAAATTTGTGCATTTCAAAGTTGTCTTGAAGAACACAGGCATCAGTTGTCCCTCATAAAGATAAAAAGCATAAATATGTTAGAAATGAAGAGATAATTATCTTGAATTTTGGCCCAAAGTAAGTGTGCTAAAACTTCATTGATACAGATAACTCCCAAAAGGCAAAGGATGTTAGTTATTGTAAAAAAATATGCAGGTGTTAACAAAAGAAGTACTGATTTTTCCTCACTCATTAAATTTATACACACTAAAATGTGTGCATTCTTTAATATGCCTTCTATATCGGTAGCTATTATGCACATAGATATTTTCCTCAACTTAAAAATTTCTTTGTCTTGATTCCAAAAAAACAGGAAAAACTTGTCTACCAAGTGATTTGATCCTCAAAATCAAGATTCATATTATTTTCAAAGTAAACATTTAAAAAAATCTGTAAAAATCATTCAAAGAAGGAATATTTTTTCTCAATTACCTAAGTAACTTTTTGAGATTCTGGAATATTCCAAATGATTTAAGTAATGAAGACCTAAGCTCTAAGAACTCTCTGCACTTTAAAAATCACATATTTTTCATACTGAGGTTGCTACACCTGTGAGCAATCAGAAGTTTTTCATTTTCCTTTTTAAAAGTTCTTTCCATCTTTCCTCAAATATACAGGTTCACCAGGTGTTTGGAATGCTAGTTTGGTAGCAGAGTTATGAAATCTTAATTGCACTCCCCCCCTGTCACTTTGAACCAACTTCTCCATCTGTGCTCCAACAGACTTATTGGTAGGGCATTTGTTATGTTCACAGTAAACCCAAATATCTTCCATTGACTTCAAACATTTCCATCTTAGAGGAAAAAAAAAGAAAAGAAATAATTGCATCTCAGCCACATGGTTTTAATTTTCTCTTTTTCAGAATTGTGTTCTGGTTGCTGTAGGTTTTCCCCTCCTTACCATTGGCACATTCTGATCTTCCTTTCGAAATTTTGACGGGGACTTTTAAAAAGCATTTTCCCAAGAAATAGACCAAAAAAAAAAAAACTTCTTTAAAAATATATCAAGTTCATAAGCCAAAATTCGAGTAAACTTTTGAAAGTGGTCCTGAAAAGGAAAGAATCATCTATAAGGAATAGAGTTTTTAAAGAATTAAGGTACCAATTCTCTGTATCCCTTAATCAACCAGCTAGAAATTTCAATTAAGATGATGAATGGTGTGGATAATAAAGAACATGATCTACACATTTGTTGAAGTAATGGGAAAGAAAGATGACAAGGATACCTGAGAATTAATCTGACTAAATTGTAAAAGTATATGTGGCCAAGTGACAATTAGGACCAAACTCAAAAAGAGCATGACACCAGTTGTTACATGCTAGGTTGTCTCTTCAGTAGGCAGTTTTGAATATTTATTTGGTAAATCTATATTTGTTTGTTTGTTTGTTTGTTTGTTTGTTTATGTATACATACTGGGGATTGAACCCAGAGACTCTTAACCACTGAGTCATATCTCTAGCCCTTTATATTTTTTATTTTGAGATAGGGTCTCAGCAAGTTGCTTAGGGCCTTGCTAAATTGCTGAGGCTGGCTTCGAACTTGAGATTCTCCTGCCTCGGCTTCCTGAGTTTTGGGGATTACAAGCTTGCACCACTGCACCCAGCTAAATCTCTTAAATATGAATCATCATGTAAAAACATTTGTACAAAAGAAGGAGATCTGTGGAAGAAGGGTAACGGCAGTTTACAGAAGGAAATAATGAAGAACAGATTGGTATGACTAGGAAGAAAGGTTTTGAAAAGTCTTCAGACATTATTGCATTTAGAAGCAAGGAGGAAAATAATTATTACAGAATGGTTTATTGAGCATCTGTCAAGGTATGGTGTATATTGAGTGGCTTCTAGTATATTTGGGGTACAAGATAACAATAGCTTCAGACATCAAGAAGGCTATGGATAAACTGCCAACTATAATATTGAATGATATTCTTGGTAGGGGAGATGGGGAATTTCTGTTATTACAGAGAACTTGAGTAATAACAATAACAACAACAATAATAATAATTTGTTATTATTTAATAGAGACACCTAAGTATTTGTACTTAAGCTCAATTCACCCTTACAAAATTGATTCCAGGTACTATAGCTGCTACATTTACAAGATGCAAAAACTGAGATACAAAGTGAAGCAACTTCCCTAGGTAAAATGGGGCACAATTACTTTAAGAGAAAGTCATGTACAATTAAAAGACTGAAGACAGAGGCTGTGCAGTGATACAGGGAAGGACACAAACCTGCGAGGCTCAGGAAGCTGGGTTTGTTAGGATGAGCATATCACAGGTGGTGTCAAGGGACTGAAAACTGAAAAATGGAGCTACATTGTGACCCTGGGTACTGGAGGCTGGGACTCCACCCATTGCTCGAGGTTTGCTCTGGTGAGCTAAACATCCTCAAAGAGAGAAGACAAAGGCAAGCCTTCCTGTGAGCAGCTTGATTGCTTGAGCCTGTCCACAGCTCCGGTTGGATCCCATGGAGCCAGGGATTAGGGCAAGCCCCAGGGGCGGGGTGTCTGCGACAGCGCCTCCCAGCAAACCTCCACCGTGCCTTCTGTCCAGAGCCTCGCACTTTTCAGTGCTGAGAAACGCCGTTCACAAAGTGCTCAGGCCACAATTGGTTCTGCAAAGATAAAACCAGAATATGTGCCAGAATATTGTCTCAAAAAGTCCCCCGAATGGAAAAAAAAGTAACTTCAACCTGGCCTGTTTGACCCATATCCTGCTAGAGTCCACCCCAGTCCCATCCCCTCAAATCACTGAAGTTCCAACCCCAGCCTTACCTCTATGGAAAACAACAAAACACAGAACAAAACTTGGTAAACTCTCTGTTACAAAACAATATTCAGAAGTCTGTCTTTTAAGCCTTTCTTGTTCCCTCCCAGTCAACAATATGAATACACTGCTAATTTAACACAGTTTTTTTTCTTTTTATTGCATTTGACTCAAATATATTATTAGTCTATGGTTTGCTTTTAAGTTTTTTCCTTATGATCTGGTATGGAAAACTGTGAGTTTAATTTTGTTCTAGCTATGGCAAAACATTTTTTATTTTTATTTTATTTTATTTTATTTTTGCTTTTTTGTTCTTGCTGTTTTGTTTTTTGATTGGACCCAGGGTCTTGCACAGGGGAGGTAAATGCTCTACCACTGAGCTACACTTCAGTCCTTTTTTATTTTTAAACAGGATCTCACTAAGTTTCCCAGACTGGCCTGGAACTTGCAATATCCTTGCCTCAGCCTCCTGAGTAGCTGGGAGAAGGGGTGTGCACCCACTTTGCTGCTCTGCAATTTTCTGAAATTTAAAAAGTTCTGTTTCCTTACTTTTGGCATATACACACAATTCATTGCAGTTTTTATGGTTTATCTTTTTTTTATCAAACTTTTTACTAGTTTTGATTTATAAAAATTGTACATAACACTTAAATGCATTTTTATCTCAAACCATAGGTAAATATAGTCAGTTAAATGTTCGAATCTTCCCAATACCATTATCTTTAATGTTTCTTAAACGCTTCTGTTTCCAGAGGCAACCAGTTATAAGTTTGATATTTATTATCTTCTAGCACGTTCTGTGAAATAAAAAACAGAGTTATGTTTGTAAAATCTGTTGTATTTAACAAAAATGAACATATGTCTTACATATTGTTCTTACAGTTCCTTTTACAAATATTTTGGGGCTCATTCTGGGTTCATCATGTGCTGGATGATGAGGTTTCATTCAATGGCTGACCATATTTATGACAGTAAACCCTGAAGTTTGTAATGGAAGTGGAACACAGAGCCGAAGGAGAGGTGAGAGTAAAGAAAACTGAAGCAGAGAAAAGCAAGAACTCCCAAGAAAAGCCACAGTGAAGGGCTTAGCCAACTTCTGCAGTTCTCAACCATCTTAAAAGGTCTGAAAACATGGGACTCAAACGCCAGAAGAATTTCACTAGTTCATGGTGCATTATCTGCTTATAAATAACTCTATTGTAAGAAAAAAATAGCCAAGCAGACCACCATGGACATATTTCTGAAAAGAGTAACACCTGCTCAAGAAAAGCCAGAGGCAGGTCCTGGAGGAGGGATGCAGAGAAAGCACTGCTGCCATTGGAGGTGAGAACGCCACCTGCATTATTGTCCCCAAAGACCTTCCAATGGGACAAGAGCAGGAGGTGGAAGACAGTGACGATGATAATCCTGACTTTGTGAAGACCTAAGCTAACTGATGTGTTTATGTTCTACTTTTAATAGCAAAGTTTACAAAGTAAAAGAAGAAATTAAGAGAAAAAACTCAGTAAAAGGATACAAAGAAATGATTTTTATACAGCTACCAGTAGAATATATTTTAAGCTTGATGTTATTAAAAAGAGTCAAAAAGTTAAAAAATTAAAAATTTATAAAGCAAAAAAGTTATAGGAAACTAAGGTGAATTTGTTATTGAAGAAAGAAAAGTTTTTCATGAATTTGGCACAGCCTCAATCCACACTGTTTATAAAGCGTACAGCTCTGTAAGTGACCCCCTCGGCCCTCACATGCACACACCGTTCATTCCCTGATTCTCCCCGGGCAACGCTGGCCCTGCAAGCTCTGTTCATCTTTCATCTTTTATACTGTATTTTCACTGTAACTTTCTATGTTTGGCTATATTCAGATGTGCATGTGCACTGTGTTAAATGGCCCGTGGTACTTAGTACAGCGGTGGGCTGTCACCTAGCAGTAACAGGCTTTTCACCCAGGAGCAGATGCAACATAGCCTACGTATGAGGTAGGCTACTCTTTCTGGCTCTGTTTAAGTGCATTGTGTGATACTTGCACAACGACAATACCACCTGATGGCACATTTCGTACAGCATATCCCAATGGTTAAGTGACATACGACTGTGCCTGGAGATCTGCTTTGTTCCTTGGTCTTCTATAATTGCATGAGTGCCATATAATTTATTTAACCCAGACTAGTGGTGACATATGGGTTCTTTACAATTATTTTCACATGTATCAGGAATTTAAATTTTGATTTACAAATTTTTATAGAACATAAATTTTGTAGGAAGCATAACTAGAAATGGAATTGCGAGATCACCATAGTTGAACTTATTGAATGTACTAGAAAATATAAATGGTTGATTATAAAAGATGCTCCAATTCATAATGTTGTTAACAATGCAGAAACTTGTTTATTTCTTGTGATTAATATTTTAATGTCTGAGTGAAAAAATGGGCATTTCAGGCTTGCTTTATTTAAATTTCACTGAATAGTTGTTAGAACAAACTTCCACAAATGTACTGTCCCATATCATTTTATTTATTCTGGAAGTAGGCTGCTTATCTGTTTAAAAATTTTTATTGATTTGTGGAAGAACTTTCAATATGAATATGATCATACTGGCAACAGAGAATTATTTATGTAGCCCTGTCTATTTTCTATAACTTCAGGTTTTATATTTACTTCTTCTTTTCATTAAAGAGTCAGTTTGTAGGTTTCTATTTTAGGTTCCTTTGTTTGTTTATTGCATTCACTTGTTCTTTTAAATCCTAAAATTTCCCAATAATCTCTCATCCTTGAAAAAGCACATTCATCACTGATCTTTTGGAAGACTATTTAGAATTTTATTTCCATGCTCTTTTTCAAATACAATTTGCTTCATGCAAATTTCTTTTGTGGAATTGTTCAGAAGTACTTTGAATATGTTTACTTATTTTGATAAACTTGCATCGTAGAATTTTTAGTCCTTTTATCAAGGATTTTGACATGTATCTACATCTTTTAGATCTTTTAGGGGCCTTGGTAAAGTGATATGATTTTTGAATTATAAAGTTTACTAGTTTTATTCTTAAGTATTTTATATACATTTGAGGGCAAAGTTAGATAGATATATATTCTAATTTCATATTTTTAAATAATTTAATAGTAACAGGAATGGTTTTATTTATGAACAATTTAATAGTAACAGGAATGCTTTTATTTATAAGCAATGCTCTTTTTTGCATACATCTGCATGAAATATGTTTTAAAATCACTAACCAAGACCCCCATCATCTTTGTTTTTTTTTTTTTTTTATTTACTTATTGATTCATTGAACACAAATGGAGTACAGCTATTGTTTCACTGGTTGTACACAAAGTAGAGTCACACCATCTGTGCGTTCATGCATGTACACAGGGCAATGGTATCTGTCACACATTCTGTTATTATTTTTACCCCCCACCCCGCCCCCACCCCTCCCTTCCCTCTATGCTATCTATCCTTCCTCCATTCTTGCCACCCTTCCCCCCCGCATTATGCATCATCATTCATTTATCAGAGAGACCATTCGGCCTTTGGATTTTTGGGATTGGCTGATCTCACTTAGCATAACAGTCTCCAACATCATCCATTTACCTACAAATGCCATAATTTTATTCTTCTTTATGGCTGAGTAATATTCCATTGTGTATATATACCACAGTTTCTTTATCCATTCATCTACTGAAGGGCATCTAGGTTGATTCCATAATCTAGCTATTGTGAATTGAGCAGCTATGAACATTGATGTGGCTGCATCACTGTAGCAATCTGATTTTAAGTCCTTTGGGTATAGGCCAAGGAGTGGGATAGCAGGGTCAAATGGTGGATCCATTCCAAGTTTTCGAAGGAATCTCCACACTGCTTTCCAGAGTGGCTGCACCAACTTGCACTCCCACCAGCAATGTATGAGTGTACCCTTTTTCCCACATCCTCGCCAACACCTGTTGTTGCCTGTGTTCTTAATAAAAGACATTCTAATTGGGGTAAGATGAAATCTTAAGGTGGTTTTGATTTGCATTTCTCTTATAGCGAGTGATGTTGGACATTTTTTCATAAATCTGTTGATTGCTTGTAGATCTTCCTCTGTAAAGTGTCTGTTCCCCCCATCATCTTTGAATAAGTAAATTTCATTTCCCAATTAACCTCAATGCCTTCTTAACTACATGTTAATACTGCCAATTCTGGAATCATAAATTATTCTCTTTTTATTGTATCTTTATAATCTGCTGTGGGATTAAAGTCCATTCATTTCATTTTCATCCATTTGATTTTTTTGGAGTAATTTAAGATCAGTTTTCCAAATTTCAAAAATACAATAAAATATGGTTCATGTTGAAATCGCACTAACTTTTTAAGAATGAATATCACAAAGTTCAAACTTCCTGCCGCATAGTAAGATAAATATCTCATTTCATTGTGTGTGTGTGTGTGCATATATGAATTATATATATTTGATAGCTTTTGCTTTCTCCATATATGACTTTCTTAAGGGTACTCCAATTATTCTATGACCATATTTGTGATTGTAAGTCAGTTTCCCATTATATATTTCTAATTAATCTTGCAGCATATAGAAATTTATTGATTTTCACTTTCATGGTTTTTCTCAGACCCATGTCTTAAACTTTCTTTATAATCTAATCATTAACTTTTATATATCATATATAATGATATGTCTTACATCATTAAAGACACTTCCCCATCATCTGAGCTTTTGAGTATTATGTCCTCATAAGTTAGTTCTAATGTTGAGAAAAATATAGATGAAAGAGTGATAGGCATTCTCCATTTATGCCTGAATTGGGCAGAAAAGCCTCTAATGTCATGGTTATTAATGTCCTAGGGTCAAAAGCCCTTTGAAAATCTTAGGAAAGCTATTAATCCTCTTTCTTACGATGACACAAAAAAATTTCAGGCATGTTCACAAAATTCAAATGTTCTTAATGACTCTCAAAGACTATTTATCCTAATTTAGTAGAAAAGGGCATTCTTCATACCTGATAGGTTATAGCATTATTTTTATTTGAACACAAGCTACTCAGTGAGACCCTGTCTCTAAATACAAAATAGGGCCGGGGATGTGACTCAGTGGTGGAGTGCCCCTGAGTTCAATCCCCAGTACCAAAAAAAAAAAAAAAAAGTAAAAAAATGAAGCAGAATTATTATATTATTATCAATATATACACAATCTATAAACTAACCATAAAACAAATAGCATTCTCAAGATTAAAGCATAATAAAAAGGTAGTATGGGTGTTCTTGAATGATAAACTAGTTACACATCTGTCAGTACAGCTTTTATCTTAAGTCACAGTTTCTTTTGGCAATGATAACATAGAATTCAAATTTGACCAAATAAGTTTGAAGTAACACTCACTGAAGAAGAAGAAAGGGATTAGAATATTCCAGAATAGGGATTAATCAAAAATGCACATTTGGGCTGGGGATGTGGCTCAGTTGGTAGAGTGCTTGCCTCTCATGCACAAAACCCTGGGTTCAATCCCCAGCACCACACACACACACACACACACACACACACAAATGTATATTGCCCCTATTGGCACTACTCATAATAGTAAGAACAATCATAATCATATTGACATTTCTACCAAGAAAATAATCAAGTCAGCAGGCGCATTACTCAGAAGGGTAGTATAGAGGTCCAATAATACTAGGAGATGCAAAATGAAGAAGAAAAAAAAGCAAGAAATAGGCTAGCCAACTTTCTAAATTCTGCTGAGTTGATAACATGAAGTTGCATATAATCCTGAAGCTCTCCCAATGGTGCTTCATCTATAGTCAAGGACTCTAGATATATTCTAGACTGGTAACCTATTCTAGACTGGTTACCTAATTTTCTCATCAATGATAAAGCAAATATTATACTGGTACCAGTATCTTGAGAAGCAAATCTGTGCCTTTGGGATATTTATAGTCGGGTGCAATACGGCTATGAAAGCGGAATAGATGACAATTAACCGATGCTCTGCTCTCATATTTATGTGATCCCTGACTTGGGAGCATGTTTATTATGCTTGTCTGAGAAATGCACTTCATCTCTGTCATCTTTCCCATCCAGCCACGCTTCCTATCTCCAAATCAATAAACCTTAAAAGCGCCTTGTAATAGTTACAGTATGTTTCTCCGGGGAGAAATTGTTGTGTTTGGATTTTGATGGTTTTTGACACTATACCAATTTCATTTGACAACGAATTGAAAGTTGAACAGTGCACTGAGCCACGCTGGTAATTTCATACCATTGTTGGAATATTGCCTTTCAACCTTGAACAGGAAGCCATTATTTGTGAAAACTGGCCTAAGTTCCTTCTCATATCACAGTTTGGTTTCTTCATCGGAGAGAGATTAAGAAGGCATCTTTTACTGTGAACATTGCAGTGTCTTGTCGTTACTGTTGATAGTATTTTTTTTGAGATTGAATTTCCAAGACAGCATCGTGGACAATAATTCTCTGTTAACAATGATAACCATACTCTCACTTCCCCACAATGGCTTCATTTCTCTGGCTAACAGGTTAGGAGACATTTCCTAGAATCTCAGCTTCCCTTACTGTCTGTAGGGCTATAAATAGGTGATTTCAATGAACCAAAATGTGTGTCCTTCAAATGTGAGAGAAAATAATGACAAAACTGTGTGTTTTTATTTTTTCATGTTGACAAATAAATTATCATGCAAATGTCATGGCCTTGATGGTCTTGCCCCACCAATATGAACTTTGTACTGTCGCATCTTACCCTGGCAGCTTGCTGGAACCTTTCCTGATCTTTCAAGTTTTCTTTTCTAAAGACATTACCTCTTTAAAACAAAGCTTCAAATTGTAATCAATGACAAGAGAAGTTTGAGCTCAGTGCAATGTATAGCTGAAACTGTAGGATCTGATAAAAATTTACTTCTTATATAAATTTTTTTCAGAATAATTATGGAAGTGAGAAAAAACTATTATGGAATCTCAAGCGTACCAGGAATCCATACAAAATAGAATGATGCTCTGAATAGTATGAAGATGTCAACTGATAGAGGTAGAAAAAGTGACTTACGTGTCCTTTCTTGTTAGTGGTCAGGTAGGTCTTAGAGCTCTGACTAGGAAGCAAAAAGGCAGGAAGCTCACGGTGGGCTCTGGGGGAACTTTGCGCTGCAGAAATTGTTCACGGCCAATTCATTGACGAGAACTGAGTTGTCTGGAAAAAAAGAATATACAATGTGGTCATTTAAAATTATCATAGTGCTATTCACCAAGTACTAAATTTAAATTTGGAATTAACTCCTACTGATATTATGTGTGTTCAGATTTAGCAGAAAATAATTTATACAAAGTCTAGATCTGCTGCCACTCTGATACGTTTGTATCTGTTTCAGTTTGCTAGTCTAAGAATAATATCATGATAAAATGTAAACCAAAGAAGCAGCAAACAAACTCATAAATGCCATTCTCGGTATGCTTGAAAATTTATTGCTTTCATTTTTGCGTAACTGTGTTTTGTTTAGTAAAGGAAATGACCAAATAGTTTGAACATCTTTCCTCATAGTTCGGAATAAATTTTTAGAGACTTAGAATCTAAAAACAAAGGAAGGCCTTGAAATAACTATTGTCTGTTAAACTCTCATGTTAGAAACAAGAGATCAAAGAAATTGTCTTATTTCAAAAGATAAGATTAAAAATATTTCCATTTACAAATTTATGGGAAGGAATATTGGATACAGGAATGCTTGCTTAGTGAGCAAAATTGCATGCTTTTTCAAAGAACACATTAAGAAAACAGAGTATAAAACAGGAAAATGTTTAAAATCAGCAAGAAGAGTATTTCATGAACTACCTTACTTAAGCCTAGAGGCCTTATTTAGAAAATTGTGAATGTCTAAAGTTACTCCTTCCAAAAGAGTGGCTAAGAAGTCTAGCTTTGTCATTTTAATAAGAACAATGAGAGTATAAATCAGAGTAATTAATACCTTATACAAGAAAAATGTTAGTCAAAAAGTGCATACACACATACTTTAAACTAAGACCTTAAAATGCCTAGTTATTATTTGATTCTGCTAAGGATATTATGAAGTAATCATCTCTCTAAGGAAAAATATATAAAAGAAGTTAGATGTAAATAGTGTGCTATGTCTCAGTGTCCTTGGGAACTTTGCTGACAGGGCATATTTCAATTTGCAATGCAGAACAGATACATGCCCACTGAAGAATTCTGCACCAATGTACACTCAATTACAATATGATCACCATAATATATGAAACTCTATGATGATTATAGTCAGGATTCCAAACAGAGGACCAAAGAATCAATCAGTTTTTTTAATTCATGGAAGATAAAATGATATTTTGGGAAATTTCCTACATAGGTCTGCAGTGTACATATATTGATTAGTGGGTACAGTCTTCTACAATGGTTTGAGTTGTGTTCATCTGTTGAAGTCTTAATTCCCAGTACCTAAGTATGTGGACGTACTGGGATATAAGGTCTTTAAACATGAAATTAAATTAAAATGGGGTCATAGGGGTATGCCCTAATATAATTCTTATGAGGAAAAAAAAAAGATATCAGCAGAGAGAAGTCCATGAGAAGAAAGAATACAATGGATATTCAAAGATGCAAGAATCCAACCGGAATCAAGTGATGCTCTGGGAAACATGAAGATGTCAATTGATAGAGGAAAACAATGTAACTTAAGAAAATTCTTAGGAGCAAAAACTAAGACTAGAGGGAGACAATGGCTACCTGTAAGGAAAGGATGAAGCCCTCAAAGGTGCTGACCCTAAAAACACTTCGATTTTGTTTTTGAGTTTCCAGAACTGTAAGAAAATGAATAGCTAGTGTTTATGCCATCCAATCTTGGTTATGGCAAATCTAGCAAACTAATAAATCATCCACAAAAGAAGAAAAACTGTTCCTTCCATGTGGGAATTTTGCTTATCTGTTGTATCATAGACTGAAATAAATTAAGTCGAGGAAGGGAGATTTTTCCGAAATATGAGATCATTTTTCCACACTAAAGTGGTATGCCATCTGGAAGAAAAGTTATCCTGGACTGAAATTCTGCTTCTAATGAAGGGGACGGAACTTTTAGTGAAGATGATAGCAATCTCAGGGATGCCTAGCAGCCATGTTTTTAAGATTTTTTCTTATTTTTTTTTCTTTTAACCTTTAAAACTGGATGCTTTATTTTTTGTTTGTTTGTTTATTTATTTTTACAGACTGCATTTTGATTCATTGTACAGAAATGGGGTACAACTTTTCATTTCTATGATGGTGCATGATACAGATTCATTTTTGACTGTCCTTTACATTCACCAGTGAAAACAGTGTTTGAGATAAACAAATCTGTGACATTCTCAAGGGTATTGGCTTTTCTGTGGAAGTTCCTGGCATTAATACTGATCCACCATGGTCTCTAACCTCATTTGTTAGAATGGTTGCTTCATAGAGCACTGAGGGCCTAAATCAGCATGTCACTCAATGCATACTTGTCAAATAAATTTGCACAGTGAACAATGTCAAATTTTTCACACACATTTTGCCACTGAGGTTTTTTTTTTTTTTTTTTAATAAAAATTGATTACGTTCTGCAGAAAGATGACCAAGGAAATTTGTTTGCAAATTTGCTTAAGTTGTTCATCTCCTTCAAGTGTTTGCCAAAATGACTTTTTGCCCCCGGTATTAGCTTTTAAGATTATAGTGATCTTTTAAATTATATGGTTAAAAATGCATGGCTTTATGTGATTATAATTATATAGAGAACATGTTTGTTCAAATAGATTGTTCTATCAATTGCACAAATAAATAATAGTATCATAAAAATTTAAAAATAAAAATATACTAATTATAATTGCTAGGTGATACAAATGTTTTCATTCATAGGAGAAACTCATGTTTTCACATTTCTAAAGCATTATATTCTTTTTTATTTCAAAAAGAAGAAAATATTAGAATATACTGGGCTCTGGGAATTGAGACAAATATATTTTATGATTTCTATAAATTGAAGTATCCAGACTGAAGCACCCATACACCAAAGACCCTAAGCAAATATCTTAAAACTAGAGCTTTGCTGTTTTGTTGTGGTTTTCATTGTTGTTGTGGACCAAGGAATATTAAGAATCAATTTGAACTGTGATTACTATAGGCTATTTCTTCTGAATTATATTGATATATTTTATACTACCTTAAAATTATTTTGAACAGTTATTTCAGATTTCTTACTATAATATTGAAGAATTATGTGTGATTTGGTGGTGGTAATTAATAGAAATAGCCCTAAGAACTTCCAGAAGCCCTTTAAACCTTTTTCAGCCTCAGTCCTGACCTATGAAATTGGAGTAACAATAACTGACCTACTTAGCTCACATGATTTCATGAAGGTCAAATAAATTAATGTGTGTGAAGGTATTTGCATAAAAGCACCGTATCAGTTTAAGAAAGATTATTGCCAACTCAACCGCCATAATTTTTGTAAATTGCTGGGTAGTATCAGTGCTATCCTGGGTATAATTTAAACCAAAAGCTTTTCATTTCAATCTTATCATACCCTAGAACAGAGAATATATCACATGTGAACTGACAAATATTTACAGTAAACCTTTATAATATTAAACAAATCAGTAGTGGATATTAACAGGAAAAATGGATAAAAGTAAGGAAAAAGGTTGGCAGCAACAGAAAGAATGCTATAGAGGTGAAAACAGAATCAAATTTTCCAGCCAAAGTGTGTCTTCTGCCAGAATTGTTCCCTATGTAAGTTTATAATAATTCTGGAAATGACTATTGTATGAACCAATCCAGAAAAGTGGAGCAGGTGTCTGGCACAGGAGAGATTAAAAAAAGTTTCCTCTTTTCTACAAAGATGAAGAAAACATAAGAGGATGGATTCCAAGGAGAGAACCACGCCAAGTCTGCATTGCAGATGGAATTAGGCAAGGGATCCCAAATGACTAAGAATTAAAGATAGTCAAAACAGAGATACATGATTTGCAACAAAATAAGAATACCTTTAGTTTTCTTCTTGAATATTGATTATATTTCACAAATGTTGAGACAAGTAAGTGATGATTTTTCCATTGTCAATTACCACTATAAAAAAATGTCTGGCAAATTGAGGTTTAGAATGGATATTTTTGGATGGGTGATCTGTAAAACCAAATGCCACTAATATGCTACTAATAAGAACTGTTTTGTACATAAGCTTTTTTTTAAGGTGAGATAAGGATGAGAATCTGGAGATATTACTGGAGATATCTATGGAGATACAAAGAAATGTAAGTTAATTTAGAGTCAGGCCTGAAAATACATTATTTCCTTGGTAATGAGAAAAATCATGTTTTTATCCATTGTTTCATTCGTATGGAAATTAAAAGGTCTTTGAGATATATCAGTGAAGATCTCATGAAGTAATTGGATGCATACTGATGGAGAAAAAGGAAGACATATCTGCAGAGGGGATATAAATTTGAGTGTCAATAATCTAAGTCCACCATTATTACCCTATGTGCATATTCGGTTACACATTGGTGTAACTCTACATTAGGTACAACCAGAAGAAGGAAAAGTTATACTCCATTTATGTATGATGTGTCAAAATGCATTCTACTGTCATTTATAACTAATTAGAACAAATAAAAATGTCAAGATCAAGAAAGGAAAAGACTGAGGAATTATTCTAGATTAAAGGCAAGCTGAAATTAAATGTAACATGTGATCTTGCAATGGATCCTTCGTCAGAAAAAAGGGCATGATTGCTATAATTGATAAAATTTGAATTAGTCTTATAAACTAGTTTTCAAATATTGTATTACTGTGAATTTCCTGGTTTTAATTATTGTACTATAGGTTAATAGCTGGGGAAGCTATGTGAAGGGCATGCTTTGTAGTACTAATTTTGCAAATCTCTTGTCTGAATTATTTCAGAATAAAACATATAAAAAAATAATAATGTAAGTCCACAATTCTGCAACTCACAAGGGGAATATATTACCAAAAGAAGATAAAGCAAAACAGAGGTTAAGAAAAAGATCCAAGTTACCACCAGGAGAAGAGGTAATAAACTGAAGTTAATTTACTCTTAAAAATAGTCCTTATCTTGATTACATATTTATACAAGAAAAAAGAAATGGAAAAGGAATGTGCCATCAGCCAGGTGTGGTGGCACACCCCTGTAATCCCGGAGGCTTGGGAGACTGAGACAAGAAGATGAGTTCAAAGCCAGTCTCAGCAAAAGCAAGGTACTAAGCAACTCAGGGAGACCCTGTCTCTAAATAAACACAAAAAAGGGCTGGGGATGTGGCTCAGTGGTTGAGTGCCCCTGAGTTCAGTCCCAGGTACTCTCCCCCACAAAAAAAAAATAAATGAATAAATAAAAGGAATGGGAGATCAAGAGGTAGAGAGAATGGAATTGAATGGGAAATAGAAATAAAGCTTTGATATTTCTATTATAACAAAAGCATGGAATTAAATAAGAGATAACCATATTGGGAGGATAATAACAGTGAGTATCTGGCACTTTTAAAAGTGTGTCTACTTCTAGGAACTGGTTCATCCGCTGTGAGGCAAAGCTGGCTGTCACATTTACATACTGTTCACATAGACAATCATGTGACTGAAGCGGAAACCCAGATTTATTCTGAGGGAAAGTATTATTTTAATTATATAAAAATAGATTTATTTAAATTTCACTGGATTTCATGGGAAATTCGTTAGAGGCTCTTTAACTCTGTTTATTTCTAATGAATCTTAATTTCAGAGTAGTTTTACATTTATAGCAAAACAGAAGAGAAAGTACAGAGATTTGCCTCAAAATCCCTGCCCCTGACCCTGGGTGTGAATAATGTTCTCAACTAAGAACATCCCCCTCCAAAGTGGTACATTTGTTAAAATTGATGGGCCGACATTGACACATTATCACACAAATGCCATAGTTTATATTAAGGTTCACTCTTTTTTTTTTACTGTGATCTTTTAAATTTACTTTTGATTGGTTCTTTTTAGTTATACATGACAGCGGAGTCCACTTGATATAATTATGCAAACATGGAATATATCTTATTCTAATTAGGACCCCATTCTTGTGGATGTACATGATGGCAGGATCATTCTTAGTACTGTGCATTCCTTAGACTTGGACAAATGTATAGTATTTTAAATGTTTACAGGACTTCATTTGATTTTCTGAAATTTTTTTTATTAAGGTTTATGACTTAGAGTATATTTCCATGATACACAAATCCACACAATGCTCACATCTCACTTTGGAACCATTTCAGATGACCTTACAATCAGACAGTTCTCACTTTTTTTTTTCTGCCCATCACAGAAAATGAATCATCATGGACTAAATTTTGTTTCCCTAATCTTCAAACAAAAATTGATTCACAGCATCACAGATGACAGATTAAAAAAAAAAAAACAGAAGACATACCACTTGAAATATAGAAAAGACACAGTAAAGAGAAACATGTGAGTGAAAATATTTCATGTTCAAAGAATCTTATTCCCTAGACATAAAAGGCTCCCTAATTTTCTCCAAATGAATTCCAGTTCTAGTGTATTTTATGAGTACCTTCATTGCTATTAAATCTTGAAATACAATAAAATGACCCTAATACAGCATCTCTCAAAACATTTAGTGGACTCTCCAGGAAGCTGCAGCAGCCCCAAATTGGAAGCACTCCAAGAGTGTTGCTTAGTAACTCTTTGGAGAGATTTATTTAAATTAATTTCATCTGAATAAGCAAATCCATCCCTCGTTTTTAATGAATACTTGAAAAGGCAGTCTTTCATGTCAGTGTTTTCCCCTCCTGAACCTGCATTCTCTGAAGATGTACTGGATTCTGGTAACTTCTCTGAACACCTGCGGGGAGTGAGCTTTGGCTCGCGGCCACTGTTACAGACACGTTTCTCTTCTGTCCACCTCATTAATGAGTCCTTATCCAGAAATTCTAATGTGATATAAGGTGCTACATGACTTGGGACCACCCTGTGTGAAATAATGTCTATAATCATCACCATGGTGGCCAGTATGCAAGGAAAAAAGGAAAAGAAAAGTTTCACTGAAGAAACTGTCATCCTAAATTAGTACAATATAAAAAGGCAGAGCACAGATGTTTTGGAGTCTTTTTAATAATTAAACCTATGAATATAACACTGAGTCCTCGTGTTCATGTTGTGGCAGTGACTTCAACTCAACAGGGAAAGAGTGCTTGGACAGCATATTCAGAATAAAAAGTGCCTGTCACTCTGCTTTCTGTAACTATGAAGAATAGTTTAAGACTTGATTATGGATGCGTGAGCCCCTTCTCCTGGAAGGAGACCTACGTGGCATTCTGTCAGGCCACTCAGGACCAGGGTTCTGCCCTGCCCCCTGGAAGGAGGCCTATATGGCATGCACCTTTCAGGCCACTCAGGGACTGGGGCCTCATACCCCTTTCCCTGTGCTCCGTGAACAGGATGTTCTTCTGTGGTTAGTAAAATAACTCTTCTGTGGCTTATGAGCCTGTCACCTCCTGGGTTCACAGAATTGCTTGTTACTTTCTGTTACCGACCAATAATCTGCCAAATAGGCTAGTAATTGCTTATGCGAGGCCTGACCTTTGAGATCATGGCTAGCTTAACTGCAAGCATATAGACAGCGTTATGCACAGTAAAGACCGAAGCAGCTTCCTCTGTGACAAGTGCTCCATCTCTCCCCAAAAGAGCTCTTCTCCTCAGACCTCGGAGTGCACGCTGAATCCTTCCCATGATTGTGGTGTTCAGGCCTCCATCTGGGGTGTGGTGATGAGCTGGTGTACCAGGCCTTCCTGTGGTGTTGCAGTCCGTGCAACAATGATCCGTCCTTGTACTACTATGACTTGGAATAGGTAGGTCTAGTTACACCCAGAAATGGCACTGAACTTTAGACTCCCCTTCCTGTCCTTCTCCCACTCCCACCACTAGTAGCTGCTCTATAATCACAGCTAAATAAATGAAAAGATAAGTTGTTTCCAGTAGAAATCTAGAGAAAGAATGTTTAGAAAAAGGTTATTCCTCAGTAGGTTAGGCAGCTTTGGATAGTGTTTATAATGGATATTCAATAGTGGCAAGGCTCAGTTTACTTATATTTGTTTCCATTTTCTAAAAATAAAATAAATTCACCCGCTAAAGCTTGCATTGAAGCCATCATCCATGTCCCCTTCATTCTCACCTCCAGAATGGTAGACTCCTACTGGCTATCCAAAGAAACCAGCGTGTGTCCCATCCCGGAGTTCCAGGTTTTCCCTCACTTGTCAAGAAATTCTTTAACTCCAAATTTCTCAACAAGGCTTTGACTTGAAGCACTTTTTTTCCTTGCTGACTTTGGCACCTTTCTGGAGTACAACACAAGGTGAGACGAATCCCCCAGAAGCCAGGACGATAAACCACCACTCAGATCTCCTACTGGGGGAGTGCAACTAGAGCAGAATCTCAACTACTCGGCTTTGATCCATCGCCAGGTCCACACAGAGGCCCACTTCCAGTAGCAGGTCTTAGTGACTGAATGCAGCAAGGACACTTGGTAGACGCATTTCAAGCAGTGACAGGCAGGCTCTGATGAGCCACTTTGACTCTAGCCATCAATCTGGACAAAATTGTTTAAAACTCCCCTTCAGCTGAGACTCCCCTTAGTTTTTCTTCCTTTTGTCACTTTCTCCATAGGAGCCAGGACTCCTCATGGCACCTGGTACTTCTCCCGGGCTCTTCAGCATCTCAGGCACTCTGCTCTTTGTCCATCCCAGGTGTTTCCTCCAATCAATCATTTTTTCTGAACTGCTCACACCTCATTGGTTCTTCTTAAAGACTTAAACAAACACACAGATTCATCCCAACCTTCTAGCTTCTATCTGTTTGTCAAACCCACCCACTGTACTCTGACTTTCATTGTTTCATCTGTAGAATACTATTTCTATTATTTGGTTACATTAGATGATTTTAATAGCCATTGGTGTTATCAACAAAAACACCCAACTTTCACATGGGTACTGGAAGAGTGAGTGGTAGGATAGTTTAGATATTTCTAAAAACTAGGAATGCTAGTAAATATCCAGTTCTCCACAGTTTTTTTTCAATTATTTCCAATGATTTTCTCCATTTTGTTAAAGGTTACAGTAGAGAAATTTTATGACTTTTTTTTTAATGTTCTGTGACTTTAAGAAAAGGGAATAGAGAGTACAATTAGGCCTATTTGGAGGATTTTAGAAATGTTATAATTTATTTTCAATTGAAAAAATGTGCTTAATATGAAGATTGCTAATACATGGTAATGGGTTATAAGGAAGAAAAATGTGTATTAATTGAGATTTTTTTACACAATAAAAAAAGTGAATTGCTTAAATTCTCGGAAGGTAAAATCATTGGTGTTACCTGATTTGAAAGATAACTGGAAAAGAAGATCAGCATGCTCAGAAGACTTACAGATAGTTCTTTGTAGAGACCTAAGCAGCAGGACCATGGTGGGACTCAGCAAAAGGTCACCCTTCGAATGCAAGCTAACAGAGAGATGGAGAATCACATAAGTATGGATGGTAGGTTGGTAAGGAATGTGCTAGTAAACACTTAAGAGTATTGGAGAGGAAATCTCATGAAAGGCCAGAAGACAGAGAAGACATAATGAGGTCCATGATCAGGAAAGATCTGGAAAGCAGAGAGTAGCAGGGAGTGATTGTTACAATCTCCAGAGCACAAATAAAAGGTCAAGATTAACAAAATATTGTGTTCTCATCAGGTTCTATAAAGCAATTTAGGGTAATTAAATAGTTAATTTTCTTCAAGTAATGTGGGGAATCAAATATTCAAGAGAGACTTAGGGAATGCCAGCCTACTGTTCTTCATATACATCTATTGAGCACCCAATACCTTTCTAAGGAAAGTCTCAACAACCAATGAATGTTTATTTTTAGCAAATAAACATTCACTGAATTAATTAACAATCAATTGTTTCTTCTACTTTCAGTGAAAAATGAACAGCAGCATTGTGTTTATCAAATCAAACAATATTGAAAATCAGATAGTCAGGGTTCCACTTTTACAATAAATATACATTGCATTTAAAAAATGGGCCAGGTGTAGAGGCATATGCTTGTAACCCCAGTTATGTGGGAAGCTGAGGCAGGAGGATCTGAAGTTCAAGGCTGGCCTCTGCAACTAAGTGAGACCTTGTCTCGAGATAAAAAATAAAAATAGCTGAAGATATCACTCTGTAGTGGAGTGCCCCTGGGTTCAATCACTCACATAAAAATTGAAAAACATGGATAAAAATAGACAATTCATAGAAGCAATCATATTATTAGGTAAATACACGAAACCATCACCATATATAATAATAGTAAGAGAAATATAAATAACGGTAAAAAATTTATTTGAGATATTTATCATCTGTCAGATTAGCAGATGTGGAAAAGCATCAAGAATGCAGAGTGGTTTGAATATGTAGAAATAGGCCATTTAGACATTTCTCAGGTCATACAAGCTCTTTTGCACAAATTTAGGAATATCTATCTTTTCTTCAGTGAATTTTTTTGGCATCTTTGTCTAGTATGAGATACATGTATTTATGTGGGGTTTTGTTTGTGTCTTCTATTCTGTACCCTTGGCTTATGTGTCTGTTTTGGTACCAATGCCATGGTGTTTTTATTACTGTAGCTCTGTAATACAGTTTGAGGTCTGGTATTGTGATGCCTCCTGCTTCACTTTTCTTGCTAAGGATTGCTTTGCCTATTCTAGGTCTTATTTTTCCAAATGAATTTCATGATCTCTTTTCCTAGTTATATGAAGAATGCCAATTCTTAAAATAAAAATTGTAACTTAAATTTCCACACATAATAATTAAATAAAGTCATTTATATGTCAGTCGTAAAATGGAATAGAGTACAACATGATAAAAGTTTAGGAAGATCTCTATGCAGTGATGTTGAAAACATCCCATGTTGTACATCAGAATGTAAATGATATTTTGGATCTTAAAAAATGGTTATGTGTGCGTGTGTATAAGTATGTACAGTTATGCTTTTTCAAAAGATTCTTGATACCATTAATAGTGTGACCTCATTGTGTTTTAAATAACATACAAATATGTGTGCTAATTTTAAAAATCAGGAAAGGTATGAGCCACATTGTTAATAGTGACTTATTAGGCTAAGGGGATTATTGGGAATTTTCATCTTGTATTTTGCAAGATTTTATATTATTGGAATCTTTAATGTTTAGGTAATAAAGAGGAATGATTTTCATAGTCGGGAAGTAATATATCATTTCTAAATTTGTTATAATGATATTCATTTTACATTATTAATTATAGTCCTTGTATACTTTTATAATATCATAATTATGCTTCTGTATTAAAATGATACTTAAATCGTTATTCTTATATTTATAGTTCTGGTCTCCTTCTATGAGTTACTTCTCTTATTTCTATTTCAATAATTTTTGGCTCCATCGCTGATCAGAAAATGAGAGTATTTAAAACTCATAAAAATTGACTCACAATAATCCTGTCATGCCACTCCTGGCTGATATATTTCTACATATTGTTAATATAATGTGTGTGTGTCCATGTAGGTATACATGATTCAAATATTTTCAGCTACTTGCTTTTATAACAGAGAAGTGGTTTCCAATGAAAACAAAAATATTCTAAGAATTGCTGGTCATGCTTTTATGCCGCTTTGTAAGTAATGCCTTGTCATGAAGAAATAAAAATTTACTACTATTCTGTCTAGAGTTCAGTTAGCCTAGGAGCATAGATTTATAGAGTCCAAGATCTATTGAGGTAGTCATTCCTTGGGGTCAATTTTTCAATCTCTGCTTCCCTTTCAATGATTAAGACAATTTCATTTGCACTGATGTTTTCAATTTACACAGGGATACCTCAGATGACCTCAAGGGCCCTGTTGCCAATCATCCAGTCTGAAGAGTGGGTTAAATGGTCCACTGTGTTTCTTTGAAGAGTTCTAATGCAGGCTGAAGGGCTGTGGGAGCTGCTAAGCAATAAGATCACTTCACAGAACAAGCACATGCCCGACATGTGTCTCCTTTCTCCCTCTGCAAAAGTGATGATTCATACATAATCAAAGGAATGTCATTTCAACAGTTTGGATAGAATTTTGAAAATCTCTAACAGTTTGTATTTTTTGTTTGTTTATTTTTTGGCAGACTCATAATTCTTTTTTTTTTTTTAATTTCAGGTTGTGGAAGAGGGGTGAGTACCTTGGCTACCTTTTAATCTGTATTCTTGAACAGAACAGCTCTGCTTCTCCCATCAGATGGAGGAGTAGCGGAATACTGAAGTTACTGGAAAAGGGGGAAAATGACTATTGTAAATCATTCCAAAGTGGAGGCACAGTGAGGGAGTTCCTGGAGAATTAGCCAGGAGAGCATGGAACTAGGATATTTATAAGTTGTTATTATTTAGTAGATGAAAAGATATGTAGATATATGAAGATGAAAGAAAATGTGAGAAAACCTGATTAAAATTATGGGCGACTGTACAAACTAAACTCTGTCCTTTAATAAACATGAAGCCTAGACATAATATAGATGGTTGAAAATCTCTGTTGAAGCTGTGTTTACTATCACCATACACGTTGTAAATAGACACACTGAATTTCTCTTCATAGAGATAAAATAATTTATTGACAGGAAAATGGCTTGCTATGGACTGTGATAAAGAAAACACTTTTGCCTTACTTTGCTTTCACATTGACCTTTTCCTACAGAATAATATAATTTTTATTACTTGCCAATAAACTATTTTTAAACAATTGCCTATAATATATCATAGAAGATAATAATAAACAATGTTGGCCATTAGGATCAGTTAATGTAGCATAAAACAAAGAAACTAGTAAAGGTCCTTCTCAAAGCTCTCATTAGCAAGGTCACTAAATATTAAAATAATGAGGGAATAGTTAATTAAATGTAAACTATGTCCTCATTGCATGATACATTCAAAATTTTAGGATGGGAGGACTGTATGGATTGATCAAATTACAAAATCCCGTTTTCCATGTTCATTAGCACCTGAAAGCCTTTCACTATGTTTCTGTTCAATTAGGATATATACATATATATATATATATATATATATATATATATATGATAATATTTGGAATGATGGCTTGCTTTAGTTTTGATAATTTTTCCCATTAAATAAAACATAATAACATGAGAACAAATAGAACTATCCTGTTTTTTGAGGTCTTATTTTAATCTATTGACACATCTGTGCAATCAAGAGTTTAGTATATCTAAACTAGGTGACCATCTGCTCCACTTCAGCTAGGACTAAGGGGGTTCTCAGGATACCCTCAAACTGGGAAAGTCCTGGGGCAACTAGGACAAATCACTCAGCTTATCAGTAGCCATAAGTCAACATAACAAGATAACAATTAAGGTAAAGCACATCATAAGGTAAATGTGGGAGATAAACCAGCTACTTCAATTTGAAAAAGAAAATTCGGTTTATGACCAAAATTGTCAAATAGAGTCTGGTAAGAATTAAGGAGAGGGGAAGGGGACAGGGGTATGAAAAATGGTGGAATGAGACAGACATCATTACCCTATGTACATGTGTGATTACATGAATGGTATGAATCTACATCATGCACAACCAGGAAAATGAAAAGTTGTACCCCATTTGTGTACAACAAGTCAAAATGCAGTCTGTAAAAATAAACAAAATTAAAAATAAAAAAAAATTAAGGAACAATAGAAAATTAATGTGTCCTGCCTAGAGAAGAACTTGGAGCCTGAATTAAGTCTTCTTATTGAAAAGAGTTTTCCTCACACTTTACCACGTGGTTCTCATCCAGTTCTTCCAGAGAGCCCATGTTTAGCACAGTACTAGAAGTAAAGTGAGAATGGTAATGAGGATGGATTTTTGGATGCTCTCTTGGATGTTCTTAACATAAAAATAAGCTATTTGAAAGAGCATATGTTCCGTACTCCACATCTCATGGTATTCTGTGCAGTGTTGTGAACAATCATCATGAAATCCCCTCCCCTTCTGTGAAATACTTGTTCTATATACCAGTCACCATATTAAGTACTCCAAGTGCATTATATAACTCAGTACTCATGACAGACTGCTAAGTAGACAATGTGCGCTTAAAGCCAATTGGTTAATGCTCAAAGGGACCGATGGACCATATCTCTTCCCAATTCCTTTTTCAGTGATATTATATCAGTAGCTTGAAATTGGTCATGGTAGGAGCAGCTGTTTCATCTCTATTTCTCAATAAAAATCAGGATTGTTTGTTCATTTAAGAGGGATGGTTACTGGTGTCACTGCAGGTAAGTTTCTTCATGTCCATTTTATATAGCACTATCTCATATTCAAAAAAGCTAAGGAACATGCACAAATTCTCAAAGCGAAGAAAGAATTCAGCTGGGACTTAAAGATGTGTTGTGTGGTTCTAAGGCCTATGTGTTTTATAACCATGGTACTTTGTGTTTCCCACTGAACTATTAAAATGCTTTTTTTCATGGAATGTTGCAAAAGTGTAACCCTCCAGTGTTTTCAGAACACTTGGGTTATCTAGAGACAAAATTCTATAATTTTAACTTCATATATTTTGCATTCATTTTATGGCATATTAACATGTCTTGGGTTAGAAATAAAAGAAATGCACCAACTCTGCCTTAAACAAAGCAGAGTGGTGAAGGCTTGTAATGCTCAAACACTCAGGGAAAACTTCAAGAGTAACTGGTTCAACATCCAATTCAATATCACCAGGATGAGACTCAAAGTGGGTCAAAGACTGAGGCACAAGAACAGAGACCCTGTGCCTAACAGAAGAAAAAGTAGGCCCAAATCTTCACCATGTCAACCTAGGATCTGACTTTCTTAACAAGACCCCTAAGCTCAAGAATTTAAATCAAGAACCAATAAATAGGATGGATTCAAACTAAAAAGCTTCTTCTCAGCAAAAAAAAAATCAATAATGTGAAGAGATTTTTCTTCATACAGAATGAGAGAAAATCTTTACCACATATACCTCACATAAAGCATTAATCTCTAGGATATATGAAGAACTCAAAAAACTTAACACCAAATAAACAAATAACCCAATCAATAAATGGGTTAAGGAACTAAACAGACACTTCACAGAAAAAGATATACAATCAATCAACAAATACATGAAAAAATGTTCAACGTCTCTAGTAATAAGAGAAATGCTAATCAAAACTACCTTACAATTTCATCTCACTCCAATCACAATGACAATTATCAAGAATTATTGTATTATCAAGACTACAAGCAACAATAAATGTTGGTGAGGATGTGGCTAAAATGGTGCATTCATACATTGCTGTAGGAATGCAAATTTGTGCAACCGCTATGGAAAGTAGTATGGAGATTCCTCAGAAAATTTTGAATGGAACCACCATTTGACCCAGCTATCCCAATCCTACCCAAAAGACTTAAAATCAGCATCCTACAGTGGTGCAGCTACATCAATGTTTAGAGCAACTCAACTCAATAGCTGCTATAAACCAACGTAGGTGGTAACAATGTAGGTACCCTTCAACAAATGAATGGCTAAAGAAAATGTGGTGATATATACAATGGAATATTACTCAATTTTAAAGAAGACTGTAATTGTGACATTTGCTGGTGAATGGGTGGAGTTGGACACCATGATACTAAGTAAAATAAGCCAAACCAAAAAAGCCAAACACCAAATGTTTTCTCTGATATGTGGATGCTAATTCACAATAAGGTGGGGGTGCGCTATGGAAGAAGAGTTATTTTAGATTAGGTAAAGGGAGTGAAGGGAGGGATGGGATGGGGTAGGAAGGATAGTAGACTGAAACAGACATTATTATGTTATGTACATATATGACTGCATGACCAATGTGATTCTACAACATGTACAGAGAAATGAGAAATTACACCCCATTTACATATGATATTTCAAAGTGTATAAATGTATTCTACTATAATATATAATCAATTAGAACAAATTAAAAAATTAAAAAGTATCACCAGGAACTTGTCTTGTACCTATATTACATGTTGATTCTGATTCACATTCATAGTTTTTGTGCTGAAAGATAATCTTCCCATATATTTCTCAAAGTTCCATCTTTAATCTGGCAGTGGGTAGGCCTGGAGAAGCAGAAAAGTTTTCCAATAAATGTCAGCCTTTTTGAATATTGTATTTGTCCCTCAGCTAATCCTTAAAAGTACCTGGATCAAGGTGAATGAATACAGCCCTGTCTAAGACACTCAGTCTAGGTCTAAAGTAGAGAGTAGACCCCTAAAGAAAATTCATGAGATGAGAGAAGATGAGAGAGAATGATAGATAGGTCGAAAGTAGAACCTCTCTTTTGGAACAGACAAGAGAAGAACATGTCAAGTAGAGAGGGAAATGACCAATAGCAGACAGTGACAAAACTGTTCTTATTCATTGTCAGCTCTCTCCTCAGTCCTCTTAGAAGCCAAATCTGAGGGCTCCTACTGAGCACGTTTTCATCTCTGACTCTTTCATTAGTCTTTACCAACAGAAGTAGGGATCTAGTTCTGTTTCATTTTATCAATAGTCAAATTATTTTCTTCATGTAGCATCAAAACAGCCAGGGACATACACCCCACAAAAACTTCTCACCTTCCAAAAGACTCTGAATAGATACAACCCTACCATCACCAACCAGGACAATATAGTAAGCAAAGAAAACAAAACAAAAAAATCTCCATGGAAAAAGATCAGTGAATACACAGTTTGTAAACAAGAGTCATTTCAAAAAGTAGTTCTCTGAGTTACAAGATAATGTTGGTTCTGTATGGCATTCACATAGATATGTAAAAAGAATGCACAATTTACCCACTGGGGTGAAAAAAAATAATTCACATGTATTTTGAAGTGTGCATGATAATGGCCCTCAATCCTCGGTACCTCTTCACTGGGGAGTCCATTCCTTCACTCAGGTCACACTTTCCTAGGTAGCATGAATCCCCAGAGTAGTGTGGCAATTCTCTTAACATTCAGCGAACTCACTTCTGATACTATTGTCCCTTCTTTTCTCTTTATTAATTATCTCTAAAGCATGAGATATTTTAATTGTTTTTACTGCTATTTTAAAGTGCTTTTTCTTCCTTAATATATAGAGACACTTTACATCTCCAGACTGACCTCCCATAACCCGTTTGACCTCAGCCTGATTCGCCTCTCATCTTAGGTCCACCATATGCAGAGGCCTACCATCGCAAGCAGAAACACTGGTTTCTTATTTTTCTACTGTTAGAGGCTGTCTGTTAAACAGAAGATTCCCTTGAGATTTTACAATAGAAAAACAACATAAATTTTTTCCACATTCAAATGCTTCTAATGCAAATAGAGGGAGATTCCCAAAGCAAGATTTAGGTATTGCAATCTGCTATCTCATTCTTGTTTTCTGACAAAATTCCTTTTTCCCTCATCAACAAGGTCAGTACCCACTAAATACCATTGGTGCCTTATCCCACAGCACCAGTTGACCTTTACCACTTTTCAAATCATTGAAAACAAAAAAGTCTAAAATGGCATTAGGAAAGACATAGGAAGTCATAATGTAAACTCATTTTCCAAAAGATGGGCTACTTTAACCATTCATCGCAAGAAATAAACTGCACAGGTTATTTTTACACACTCATATAGATATATATGTGCATATGTATACATTTGTATTTATACACATTTCACTTTGTACTTAGTGACATTTACAAAGTCTTGCATCAGCAGTTTACTCATCTATCTTGAGAACAGTGTTAATTGCTCTGCTACACTAATGGCTTCTATCTAACCTAGCCTTCAAATGGGCTTCATTTAAAATTGGCAATGCTAACTTACACCTGCAAAAAGATGAATATTTTTCTCCCAGTTTGGGAATAGGGAAGACTATTTCTCATCACATAGCATATGCCTGAGGAATTATATTTTTGTTTGCTTTGATTATTATTCAAAGCCAGAAGGCAGATTTCTGTATAAAAAGAAATTTGATAAAGAACTTTAGGGAAAAATTATGACTCTCACAAAGCAACCAAATGCTGGACAGGATGTTTATTTAAAACATTTATTTGAATGCGTGTGAGGCACAGCAAGTAGGATTACAGAATGATCCTGTTTTTAAATTTATCACTCTATGATTAACATAGCAATTGTCAACTTTAAAAATATAGTTTATTAAGATATTTTATTAGTGAAGACTTTTTTTTTTACTTTGCCTAACATGAATAGACACATTCAACTATTTATGGTAATCTCATTCTTGCACTCAGTTGTAACTAGTAGCAATCCCCACTGATCTAACATGAAGTGGTATGAAATGATTTAGAGGCTTTGAAATCACTACGCTATCACTTTCAATGTGACGTGTTTCTTTCCCATCCTGCTGTGGTTTAGATCTGGCTTGAGTGTGTCCCCCAAGAGTTCTTGTGCTGAACTTTATTTCCCATTGTGAGATATTAAGAAAGTGGAAATTTAATCCAGAGATGGTGTTTAGAAGTATGAACTTTGGGAGATTAGGATAAGATAAATTCATCAAGGTGGAACCCTCATGATTGAACATTGGTAGTTTCATAGGAAGAGGGAAAGAGACCAGGAGACAAATATGTCTCTTGTCATGTGATGCCCTGAGGCATCTTGGGACTCTGCCAGTAAGAAAGGTATCACCGGTACAGGTCCTTTTTTGAATTTGTTCTAATTATTTATACATGACAACAGAATGCATTTTGACACATTGTACACAAATGGAGCACAACTTCTCATTCCTCTGACTGTACACAAAGCAGAGTCACACTGATCATGCAATCAGACATGTACATAGGGTAATAATGTCCATCTCTTTCCACCATCCTTCCTGCTCCCAAACCCCCTCCCCTCCCCATACTCTCCTCTGCCCAATCCAAAGTTCTTTCACTCTTTCTTAGCCCCCGATCACTATGGATAAGTATCTGCTTATCAGAGAAAATATTCAGCCTTTGGGTTTTGGGGATTGGTTTATTTTGCTTATGATATTCTCCAACTCCATCCATTTACCTGCAAATGCCAAGATTTAATTCTTCTTTAAGGCTAAGTAATATTCCATTGTGTATGTGTACCACATTTTCTTTATCCATTCATCTGCTGAAGGGCATCTTGGTTGGTTTCATAGTTTAGGTATTCTGAATTGAGCTGCTACAAACATTGATGTGGCTGTCACTATAGTATGCTAAGTTTAAGTTCTGTGGGTACAGGTCCTTGAACCTCTAGAACTCTGAGCTTAAAATAGATTTTTCTTAAGAAGACACCTTTTTTATTTATAAAGTTACCCAGCTTTGAGTAGTTCATTGTAGTAATGCAGAATAGACTGATATACCAATACTAAGTTTATCTTAAAGCTCCCCATCAGAACATAAGCTTTCTGATTGAAGGGGTCCTGCCAACCCTATTCTTGTGTATGTCCAGAATACTTTGATCATTAGCTGGTTCAATGAATATCTGCTTAATAAATGAGTTAATTTAAAAAGAAATTCCAAATATTTTTCTATAATTTCAAGTGTGTGTATGTGTTCATGCATGAGAAAGAAAAACAGAGATACTGAGAATCTACCAAGACTTCACCTTAACATTAAGAATTACCTGAACTCAAATGTTTGGCAATATCTGTTTTTAAAGAGAACTATTGAGTTGATAATTCATAATGACAAATTCTGAAACAGTTTCTTCATTCAGTGGTTGTGTCTTCCTAGAGTTCTCAGCTTACTATTTATTGCACATCTGCTGTGTGCCTGCAGGGACTCTGGCAGGGACTAGGGATATAAGGGGGAAAGCTGACATGTTTATCTCATTATTTTCATAGCATAATAAATAAATGTTGTCTTAAACTGTTTCCACAAGTGGTAATATTTTAATGCATTTTCTAAGTAGTTAAAAGAGAAAAAAACTTGTGAAAATCATCAGCATTAGAGTCAATTTTTGCTGTTGTTTTTGCTTTTACTATGACAGTTCTTATCCAGTTCCCTAAATAATTAACAAAATAATAAGTGAGGTAGGAAAAATGTTGGGATCTTGATTCCATCTTTGCCTTGTTAATACTGTCACCATTCAGGATCACTGGGAGGTAACTCTACATACAAACCCAATGGATGCAATGAACAAAATAAGGGCGTTTAGGAGGAAAACCAAATTACACTGACCTATTAATGACTCAAAATGACAGATTGCTAAAAGCCAACATAGATTTGTTTTTTCAACCAAGTTGCACAGGTAAGTAAGGATTCAAACTCAGAAGAGCTTCTGCGCTATCCTGGTTGCATGGAGTAAATAGATGCACAGATCATAAATTAAAACCTGGAAACAGCCTGTGAACCTTTGCCAGCAACAGCTAATTTGCAACAATGGGGGCTTCGTGAAAATGACAGTTTCAGTCGGCATGGGGAGGGAAGCAGCGCCATTCGAGAGGATGGAGAGGAATGCTGCCTGCCAATTGATGTTGGCAGGGGATTGTCAACCCACTGAGTGCCAGGACTCATCAGCATATTTCATGTTATGAGCACAGACATTGTCTCTAAAATCATGAGCCATGAGAGGGCAATGCGGCTGCAGACTGCAGAGAATACCATTTCAGGCAGGTGGATGACACAGACACTTATATCAGTTGTTGCATCTAAGAAATAAAATGAGAAAGGAGCCAGTTCAATAGAGAAGAACCTGGAAGGCCCAAAGTAAAAGTGAGTGTAGTGTCTTTCATAGTATTTTTCTATTTTTAAAGGTAAGAGAAGTCCAATGCAAAAAGAGAAAACAACAAACAATATTCAAAAGTACAGGAAATCGCAAAGGGAATAAAAATAATGCTACCATCATACCCAAATACTGCTGTCAAAACTGACTGGGAGGTTTCCGTTGTTGGTGGTGAAGTTTTCTGTAGTACTGGGGAATGAACCCAGGGGATCTCTACCACGGAGACACATCCCCAGCCCTTTTTATCTTTCATTTAGAGACAGGGTCTCATTAGTTACTGAGGCTGGCCTCGAACTTGTGATCCTTCTGCCTCAGCCTCCTGAGTGGAATTACAGGCATGTGCCACTGCAATCAATGACTGTAAGTTTTTCCTAGCTCAATGATTTGTGCCAAACTTATATAAAGAAAAGAGGTATCAACTAATGTTGATTGAATATATTATAATGAAAATAATTTGTCATATATTACAAAAAAAATGATTTGGAAGTTGTGATAATTGTAAAAAACTACCCAAAGTGTTATGAAGACCTATTAGCTTTTAATTTTATCTGAATAACAGCAAGTAGATATCTTCAGAATAACAATGCCAATATATTGTCAGAAAATGAAACTGTAAGTTAGTTCTATACTAATTATAACATATTAAATTTCTGTGCTTCAAAATACTTTTGAACAGGTGTGAATATATCACAAGAAACCCTTTCTGTAGTTGATTAAGTGAAAAGTCTTAATGAACCCTATATATGATATTCTTTTTTTAATGTATGGCATTCTTTTTGTTCAATACAGGAAATTCAAGGAATAATGCATAATTAAGTATAATGGAATGAAATGTTAGCACAATAACTTATGAACTTTTTTACGTTCTTTTGGATGTGAGGTATTCCCCAAAAGCTCATGTGTGAGACAATGCAAGAAAGTTTAGAGGTGAAATGATTGGGTTATGATAATCTTAACCTACTCAGTGCATTAATCCCTTAATAGGGATTAAGGGCTGGTAACTGTAGGCAGGTAGGGTGTGGCTGGAGGGGGTGGGTGATTGGGGCCGTGCCTTTTTGTATGTATTTTGTCACTGAAGAGTGGAGTTCTCTCTGCTTCCTGATGCCATTTCCTGAAATGCTTTCCTCCTTTCTCCACACTCTTCCACCATGATGTTCTGTCTCACTTGGTGCCCAGAGCAATGGCACCAACCATCTAGGTTCTGAGACCTCTGAAACTGTGAGTAACAAATAAACTTTTCCTCCTTGAAAATTGTTCTTGTCAGGTCTTTTGGTTACAGCAGTGAAATATCTGACTAAATTACTTGAGCTTCAGGGAATTTCTCCACTTACATCCATTTTCTTTCTCAGCCTGGCATGGAAGTAGCTGTACTTGTAGAGACCCCACCTGTCCTTCAGCCCTTCCCAAATCCAAGAAATAATAAAACAAAATAAAATAAAATAAATAAAATAAAATAAAATAAATAGACCAAAATAAAAATAAAAAGAAGTAGACCCAAAATAAAAGAAGTAGACCCTGGGGTGTTGCAGAGATGGAATGGAGCTTTGCATTTGCAGCTGGGCTAGCTGGGTGGCATTCTGACAGTGGGTGTGTGTGGGAGTTAATACGTCCACATACATACCCTAGGCTTCAGAATGCTGTGATGGAAACAAAACAAAACGAATTTTCCTATCTTTCCCATGAAGTGTCAGTCTTTAGTCAAAGACAAGAAGTAGTTAAGAGTTGAGGATGAAATTAACATGAACGTAGCATCAGGAAGGATTGGGAAGCTAGGGCATCCCTCTAGACAGCAGATTGAAAAAGGTAGCTGTTAGTCAGCTTTTTGTTTCTGTGACCAAAATCTCTGACACATACATCTTGGAGGAGGAAGAGTTTACTTGGCTCAGTTTAGAGGTCTTATTTCATAGTTGCATCCCCATCACCCCTCATGAGGAGCATGAGAACATCACAGAGGCAAGAACATGTAGCACAGGAGGCTCCATGTGGTGGCCAGGAAACAAAGAGTGAGGAGAGGGAGAGAGAGAGAGAAAGTGAGCAGGGGGATCCAGGGACTGGGAAGAAGATTAACCCTTCCAAGGAACCTTCCCAGTGACCTGTTTGTTCCAACTAGGTCCCACCTTCACTAGTCCATTCAACAATCAATGGAATAATCCACCAAATGGATTAATCCACTGATGAAGTCAAAGCCTTCATGATCTTATCATTGCCTAAATGCCTCACCACTGAAGTTTGGTACATTGGGGACCATGCTTTCAACATGAGACTTTGAGAGACATTATATTAAACTACAATAAGTCCCCCACATTTTCAGAACAGTGCTCTATGAACTCTGGTAGGAGAGAAATGGCTCAGACCTACCTACTCCACAGCAAAAATGATTCCATAACATCATGTACATTTCTTTGATCTTATTTCAGTAGACTAGAACAGGTTATTCTGTCCTCTACTAGGAAAGGTCTTAAGAGTCCTTTAAAGTTAGTTACAAATTAAAAAGCAATCACTTCATTTGCATCTTTATTCAAACTCAACATACCTGTGTAGCTCTTCTTTATACACTTAACACTACTACTTACACACTCAACCTCACAATAACTAACTCTATATGGTAGGTGCTACTTGTTCCAGCTCTTGACTCATTCATCACAAAAATTTATTAGATGCTATCAGTTGCCCAAATCTGTGCTAGGTTTTGGATATTCCCAGTTGTGGCAGACACCCCTTCTGCCTCCTATAATATCTGCTGGGCTCAACTTAATTTTAATCATTGTTATAATAACCATGTTTGAGTTGGTGCAACCTGACAACCATTTACATCTGGGACGCCTTACACTCATGCGTGTTTAATCTGGAAACGTGAGGAAGTTATCTGTGTCCTATGCATAACCCTTGACCAGTAGAGCTTGGGAGTTAGTGGACAGTTTGCATATTTTCTCCCTTAAGTGGACAATCCTGAAGGACGTGGTTTATGACTTGGAAGTTCTTGATAGGACAACGTCCACTGTCCACAGCACTTACTGACTCTTGTTAAAGAAGTTTAGTCCCAGTCACTCTCCCTAGTTCCTCAGCTGGCTCCTTGTCATTTTTTCCCAAACCTCACACACATGAGTGTGTGAGGATGTCTGTGTGTAGGCTGGGAATAGAAAGCCATTATGGCATTAATAATTAACAAAACAGGTTATGATTCATGCCTTGATTTACTCACGTTACTCTAACAAAATGCCGTAAATTGGGTGACTTACAAACAACAGAAATTTATTTCTCAGTTCTGGAGGCTGGAGAGTCCAAGATCAAGGTGCCCACAGATTTGGGGTCTGGTGACAGCTAGCCTTCCTTCTGTAACTTCCCATGGAAAAGGGGGAAAGAGGTCTCTTTGGGGCCCTTTACATAAGGGCACTAATTCTATTCATGGGTAGTTTATCTCTGTGTCCTTACAACTTCCTAAAGGCTCACCCTCTTAATTCACCTTGAAAGTGAGTGTTTCAATATATGAATATTGGAGGGACCTAAACAATCAGACCATGTTATCTTTAAAATTAATGTGGTGGGGTATTTTTTGGAAATTTTCAAAAGAAAACTTTTATACTAGAGAAGTTTAGTCATTTTCCTGAGACAAAAATAACAAATAAGAGGTACAGCTGGAATTGGAACTAGAACTGAACATTCTCAAAACATTTTCTTTGCATTATAGAATGGAAACCAAAAATTTATGATGATATAGTTTATATTGTAGTGTTAACAGCCATAGAGATTATGAGAACTTTAAATTTTACCTCATTAAAAATGTTGTTTTCTTTAAAATGGGCAATCTTACCAAATAAATATAAGAAATGGGGTAAAATATGAAATGACTTAAGTTGAGGTGTTTAGTACTAGGTTCAAAGGAAGGAACTTGAGTCAAGAATCACAAGAACAGAGTGTGATAAAGCTAAAATAAAAACAAATTCTGTTTAATTGACAGAAGACAAGAAGTCAATGAAAAACTCAAAATTCACATAAACCATTTGTATCTTCAAATTCTAATAACTTTGTTTCTTTCTATATAAAAAATTCAAATTAGTGACCAGAAAAAATGAACTTGAAATTATAAAGCTGATTATATCATGGTTCTGCTAAATAGTTACCAACATTTTATTTAGGTTCTCTGTAGAGAGATTAATTTTCAAACTAAGGATGGTTTTTAGTTACACATATTTGAATTTCAACCAAATTAATATTATAGGATGATAGTCTTATGGTAGACCCTATTCATGATGTCATTTTCTTCCAGGTAAGGTTCACTTTAGGCAGCATTATCATTTTTATAGAAAAATACACAACCAGCTATTAATATTTTGCCACAAGAAATGTAAAAAGTTTTTTTCAGAGTTTTAGAATCCTCTTGAACACCCTGAGATCACAGTGGAGGTCCTCTGGAGGGCCTCAGACAGGAGCTGGATGGGCTCATATCTTCCTACAAGGTTTCCATTACGGAAGACCTCCTTGACTGTGTCGTGTAGCTTCCCAGGTGGTAAGAAACCAATCATAGAAAAAGTGAAACCAACTGAAAGAAACATAAGGCATTTCAATTTAAAATAACTGAGACAAGACTATAAATTTACATGTGCCAAAATTTTAACAATGCTACATTGTCTTAATCACTGGGATTTTAGCAAATTCCTTTAATATTTATTTGTTATTGTTGAGCTACACATTCAATAAACATGGATTATACTGGCAAGCAGTAATCCCTCTCCAAAGAAACAAAATCAATAAGTAAATGGTACATACTGGGTGGAGTATTAGTTTCCCATGACTGCTGTAAAATTCTCCCAAACTGTTTTGACTTTAAAAATGCAGTTATTCTCTTATCATTTGTGAAGCCAGTCATCTGACACAAAACTCTAAGGGAGCACCTACTTCCTTGCCTTTGGGTATGGAGGCCACCTGCAGTTCTTCATTCATGACACTCTCAGTTCAGCTTCATTCTTCCTCATCACTTCTTCTTTTCCTCTTCTGTTTTCAAATATTCTCCTGCTTCCCTCTTACGAGAACACATGCGATTACCACTTAGGGCCCTGTGTACACAAATAATTCAGTATAATCTCCCCATCCCCAAATCCTTAAATCAATCACATCTACATAGTCCCTTCTACCAAACAGGTAGTGTTCCCAGATTCCAAGGTTTAGCATCTAGATGCAATAGGAAAATTTTCCTTGGAATATTGGTCCATCCTTAAATTCTTGCATATTTGAATGCACTACCTTTCATGGTTTACTTGATCTTAATGTTATTCAAAGCATACACTCAGTTCTTAATGACCATGTGTCCTATTTCTAGACATTTCATTAAGCCCTTCTCCAAATTCTTCATTTATTTTTTCAAGATGGGCTTTATTTTCATATCTGCTTGTAATTTTTGTATTTCTTTCTTCATATTATTGATTATTTCAAATTATAAAGAGTTGGTGGTCAATTTAAGGTTATTTTGCCATCTCAGGTTGTTTGGATTAGTGCAAATCCTTTCACTTGCTTTCTGTAGAGTGAATCAATTTCATTTTTCTCTTAGTGTTTAAGCTTCAGTTCCTTAGCACATAGATTTTGTGTGAATGTGTACGTGGCCTGAGAGGGATGAGTTGTTTTTCCTACGAGAGCCCGAGATGAGGAGCTATCCTTGAGGAGTGGTTCACATTTGCTTCTGCGGGATACATCTGGGGACTTCCCTGAACTGTCCCCTTTTCTTCATGGGGTTTCCTTTTAGCCTTGGGATTCCCTCAACATATTCTAAATTCTGAATTTACAACACTTTGCACTTTAGGCTGTGTCTTGGGTCACTTGTTTTCCCAGCTTCAAGTGAAGGGGACACACTTCCCTTCCACTGCCCTCAATGAAAGGGAAGTGGTTCTCCAGTTCTTTACTCACTACTCATCATGCGGAACTTCCCATGTCCCTGTATCTGTATGAGTGTCAACACACAGGAGTCCAGGGAGTCTCCAAGAGTTGGGGAGACCTCTACTGGGAACTTTCAGATTCTTGACCATGTCACAGAAAAAAAATTAAGGACAAGTCAGGTATGAATAGCAGAACAAGAAATCTATGACAAAGGGACAGTACACACTGAAGAATGGGAGGATGGGCCATCTGAGAAAGTGTGAGTCACCATGTCTTGGACTGAGATTTCAACTTTTATAGAGGGACAGAAGCTAGAGGGATGACCTGGACTTGGAGTCAGGATAGGGTTATGCAATTTCATGCCAGGTTTTTTTGTACTTGACTTTGTCCTCAAATGTTTTAATCATATACTTCCTACACTGCATGTCTCATTAACATACTCTCCAAAGAAGTGGTTCCTCCAGATGCCATGTGGGTACGTTGTGACCTTTTTGCTTTTTCAGCCATTCTATATGCTGTGGCAAGGACATTTGCACAAGGACACAGGCTTGGTCACTCAGGGGTTGTCTGTTCTGCGTTCGGGTGGTTTATGGGTGTTTCTCTTTGGAGATCTGGTGCTCTGTCTCTATCCCTTAATTTCATCTCATGAGGACTTTATTTCCAATTGCTAACCTTTGCAGACCCATGGCCTGGTCTATAGTCCCTAGGTAGGCATCTAAGCTCTAGAGTCTTTCCACCAAGGCCAATATCAGAGCCAGCCTTCCCATCTTCCTACACTGACTTCTCTGCTTATGACCTCCCTCTTCCCTTTAGGCATTGGGAAGCAGTATATACATACACACACAAAAAAATTAATTATTTTTGCAACATTTGTAAGCACATGTATAATTTTACTTAGTCTACAAACTTACTGCATCTGGAACTTCCCCTCAGTGTTATTTAATATTTAATTTTCTATTTTTTTTATGTGGGAGGAAAAGATCTATTTGCTTAAACACATTAAACCTAACAAAAAACCTGTTTTCCATACTTAATTTTTAACATACTTTGGGTTCCCTTTATTTTACTAATACTTTTTCAATGATTTCCAAACCCACAAAGAGTGTATCAGCATGCAAGTATTTTCAAGATAATATTTTTGAACAAAGTAAGTATTTCCATTATGGGAAACACCAACATAATAGGCTCATTATTTGGTAATTATTTGAACACTCAATAAATCCCTACATGAAACCCAATTAGAACAGTTTCCAAATTCTCAACAAACATACATTTTTAGCAACTGCATTTTATTAAATTTCTTAGGAAAAAAACATTATTTAAAACTATTCAGAATCTTTAAAAAAATGTAAAATCAGGGAAACTCTTATGGGGAAAATTGTTATATTATTAAGTATAATGAAAAAACACTTAGTCTCTGTTCCTTAATTATATCAATTCAATTTGCTAATTACATTGATATTAGCAGCCTGCGTCAAAATAGATGTAATGCAAAACAATGTTAAATCTTATTGAAACTAAATGGTAAAGACATGAAGCCTTCCTCACAAAGATAATCATCTGGGCAATTGCATGAGAATGGTATGCTTTGGGTATTTTTTTCAAACTCCCATTAATAATTGGTTTGTTCAAGTCATATTTGATTTTAAAAGGCAGAAAACATTTAAAATCTTAACTTGCCAATTGGAGTGGGTTACATGAATAGTCAATGCAGAGTGTATATTTTCAACCCTCTAACAAATTACATAAAACAGAGCCATATGTAAGCTTTTAAAAACAATTCTCTGGTTCTTAAGCCATAGTCAGAAATCAGAGTGCTAAAATAGGAAGAAAACATCGAAAACTAGAATTTGTGAGGGAAAAAGTATGAGATAAAGGAAAAATATTAGACCATACTCCTGCTCCACATAATGATGTTTTGGTCAAGAACACCACACAGATGAGTGTGGTCCCATAAGATGATAACCACCTATTGACACTGTCACCCTTTAGTTTGTATAAGCAATGATGAAATCATGTACACTTTTCTCACAGAATTTACACATAACTGTACTTTTAATACTTATTTGAATAGCAATAAAATTCAAAAAAGACACTAGAATTTAAATTACAGAACATATGGCAAGAGAAAAATTGTACAATCAAGGAGGTTCTCCTTATCGTAGAAATCGACACCATTATTTTCTCACTGTAGTTACAATATTCATTGTCATTATTATTAATAGAGAACCGGGAATATAGAGTAGAAAGATCACAACACTCATCTCTAAGAACACATGTCAGGTCCTGGGTCCACTTATTTATTAATTAGATGGGGTTGAGTTAGGCCCATTAATTCTTTGCAATGTTTGCTTTCTGAAAAATCGTGATCAGAATGCCCACCTTACTAAACTCACACTGTTACAGGATTGAATGTTTTAAATGCATTACAAAACACTTTGAAAACATTTTATATTATATATTCTTGTCATTAGAAAGAAATACAGGAATCAAATCCCCCTTAGTATACCTAGAACTGAATTTTACGCTAGAATAACTTCAGGGGATGCGATTCTCTTTATTTTGCCCACTATCATGGATCTAAAATGAAACGCCACTTCTTAGTTCTTAGGATTTTAAACACAATCAGGTTATTTTTTCTGATTACAAATATAAGCAAGCTCATTTAGCATATGCATTGTTTCATCACTATATATAAAGCCATTGTTTGGACAATGTTCTGTTACTTGCTTCATTAGTGGCAGCAAACTTTTTTATATCTATGCTTATTTGGCTGATTTATCTCCCAGCTGGAGTATTCATTATGCACATTTTCCAGAAAATGTTCATGAGTGGCATAATTTCCAAGTCTTTGCATACATAATAGGTGACTTGTGTTGGCATCCTCCATCCTGCAGTACTGGATGTGTGTATGTATCCACCAAAAGAACAAATAAGCAGTGGTGACAGGAAATAGAGGAGGGTTATCTGCTTACTTCCAGTTTGGCTTACTTTTGTTGAGATTATTGTTATTTCTACATGTGTCTTACATTCCAAAGATCTTTCCATAGCCATGCAGACCAATATATGTGGCTATTTGACAATATATGTAGCTAATTCATATCAATTAAATTTACATAATACTAAAATATTATCTCCTTAATCACCTAGTTTTAGTCACTTTCAAGTGCACCATTGCCACATGTAGCTGGAGGCCACCATGCCAGGCAGTGCACATACACAATATTACCAACCAACTACAGTAAGCTTCATTGAATGGCATTGCTCCAAGGTGTCTGGTTTTGTCCAAAAATCTTCCACAAACTGTGAAGTTGATCCAAGATAGCAGATTTTACTGTTTATTTGGACACTTTAACTTTTTCTGGGCATCCTTTTATACCTCTATAATGAAGTATCTTTTACTTTTACTACATGTATATTAGCTACCTGGTGATTTTCTGTTGTTGTTCTCCAGTTGTTCAATTATTTGCCAAACACTTACCTTTAACATTCAAGGCACTGAACAGAATAAAGTAAATTGGAAAAATCAAAGTAATAAGAATAGAGAAGATACGACTTTTAACTAAAATAAAACTATAGGGAATACATATAAAATTAGTAAGTTCGAAGAGGACAAGAATCCATTGATTAAAAAATAATAGCACTGAGAGCACTGATTAATTCACTATGGTCACATAATATGGTGCTTACATCTTGTGATATTTTTCACTAATAAAACTTAAATTTTTTTATTCCTGGTTTTTATGGTGTTGTGTGCTTAAATATATACTTCCAAGTAAATATCTTTACATTTAAACTCACTGATAAATATATTCAGGAGACAGAGAGAGAGAGAGAGAGAGAAAGAAGAGAGAGAGAGGGAGGAGCACCAGGGAGAATTTGTTGTCAAAATCAGTGATATATTTTCTCCCCTGGAAAAACCAAAGAACACATATTGTGATGTTTAAAGTAAAGAATGATTTTCAACACAAGAGAACTGCAATATAAAAACAAATGTATTTTCAGCCACAGATGTGCACTATAACTGAATTCCTGCAAAGCCACACAAATGGAATAAAATAGAAGTTTTAGTCTAGTCAGTTATTTGGCACAATACAATAGAGACAAATGTTTTTAAACTTTTTTTTTTTTTTTTTTGCTTTGCTTTGCTGAACTCAATGAAATCATAATTTGCAAGAGGATAACCTGTTTCACCCTGAAACACAGTGAAAGTAAACCAGAAGCTATGGTTTTATTAATTTCATGGGTTCATTACACAGAAAGGTCTTGGTTATGTTTTGTAAACACCAGTGATCATTGCAATGATCACATCAAAAAACACGACAAGGCATGTTGATGGCCTAACGACAAGTGTCAATAAAATTGGACTAGGAAGGAAAAAGTGAGAACTGGATCTCTGATTTGATTGAGGAGAAATCATAGAAAGAACAAAGCTAAAAGTGATATTTAATGATGATCTGTTGTTTCAGAAAATAAACTTAAGATAGTAATGAAAAAGAACTAAATCTCCTTCCTCCCTCCCCTGCCCCACAGCTCCTGTTTTTCTCTCTTCCCAATTGCTTTTTAGAATCATAAAGAAAGGTGTGAAGGGCTAAGAATGGGTCAATTGCCCCAGAGCCGTTTGTGTACTCCCAAATGGCCATCACTAGCAGCAACACTGGATAAAAGAAACTAGAGTTGTGAACTCTAAATAAAAATTCTCCTCACAGAGAGATGCTTTCCAACAGACAACTGTGAGTTAGAACAGTTATCTTGGGTGAAGCATAAAGATAAAGAATTCGCAAACTGGGAAATGACTGTCAGTTTTATAAATTTATTTTGACTTAATGTTTTCATCTATTATACTGTGACAATTAAACTTGTTTTTACTATTGAAAAGAATCATGATATAAAGATGCAAGTTTTATACGGGGAAAAATACTCTTGAGTCTCGGTGGAATAGATATTTCTAAGGATACTTCAAAAAAGGCTCTTCATGTGAAGCATAATCTTGGGTCTTTACGGCAGATTCTTGAGGGATAACAACTATATTAGAAAAAGGCACACACTGAGTCTCAACTGATGGGACATTAGTATTTAAAGCACAACAGTTCTTCATTTTGTGGTATTCTGCCACACATTTCAGGATATTTGAAATTCCTGTTACTAAGTAGTGCCAGTGTTCTCTTGGCATTCAATGACAAGAAAATGCCCCTTCTCAACATGTATACCATATTTCCAAGTTTTGCCTACAGTACACAGGTACACTGATTTCACCTCCATTAAATGCAATAAGGACAGATTATGGAAGTGGAGGGACCCCCCAATTGCCTGAAGGTATTAAGAGAGGTGTAACTGAGGGAAATTAAAGGTGCTAATAGGTAATTAACAAGGAACACATAAGGTAATGATTTTAGATCAATTTTTGCATGCAATTTTATAAACTTAAAAAAAATGAAAAAAATAAGAGACTTCCTTAATATCATGGCATTTTAATGACAGAAAAATTGTTAGCTAAAGATAAAAAACATCAACATTGTGCATTATGGGATTCATGTTCATTCACATGAACATGGTGAACACGTCAATCTCCTCAAATTCTTAAAGCTAATCCTCCTCTGTCAGTTCATTACTCAACTGATGTTCCAGAGATTGATTTGGGGCATTATTTATTTATTTGTTAAGTAACTTGCTTGGTTAATTACAAAAATACACCTGTTGTCAAAAAATAAAATGAAAAGAAAGGAAAAGAAAAACAAGGAGAAATCATACTCACGGGATTACACATGGTGAAAGTTTCCTCTCAGTTTACCACTCCTCTCTCTCTATTTCCCAGCAACATTTTTTTTATTTGATTTGAAATAACCTCTTTAAGAATTATGTGTCTTTGTTTTAAATAAATTTCAAGCTTCAATTCTCTGTATGAGAATATTTTTTCCTATCTACATATGAAGTTTAAAAGATGTTGCAGATTGTATCACTAAGTTAAATTATACTGGAAAGGTAACATTTCAAGAACTTAAGGATCTCATTTGTTATGATACTTCCTTCTCCTTCCCCTGGGGCCTTCCAATCTCAAAACTGACCTCTCAGGTTTGGGAAAACTGTACTGGGCAAATACAGTCCCACTAAATCCGACAGAGGTTTGTGAGTTCCCGAGACCTGAGGTGGGCGTGGGCATGACTGTGTAAGGTAGTAACAGCTTTCAAAAGGCTTGGTCCTCAAGAAAACAGACTAACCTGAATGAAACATGACAAGTGCCACACCTGTGTGATTGATGCTGCCACCCACCACTCCTAATGCATTGTCATTTGGCCCAAGTGTCATCTATCAGTGCTCTGTGGCTCAGATGGGTGATCTAATTCAAATCACAGAAGGTCACAGCTCAAAGAGTCTCAGAGATCAAAAGTTCCACACACCTTATTTCATAACTGGAAAAAATATGAACCAAAGTAACGATGATATGCACACATTTATTCAGTAAGCTTATCCATGATAACTGCTGTGGAAAGAGGGTCAAAGGGCATCCAATCAACAAAGGCACATTTGGCAATGGTCTCCTGAATATGTATTCTGTTTTGTATTTGTGTTTTTTATTTTATTTATTCATTTATTTTCATCAAGGATGCCTGGTCCTGGGGCAAGGAGATAATGCAGTGGAGAACCACTGAAAGGAAAAGGAAGACAGTCATCAAATGAGGTAATCTGGAGGGAGGCGTCTACCAGCATGCATAAGCATCTCATCGTTGTATGGGTCCAGGGCTGACCTCAGTTTATCTAATCCATTCTTTTACCTCCAGAGTCTCTAGTTTTAAAATGATGATTTTCTTGGAAATAAATTTTACTGTACGTTTTCTAAAAATTCACAAGTTTAGAGGACATAATCCTGCTGTATATCTGATATCCCCACTTCATTCAAAAGACAATCTCCATGCTCTCAGAAAGCACTCATTACTATTTACCCATAAAAAAGTCAGTCATACTATTATAGTTGATTATGAAAATGAGTCTCATATAGATAAACATTTTTTATTTTCTTCCAAACAGTAGCTTTTTCCTTAAACACAGAATGCTGTGTACAGTAGTATACTTCCCATTAAAATAAATTATGTCCTACCTAAAAGGTCTCCTACTAAAAAATCTAGACAACCTGACTTTTCTTGTTTCTTTTTCATGTCAAGACAAACATCATCAAGAAAAATAGATATGTGCATATTTTGATTGAAATAATATTAGCAAAATCTCAAAGCTCTATATGGTGTTCTGTTCTTTATAGCTTTAGCATCCAATCCAACTAAACCACAAATGGGATATATGGAAATTAATTCCTGCATCCTTAGGCATTTTTTCTGCGTTGGTTAATGGAATGTCTCAGAGGCTCTATAAGGAAAATGAAAAATTTTCTCAAATAGAATTAAACAGTTATGTACCTCATTGGCAAATATAGAAACAAACATATCTTCTAATAGCATTTAGTGCTTATTAAATGCAAGTTGATAATGATGATTAATATAGGCTGCGGTGGAGACTGAGGTTCATCACAACATCGCTTGCCTGTGTTCATGGTGAGATGATGACACACTATGGAGATGCCAAGAATGTGAGAAAATGTTGATTTACATGGCACACAAAAAGTATGATGATTTGAAAAACTTCTAGCGATCATTACTCACTGTGGATATTTGTCAGTATGCTAATATTTTGACCCCAAGATGAAAACTTCAGAGACAAGTGAGTGGAGGCAATATGTCAGGACTCATATCTGAGTGATCAGTCGTTAATGGTTAGGGATGCATATTTCAAGGATCATAAATCTCTGTTTTTCATTGCTGGCATATGTTAACGCTGTACTGAGACTGCATTATGACTTAGCCTTCTTGAAAAAGGAAAACATAGTGTAAGCTTCAGTTTAGAGATAGTAACTCTAATATGTTCCTTACCCCACTAAAAAGACAACCTTGCTCCTAAAGTCACTATTAAAATCATCAAACATGGACTTGCTCATTCACTTCCATTAAAACTTCCCGTGCGTTTGCATTTGTGTGCTCTCTGCCTTCCTCCTATTATAGTTGGAAGAAATGTTTTCACTCCTATCACATCCAACCTTTCCTATTCTGGATGTCTTTTCTTCTCAAGGATTTGGCCATTCTTTTTTCAATCAAGACATTCACATTTATTTTATTTTTTAAGCACTGAAATTTCAAGATGTACGTCAGTTATTCATATCAGCATACAAAGACAGCATTTAATTGCAGTAAGTGAAATTGCTAAGCCTGAAAGTAGATTGCACTTGTAAAATGGTCTAAATACTACAAAGAAAATACCCCTCTCTGTCCCAATTCCAACCTTCTTCCTTTTTCCAAATTCATTCAGTGTCTTGGTGAAAGAATACCGATGAAGACATGGCATAAATGCAATCAACAATTTTTCACTCATGTTCATTTCATCAAGCTCAGAAGTTATATTTAATATTATTCCAAAACCTGTTTCTCCTTCTCTCTTTAACCACATATATGCCACTATTACCTACTCGGTTGCTCAAGATGATACCAAAGAGTCATTTTTATGTTTTGATTGACACTAACATTTGTGCATACAAATGTGCAATGTAATGTTTTAATACATAGCTCAGGATAATTAGCATATCCATCACCTAAAACTCTTACCATTTCTTTATGGAGAGTACATTCAAAGCCCTCTGCTTTGAGATATATAATGCATTATTTTTAATTATGTTCACCCTGCTGTGTCATGGAACACCAGAACTTATTCATGCTACCAGATGGTAATACTGTACCCATTGCTCATCCTCTCCCTAGTGGAATCCAATAAGTTGATTTCATAGGAGTTGAAGAATAGAACAGTGGTGTCAAGAGGCTGGGGATTGTGGGAGAGGGCAGTGGGAGGGAGAAGTTGACTTATACTCTTTGTTTAAAAAAAGACATGCAAATGGCCAACAGATACACGAAAAAATGTTGAATATCACTAATCATTAGGGAAATGCAAATCAAAACCAAGGAGTCATTTTTGATTCCTCATTTTACTTCATCACAACATCCAATACACTAGCAAATCCTGTGATATTACTTATAAAATGCGTTCTGAAAATCAAGTCCTCCTTCACTCAAGTCTTCACCCAGAAGTTGTAATGTTCTTTTCAAAATTGAAACCAGATCGCACTCACCCTTTAGTGTCTTCTTATCATAGTATATTCTCATCACACTTAAAAGTTTCACTGATATTTCTACTTTCCCACAACTCCTTTCTCTCTATTTCAAACGCATGTATCTTATTTGTGTTTTTATCCATATCTTAGCATATTGTAGAAGCATTCTTCTTTACATAAAATGCTACAGTCTCTTCCTGAGATATTCTTTCTCTTAGTATTAGAATACCCGTGTCTTTCTTGTCACTCAAGCCTATAGTTGCAGTACTGCTTATATAAACCTCCATAGTGACAATATTCAATTGATAGTCCAAAGGTGATCCGCAAAGACAAGTTTCATAATCACTTAACCTAAAACAACAACCACAAAAAATTCAGCATAGTTTGTTGGAATTTGGGAAGGAGAAAAAGTAGGTGAATATGTCTGATCTCTAGATTTACCTGAAAGTTCTTGTTACTATTTAAAAAAAAAATTGTAAAGCCATTGATTTTTATTCCATTTCTCCCAAAGAATAAAATATGCAAGATTACGTAAGTTAACAATCACACTAACCAGTCTATTTCCAGTACTCAATGCCAGATGCATAGCAAGCACACAAGGACATTGTGTTAGTCAGCTTTGCGTTACCGTAAAAACACCTGCAATAAATCAACTTAAAGAGGAGAAAGGTTTATTTCAGGTCACAGTTTCAGAGATTTCAGTCCACGGTCAGTTGGCACTGTCACTTTTGGGCCTGTGGTGAAGCAGTAAGTACATCATGGTGGGAGCACATGGTGGAGGAGGTCTGCTAGCCTCATGGCAGGAAGCAACAAGAGAGACAGGAAAGGACTGGAGTCCACACAGCCCTTTAAGGGTATGCCCCCAATGACATCACTTCCTGCCAATAGACTCCATTTTCTAAAGGTTTCACCATCTCCCAATAGAACGAGGGGCTGGAGACTAAGCCTTCAACACGTGGGCCTTTGGGGACATTCAAGGTCCAATCTATAATAGACATATTTGTTGAAAAATCAAAGAGAGGTGTAACTGAGGGAAATTAAAAAAGGTGCTAATAGGTAATTAACAAGGAACACATAAGGTAATGATTTTAGATCAATTTTTGCATGCAATTTTATAAACAATGAATAAATCAACTAAAAAGTGCAAGTAATTTTATATCAAAGCATCTCAGAAGAGAGAGGAGTCCAGTGGATTAGAGAAAGGGGATTGAGGGAAGGGAGGGAGGCATTGGGAAGCACTGGGGGAATGAAATCTACCAAATTATGCTATGTCCATGTATGATTGTACCACAAGGAACCCCACTTTCATTTATACCCATAATGCTCCAATTAAAGTATCAATAATAACAATAGAAGGGAGATCAGTAGAGTCCAGCAAGCAAATCAGGGGGAGGGAGGAGGACAGAGTGAGGGAAAGACCTGGGGAATGTGATTGACCAATTCATGTTCTGTACATGTACAAATATGGCAAAATGAATTCCCCTTAAAGTTTTAAAAAGTGATTTGAATTTTAGTCCTAAGTCCTCTGGGTACTCTGTAATTTTAAGCAAATTCTGTTATTAGGTAAAATTTATTAATTGCATTCATTAAACATTGTATTCACTGAGAATTTTGGGGTTAACAACAGCAATAACAAAATCAAACTAGAAAATTTTACAACATAAATGATTAGGAAAATAAAAATAAGCAATGATATACTTTTAAATAAAATATGACCTTAATAGCCAGGTCTAACTCATGTACATAAAATTCCTGAGATTGTAAAACTAGAGGTGAAAGGGAATGAGAAGATATCAACAGGTCCCCTGTGACATCAAGTTTGGAGACTAGGAGGCATTTAGAGCAAAGGAGTGAAGAGAGACACTGCCCAGCTTAGAGTAAGAATGACAAGAAAGGTGGGCACAACTTTCAGTTCAGATGGCAACTTAAATGCACCCTGGCAAAATAACAACAAGCCAGTTTTGTTATTTGGTTTGGTTTTATTCGTAAAACCAAAAATGGAAAGAGAATGAACCAGAAGACGAGGCACAGGGTTGTGGGAGCTGGAAAGCAGATACAGTAAAGACTGGAAAGCAGATGAGAAAATGAAATTTTAAGCCAGCAGTCGGGAAAATAAACACTGATCTGATTAGCAATTCAGATACCCAAGAACCTAAATATTGGTACCAAGGGTATCTCAGAAAATGATTATGGAGAGGAGAAACTATGACTTAAAAAAGATAGCTGGAAGTCTGTATAAGAACCAAACAGGTTCCTAGATTTCCTTCAAGTAGCAACTGCCCTTCTACTACCATGGTAAAGGACTGGCCGTTTGCCAGAGGATCTTTGGACTGAGGGACTCACAGCTTACTTGAGAGTAAAAGTGACACACAGCAAAATCAGAGCATTTGGTGAAAGTACACTAGTGCTTGAGGTTCCAGCCCAACCCCAACGCTTTTCCACTGGTATCCCAGAACGCTGGAGACCAGAGCTTCACTCCCTGGGGCATTTCACCAGACCAGGAAGAAAAATAGAAAGATTCTGACTTTAGAAGAATCTCAGCTAAATGTCCCAGGCACATCACTCTAAAGTGAGGCTCCTGGTGACAGGACTTAGCATGAATTTATAGATTCTAATCTGCTTTTTAATTTCCCACTATTAAATAAGATTAATCATACAGAGATTTTCAGGAGTATGAAAGATGGAGACCAAAACAAAGAAGCAAATGGAATTTGGGGGGAAAAACTATTCTGAAAGATTAAAACTTGGAAAGAAAAACAATATACTGAGAGATAAGAGAAAATATTGAATCCAAGAGAAAACAAAACAGGATATTACTTTTTTAAGAGAGACAGATGTTATTAGAAATTAAAACTATAGGAAGAGAATAGGGATCCACAGAAAGCTTATAAGATGAATGTGAGAATTTTACTCTCAGTAAGGAAAGACAAAACGATATGAGGTTAAAGTTATTAACTTTATGCTTTTATACAGATGAAATGCAAATAGCTTAAATAAGATAAGTTTACTTTTTAAACACAAACATATTCCCTGTCTGGACTAATCATCAATCCAGGTAGCATATTTATGCTTAATGAAATCACTTAGTAAATAGATTCCTTCTGTTTGTTGTGACCCAATTCCCTAGATTTTGCCTGGACTTATTATGATAAGGGGGGGAAAAGGAAGTATGCAATTGCCTTTTAAGGACAATGTCTATAAATGAGGTTGTGCTTATCTTTCATTCTATTAGCAGAATTTGGCTCCCTCATACTACCTACTGATAAGGAGGGCAGAAAAATAAAGTTTGTAGCTGGATGTTCATGTGCCAAGCTACATGGAGCCAATGCATAATGAGAATAACTGATATTCCCCTCCATAAAGAGAAAAGATAACAGTTATGTGAACTTACTAGGAGTTCTACTGACTGAATACCACAATTCCATGAGAAGAGTAGAAAAAAAAAGGAAATCATCATTGAAATATTTGAGAGAAAATGTACCTATTTTTCCAAGAAAAGAAATGAAAATAGACCTATATCAGGGCACCATTACTATAAAATTTCAGAACTCTCATGACAAAATATCCTTCAAGATTCTAAGTGAGATAGGGAACAGGCCATACACAAGTGATTAGGAATCAGAATGTCTTTGGAAGTTTCATAGCAGATTGGAAGCTAGAAAAGAGAGAAGCAATGCCAGAAAGCTTTTTGATAAAGATAGAATTTCCAAACTACAATTATTTTATACAATTTCAAAATTATAGCAAGGTTGTCATAAATTTTCCTACCCCATGCCTATGCTAATGAAGATATTAGAAAATAGGCTCTTTTGAAATATGAAGTAAACCAAGAAAGAGTAAGACAGAAGGAAATACAATAGGGAGATTCAACAAATGAGAGAGGAGAAGAATCCCATGGATCACAGTGAGGAGGAATCCCAGGACAACCTCTGGGCACAGGATCAGAGATAAACCAGATCAGACGGAAGGAGGTTAAAAGATTCAGCAAAGATTCCTAAAGCAAGATGAACTTGCAAGATCCTTCCATGTGTCTGAACATCTTAGGAGAACATTTAGGAAACTGTTGAAAATTCTTTATTTGAACTCACTGAGTACATAGAAAAAGCCACCCTACCAAAACAAATCAAGGGCTAATAGAAAGATTGCTCCTACGTGGATAGTGTAGAAAAGGAAAAAAAGTAATCCAATCTTTTCTTGTGAACCACCAATAAAGTTTTCAAAATAAGATTGTCAAGAAGCAGCAATAGAAACAGACCACTATGGAGATCCAGTGTGACATTACCATCACCATCTTGGTCCTAACTGCCATTTTCCCTGCCAGGTGATCCCAGCACACATCCTAAACCATTGATTGCCACCCAGGCAGGTTGTGCTGGCCACTCATGCCTGGACAGGTTTTGTTTTGCTTTGTTTTGTTTTGTCTTGTTTTGTTTTGTTTTGTTTTGTTTTGTTTTGTTTTGTTTTGTTTTGTTTTGTTTTGTTTAACTGATAGGGACATGTCAATAGTTTTGGGAACAGCCGGGTACTTTCTGGTTGGCCAAGGTCGTCTTCTGTCTACGTCAGCATAAAAACCCTCCTGCTCCTCCTGCCTTGATGTACAGGGATCTTCCTTTCTTATTGCTGTTCAAGACACACAGTCATCTGCAAATCCACATCAAATTACCCACTGTGCAGTCTTGAATCGCTGCCTCTACCTACAGTCTCAAGCATCATCCCCCTTTGGCAGCTGGTTCTCACACACCACAAAGGGTTCTTCCAAAACTACTATACTACATAAATCAAACACTGAAATAATCTTAAATAAAAGTGGTCATCTGATGGAAAGGATAAAATGGAGGAGGAGAAAGGGAACATTGACTTTTTTAAATAGCTATTATTAAATATTTAGTAGTTATAAAATGTGGTAAGGTATAAAGAACACTTCACTGTCCAGTTTAAGAGACAGAGCATTACCGTTAACTGTAAATATCTGTCCCTCCCCAACTTACAGTGGGTGTCCTGCCTACGTATGCTTTCTCATTTGTTTTTGTTTTTTGATTTCAGAAGTATCCTGGCTCTTCAGTGGTGTTTCCTCTGTGTGTGTGTGTGTGTGTGTGTGTGTGTCTGTGTGTATTTAAACATCCATAAACAAAGTTAGTTCTTCATGATTTTATGTTTTTTAAAAAATAAAATGATAATCAAAGAAGGGAAGGAATGGGAAAAGAAGGGACAGGAGAGGAGAGAAGAGGGAAGAGGAGAAGAGAAGAGGAAGAAAGGAAAGAAGGAAGGAAGAAAAAGAAAGAGGATATCTACTATGTTTGAATGTATCAAGGGGAGGTTTATATTTGCAAAGAAAGGTTAGGGAATAATCTGAGTATAGAAAAAGAAAAAATGGGGCAACTATTAAGCTAAGGGAAAGCAATAGGTTTATAAGAAAGAAAATACAATCATAATACACAGACAAACTATAAGGTACATTGTGGTAATATTTGTAAAAGCATAATAAGACAAATACTGATTAGTGATCAAACTAAAATTACCATACAGCTGAGAAGATGAGAGATATGTAGATGTGGTGGGTGAATGAAGGACACCTGTACTAGAGTAGATCTGTGTCTGTCAAGTGAGAAGATACTAGAGCTAAATTAAAGAAGCAGCCAGTAGCAGCAACTAACATGAAATGAAAGAGCTAATGCAGGTGAATGACTACTTCTAGAGGTAAGTGTAGGTGAAGTCAATAAAAATTACTGTGGGAAGGGGGAAGAGAAAACTTCTGCATTATTTTCCCACCCTGAAGAATTATTTGCATTTCAAAAGTATGTGCATGCATAACTTTTAAATTTTTCTTTATATAATATTGAATTTAAAAAGAAACTTACAGCTTGTGCATATAAATATATAAATATATGTGTATATATACACACACATACATATATCACAATCTACAGATTTTTTTTATACTTGAATAGATTAAATTAAAACCAATGTTTACCACACACTAAACTTTTAATTACTGGATAATTAAGATGAGTTTTAGAGTTAGGATTGTATTCAGAATACATATTTGGTAGTGAACTATCTATTTCCCAACTTGGTCCAGAAGACTGGAAGCTGACAGGTTAAGTCAGGAGGACAGAGCTGTTCTTTGAGACTGTTTCTCTCAGCTAACTAGAAGGGGTGTCCACAGAGGTGACCCCTCTACTGGGGCTGGACAGGAAATCCCACTCAACGTTTCTTGCCCTTAGCCTGCTGCAGGACGTTTCTGACTTTTTTCTCTCTATAATGTCTCCCTTGCCACTGGCACACAAATCCACAGTAGTGAATTTAATCAGATGTGACTTGGAATTATCCACACTCAGGACCTATCACTGAGACCCACTCAGCCTGAGTCTGTCTTTTCCTCTCAAGGAAAGGAACAGAAAAGGAGGTGGGCTGGGAGGGGCAGGATGCATGCCAATGAACCCAACACAAAGGCTCCGGATTGACCTCCTTGCATGCTTGTCTCTGTTCTCGGGTGTCTAATTGGAAGCTGTGAACACCCACCGCCCCACTCTTCCTCAGAAGCCTCATTAGAAGCAGACATGGTTCTGAATTAGAATAAGCACCACATTTGCCAATGACGTCTGTGCTTTGCAGGTGTCACTGCCAAGTGCCAATGCTATCCAATATTTGCTTACCACTGCCCACGTGGGACAAAACCCACACTTAATAAGACAGAGACTGCATTGTCATGACATATGTGCAATAATATTCCCTGCACTTAAGCCCCAGAAGCACAGTTATTTAGCTAACATAGTCTTCTGCTATAATCATAGCAGTTTTTCTTCCTGCAGTAAAAGTCTCACCAACTACAGTTAGGCATTTTCTGCTTTCCAATTACTTGCTGATGCTGTGCCAAATGCAGAGTAATATTTTCATGTATCATTAAACAAATGCAGTTGTGCTCCCCAAACAGGTTTCAGTTTGGGCTAAACTACATCCATTAAAGCTTTCATAAATGGCACACCCTCAGCTTGTAGTTTCTTTTTATTCATAAATATTTAAACTGCACAGATAATACCTCAACTTCCCAGCAAGTGCTGCATTAGCTGGGCAATCTTTAAAGCACAAAACTTTGTAGCAAGAGAAAACTAGGAAGAGAAAAATGAACTGTACTACTAGCAAGTAACACAGCAGAATTCTGAAAATCTACTTGTTGAATACACGTGTGGGTGTATACACGCATACACATGTGTGCATGTGTATGAAAGCAACCGTTTGGAAGATCTTGAGGTCAATGACAGTATGTTTAGGAATCGAGGTACTACAGATTTATCCTGAAAGATGGAAAAAGTTCTTCACAAACACTTGTGATTTTTTCTTAAGATGTGGGAAGAAAGCATATGGAAGCTTAAATGTGGAAGCTTAAATGTAGTAATCATGACTGGAGTGAAGGGTAAGTCGAATGCTATGTTTTTGTCAAAGAAATTTTATGAAGTTTGAGGTGAACTGAGGATTGTTTTATTGAGTGGGTAAACTGCCTAGTAGAGTTAGTCAGGGAACATTTGGTTGTTAAGATCTGAAACCCATGCGAACTAGCATAAGGAAAGGAAGTTTATGTTAAAACACAAGGACAGGTCACAGAATCCAACCATAGAAAGTCCTGGGGATCAGCTCACTCCTCCTTCCCCAAGGCCAGAGCCTCCAGCTCTGCTTATCTTTCCCTCTGCTCCTCCACACTGTGTCTGACACTGCATCTGGAAGACCTTCTCTAAGATTCATAATTTCAGTTTCCTCCTAACTTCAGCTTGTGGGAGGTCCTTGGGTCAACTCTCACCACAACTCTATAATCCTTATGAAATATGGAAGGCAGAGAAGGACTTGTAGATAAATAATTTGGACGCAGCCTCTTTCAGTGCTTCCAATGCACTTTTCCATTTCAAGTACTTCAACTCTTTAAAACCAAGTTCTGATGATCATGACGGTCCTGGTGATGATAAACGCTGTATCAGTGGGAGTTCTGTGAACAAAGAATATAGCTGGTGGAGTTGCAAATTGGTGCAGCCACTCTGGAAAGCAGTATGGAGATTCCTCAGAAAACTTGGAATGGATCCCCCTTTATCCCACTCCTCCATTTATACCCAAAGGACTTAAAATTAGCATACTACAGTAACACAACCACATCAATGTTTATAGCACCTCAATTCACAATAGCTAGACTGTGGAACCAACCTAGATGCCCTTCAACAGCTGAATGGAGAAAGAAGCTGTAGTATATATACACAAGGGAATTTATTCTGCCATAAAGAAGAATAATATTATGGCATTTGCAGGTAAATGGATGGAGTTGGAGAATATTATGCTAAGCGAAATAAGCCAATCCCAAAAAGACAAAGGCCGACTGTTTTCCCTGATAAGTGGGTGATGATAGATAAATGGATTGGGGGGAGGTGGGGGTGAGAGAAGAACGGAGGAACTTTAGATTATGTAGAGGGAAACGAGATGGGAAGGGGGTGGGGGTATGAGAGATGGTAGAATGAGACAGACATCATTACCCTATGTACATGTATGATTGCACAAATGGTATGAATCTACATTGTGCAAAACCATAGAAACGAAAAGTTGTACCCCATTTGTGTGCAATGAACCAAAAGGCAGTCTGTAAAAATAAAAAATAAATTAATTAATTTTAAAAAAGAATAAAGTAGCCGCTACTACTTAATCTCTAATTTTTCCCATCTGGTTTACCTGAATAGTTTTTCTTTCAGAATTAGTTGTTTATCAAATTACTATTAAACAGATAAAATAGTGAGACAGAAGGGACTCTGTTAGAAATTAAGACAGGATAACAAGCATTCACTGGTAGGCATTGCATCAGCCAAGCTATACGGTCACCTTTCTAAACGGATGCAGTATTAATGGTGCCTGCTAGAATACAATTCAAATTTATAGATCCATCTTTTCTGTCTTGAGCAGAACTGAAATGCTGTAGTAAGTCTGAATTTCAGGATTTGAAACAGAACGAACATTATTATAACAGAGAATGTGGCCAGGTCCAGGATCGTTAACACCTTCCACCTACCTCCTGCATGCTAAAGACACTTCTGGCTCTTACACCACACAGTGATTCCAAGGGAGGCCTCAGACCCTGAGAGGGGTCTGAGTTCTAGAAGTTCTTAGTACTTAGTCAGAAGTACACTTTCCAAATATTTTCTCCCAAATTGTGGCTTACTCTAATATATTAATAGTGACTTTGGAAAAGTTTTTAATTTTCATTAATTAAAATCAGTTTTTCATTAATTAAAATTTAACACTATTTGTGTCTTATATAAGAATACTTAAAGCAAATTTCCAAAGATCTTTCTTCTATAGTTGATTCTAAAAGCTTTATAGTTCTAGATTTTACAGCTATATCCATGATCCACTTTGAGGTTTTTTGCATAATTTTTGTATATGCTGTAAGATAAAGGTTTTGGTCAGTTTTAGTTTTTATTTATTTGCAAATGGTAGCACATTGTACAGCCTAGTGAGTCAGAAAGATTAAACTACGCAGCTGAATAACAGACCATCATAGGAATAAGTCACGTGTTGTTTATCCTTTCTTCATTTGATCCATACTTGAATTGTTTCCATTTTTTCTATTATGAATAATGAACATTGTATGCAAGTTTTGTGTGGATCTGTGTTTTAATTATCTGCTATTATACACAGAAGTGAAATTACTGGGTCATGTAGTGTCTCCATGATCAACCTCTTCAGAAGCTGTCAGACTGTTTTATGGCAAAGAGATACATAATCTATATTCCCACTTGCATATACAGGAGACACTTTCATCCACATCCTTGCCAACACTTGTTTTCTGTCTTTTTTATTACAACAATACTAGTGTGCATGAAGGGATAGCTCATTATGATTTTATTTTGTATTGCCCCATTGACTAATTATATTGAGCATTTCATGTTGGAGAAATGTCTGTTCAAATCTCTTGACCATTTTTAGTTATTTCTATTTTTTTTTTTGAAACCAGAGATTGATCCCAGGTGCACTTAACCACTGAGCCACATCCCCAGCCCTTTTTATATTTTATTTAGAGACAGGGTCTCCCTAAGTTGCTTAGGACCTCGTTAAGTTGCTGAGGTTACCTTTGAACTTGTGATCCTCCTGCCTCAGCCTCCTTTGCCCCTGGGATTACAGTCATGAACCACCACACCCAGCATAGCTATTTGTCTTTTAATTGTTTAGTTGTTAAGGGTCTCCTTTATGTTTTATACATTAAACTTTTATCAGACATATGATTTGCAAATAATTTCTCCTATTGAGAGTTTCCTTTCACTTTTGACAATATTCTTTGATGCACAAGTGTTTTTGATTTAATGAAGTCCAGAGTGTCTATTTTGTGGGTGTGTGTGTGTGTGTGGGTGCATGTGCACATGTGTGGGTGTGGTTTAGCATTGCATCTAATAAACTATTGTGCAAAACATAGACATCACTAAGATTTATATTTATGCTTTCTTCTAAGAGTTTGCTAGTTTTAGCTCTTATGAATTTGATCATTTTTGAGTTTATACTATTTGAAGGTTGTTGAACTTTTTAGATAAATATTTTTATTACATTTTGAAAGTTTTTGGCCCTTATTTTTTCTAATGTTATCACCCAAATGGTTCAATCTCTAGTTGCTCACACACACACACACACACACACACAAAGACAAATAACTAAAATCTCTTTTCTCTTTCAAGAACTCTTTCACATGTTGGTATATTTTGTGGTGTCTCACAGGTCTCTGACAGTTTAATTTTTTTCTGTTCCTTAGCCTGATAAACTTAATTGATCTGTCTTCAAGTTTGCTGACACTTCTATCTATTCACATATACTCTTGATACCCTCTAGAAAAAATTTCACTTAGTCATTGTACTTTTTAATGCCAGAATATCTGTTTGATTTCATGTTATAATTTCTATCTCTTTATTGCATTCTTTTTGGATAAACTATCTTTCTGCTACTTTCCTTTAATTGGTAGACATGGTCCTTTTGTTTTTGAGCATATTCAAAGTAATGGTTTAATACCTTTCTGGGAAATCCTATGTAGATTTTCTAGGGACTGTTTTTATCGACTCCTTTTCATTCCTATGTATTGGCCATAGTTTATTGTTTCTTCACAAAGTTTTATTGACAACTGGAAACTGGTGACACTGGAGATCAGATGTTTTCCCCCATCAGGCTTTGCTGTTTTTGCTGTTTGCTGTTTAGTGAAATATCTGAAGGGACTCTGCAAGATCCCAATTAGTTCTTATGTTGGACCACCAAAACCTTGGTTTAGTTATCTTAGTGAGCTAATGATTGGGCAGAGATTGCCCTAGACCCCTGAAACCAGGAAGGCTCCTGGTCTTTGCCTGGGGGCTCTGTAGGTGCTCTGGGGTTTGCTCCCATTCTCATCTAGACAGTTTGCAATGTTATCTTAGCCTTCACTTTCTATTTTCAGTCTCAAGATTAACCATCATAGGGAGTGTAGGACCTTCTCAGCTCTTTCTTCTGCATAAACATTCCCTTCAGTCTATGCAGTGATACATGTGCATACGGCACTCCACACGCCCAGGAACGTGGCATCATCCTTCAATGACCCTCACAGACTTAGTCCACATCTTGTGTTTAAGCTAATTATTTGTCTGGATCTGGAATGCCCACCAAGAAGTTCATGTGTTAGAAACTATGATCCTCAGTACAGCAAGATTCCAAGATGGGACTCTTAGGCATGCTTAGGGTTCTGACCTCATCAGTGGATCAATTCATTTGCTGGTTCAATTGCTCTGATTGGTAACAGAATAGTAATATGTGTATTCTTGTGTTTGAATACTTCTAAGTTTTAACTCTAATTCCATAAGAAAGCCATAACCCACCCAAGAAAAGTGCCAAAACAGGAGCAATATACACAATGTATAGTCTCTGGAAAATTCCGCTAATACTCATGACACAATGAGAATTTAAAAGGCATGTGATGTTTCAGAACCATTAGGAAAGGGATTTTGATTTCACAAGTACACTTAAAGGACCTCAGGGACTTCCAGGGCTTATCAAACCATGCTTCAAGTGTTGTTAGTACAATGCTTCTCAGTAACTGTCCTCACCATTTCCTAAGTTGCTGAGACAAAGAACATTGCAGAATTTTTGCCATTTTCTCCCTCAAAACCCATATCCAATTCAATAATACATAGACAAAATACGTTGTATTCAGTTGTTTTAGTTGGCCTAAAGCTCAGTGTCAGTAGTTGATATGACTTCCATATTCCTCACCTCCTACCACCACTGTTTTTCCATCTATTGTAAGTATATTCATATTTTGTAAATGTTTCTCTTCATTTAAACCTACATCTTTTCTCCAACTTTGGAAGACAGTGAGCCTCTCTAAGAAGACAGCGCATGTCTGCACCATTGCCTGCTCCTTTGTATTTCCCTGTTTTCCTCCTACTAGTAGTTCCCCCCCTTCCTTCCTGCCCAAGACATTCAAATATCAGAGCAGGGAGAGAATCACACATCACCTAAGGCTTCTGTGACAATTTCCATATACTTACTGGTTCTAAACCCACTTCCAAATTTACTGGGATTCTAACTTGGTTCAAACTATTGGATCCACACACTCTCACTGGATTCGACTTCTAGATTCATAGGTAGCGTTTGTTTTTTTGGTCTTCCTAGGATTTCATAAGGTTTTCCTTAATTGAGTTGTCATTACAAATTCTTCAAATTCTCAGTTCCTTAGAACACACTGTTTATCTCTGGCTACAACTTGTGAAAATTCAGTCTGCATAACGGACCACCAAGTGGCAGCCAAACGGTGCCCCCACGATAAAGGGTGGGTTCCGACATCTTCAACTCTTGTATTCATTGCATTTCATTCTTTCAATAACGTGCTAAAACCACAAAAATTCTTTCATTCTTCAATACTTTCCCCTTTTATTGGTATGATCTGATAAAATACCATTTATGAAAGTAATATTTTTTCTGAGTCAGACATTTTAAAGAGAAGAAATTAACATTTTCTGTGGGAATGTAATATTGTAGCCAACAGATTTTAAATACAATCCAAGGTCTGCCAGAAGCATATGGTTTTGTTTAGAAACTGTGTTCATATTGAAATAGGATTTTGCACATCCTTTACATACCCAACTCAGAATTTCAAATACAGCTTTAATTGCATACTAAAGTCATATAACATGTTTTGGAATGACTCCAAGTATCCATTATATTGAAAGAATTTCATCATAACCTCACTACAAATGACTCTAAGTGAAAAGGTCAGTCCAGAAAAAAATCACATTTTAAAAATAACATAAAATTCTTTCCTAATGTAGAACTAGTTGGCAACTTGAGACATGCATTGTAAAAAATGGAAAAAATTGCAATCTTCAAATATTTTATATTTTAGGTAATCAGACCCTATCCAGGTTATGATATTTCTCTTTTGTAGTTATAAATAATCAAGATGTGGGACCAGTATGTATCAATCTTAGGCAGAGTCACAAGGAAAAAAATTGTTACATAGATTCTTTGATTCTACAACTTGAAGTTTTTAACTTGCTTCTCTGATGAGTCTTATATTTTAATTGTTGATAAGAATAAAGCAGTCTGGCAACAATATTATTTTATTGTATAAATTAATCAATTATATTTTATATATTGGTCATATCAACTATATCATTAGTATCTCTGTATTTCTCTCTATTTGCTGCCCAGATTCCACTCTTAACTTTCTCAATCACTCAGTGTTTCAATATCTTATTTTCTGGAATCAAGTGTTTCATAAAATGTGGGTAATAGGCTTTGTATAAGCTAGAGAGTTCTAAAAAGTAACTTGAAGTCACTTATGTTGATGCATGCCTGCAATTTCAAAGGCTTGGGAGGCTGAGGCAGAAGGATCCCAAGTTCAAAGGCAGTCTCAGCAATTTAATGAGGCTGTAGGTAACTTAGTGAGGCCCTGCCTCAAAAAGAGAGGCTCAGTGGTTAGGCACCACTTGATTCAGTCCCTGGGAATCACCCTGCCCCTCAAAAAAGAGTAATCTGAACATTTGCTATGCAGTTTGAAATTTTTTGATTGATTTTCTTATGATAAGCATTAATATTTGTCAAGTGACAAATACTAAAATTAAATATAAAATAATTTATAAATATTAAATATAAAAATGCATTATCTTCAGTATTATTTTCAGATTCCTATGGATAAATCACAATTGTAATTCTGATTTAAACCCAGGTAATCCATAGTTTTAGTAAATATTTATATCTAGATAGATAGATTGATCTCTAACAGTTCACATTATCCCAATGCATAAAAGAATGTAGTTCTGAGGCTCCTTAAAAAGTAACAGCCTCACTATGAGGCAAAATAAGAAGACCCAGTGTGACTTGTGTTTAGAATTATAATATCATTTTATATTCAGTTTGGCCCTTCACAGTTGTGTTTAGTCTGCTCAGGCTGCTATAATAAATTCCACAGACTAGGTGTTTTCAACAGTAAACGTTTATTTCTCACAGTTCTGGAGGTGGGAAATACAAGATCAGGGCAACAACATGCTTGAGTCTTGATGAGAACCTTCTTTCTGATTATCTTCAATATGGTGTTTCTTTGGTGTGTGCGTGAAAGAACCAGATCTTGTGCTTCTTTCTCTTTTATAAGGACATTAATCCCATCATTGGGAGGTGTTCCCTCATAACTTAATCTACCCCAAATTTCCTTCCAATAACCCAATTTCCAAATATCAACACAATGGGGATTTGGAACATATCAATTTTAAGAGGACACAATCATTTGGTCCAAAGTAACAATGAATGTAGTACCCAAATTGTTATAAGAAAACTTAAATCATTATGCTGATAATCCCTAAGAACTGCTATATGTTCCCAAATATTAAAGATAATTAACTTGATAGAACACGTCATCATAACTCAAATTAAATGTAAAATTAAGTTTTGTTACATTCAGCCTCCAGATTCATTTTTGCCTTCTCTGAACATTATAAAGAACCAAAATTATTTCAAGGGGATATTACATGCAAATAAATAATAGTTGGATTTCATCCATAAATTCCTCTTTACAAAATGATCCAACATTAAAACATATGGGGCTGGGGATGTAGCTCAGTTGGTAGAGTGCCTGCCTCACAAGCACAAGGCCCTGTGTTCAATCCCCAGCACCACAAAAAAAAAAAAAGTAGGTAATGATGTAGGTAGCACAGTAACAATGTTAAAAGTTCCTTTTGTGATAATTTCATAAATCATTTATTAATACCAACAAAACCCAACTTAATGCTGAGCTCTCCTACTCCAACAACAAAGATTCCAAGTAATTTCTTCCCCAAATGCGGGTTAAAGGACATAATTTTATAGTCTCTCATATTTCTCTTAACTTTTTTTTTAATAAAATTTTTTAAATTTATTTTTTAGATTTTTACAGACTTTATTTTGAACCATTGTACATAAATGGGGTACAACTTTTCATTTCTATGGTTGTGCATGATGTATATTCATACCATTCATGTAATCATACATGTACATAGGGTAATAATAAAATTTAACATTTCTTGGGCTCTTCCATGTGTGCAAAGCACTTTTCATTTATTATGTGTAATAAATTTAGCAGCCACAAGGGAGAGATGCTATTATTAGTCCCTATTTATAGATGTCTTAGGGGAATGCAGCCACTTGCCTAGGAGCAAACCCATGAGTCTCCCACATGAACCTTGACCACCATAAGCACACAGCATGTTAGTATGGGGCTTATCTACGACACGAGTGTACTTGTACTTTCAATGCTAACTCAGTTCATCTATCTTCAGATTCATAGAATGTTCCATTTATAGGTTTATGCAATTACATACAATTTTAAGACATACTAAATAATCTAAATAGATTAATATAATGTAATATGTCTGTAAAGTGAAGAATTAAAGAATGAATAGTTCATGAAATTATATTCCATAGCAGTCACCATTTTTTCAGTGAGAGGAGATTTCAAATACAGTAAGGTTGAATGTCTTCACCTTAAAGAAATGATAAGAATTTTAAAAGCTAGATATGTTTATCCTGATATGAACATTACTCACCATACAGAATATTTACAATTTATATGTATCGCTTAAAATAATTTAAATATCTTTTATAATTATAATAAGGCTTTAAAAAGCATATTGAGATAAAACCTTGCTTCTTAAAACATCAGGAAGCAATAATAACTATATGCTATAAAAATCAATCACTAGGTATTTTAAACCTGTGTTCTTTAGATGTTAAAATTTGATTAATCCATTTTAATTTTCCTGTAATACCAATTATCAGAAAGTCAGGATACTTCTTTCCTGTACAATTAAGGTTGTTATTCTTTCAAATAAGTTTATTCTGAAATTGTGAATGTAACAAAATGCAAATCAATGCTTAATATGGATCAATAATTTATTTCAATATGGATATGATTATGAGTCATTGTAGATGGAAAAGATACAGTTAAAATAACTTATTTAAACACTTTCTTCCAAATGCAGACTGCTTTCCTGAAGAAAACTAACTGTAGTTCATCAGTTAAACAAAGCATCATAACAACTTTGTTTAGGAAGGCATCTTTTTATTCTTTGAAATATAATTTAATAGATTGAGAAACAGAAAAGTAACAGAAATAGAGAAACAGACAAAATAGATTTTGAGAAAATACGCCTAAATACATTAAAAAGTATTAGAATCCAGAATGTAAACATTTAAGACATGAAAATCGTGTGTGTGCACACATGTAGGTATATGCATTTATATAATACTTAAGATATGAATATAGACTTTAGAGGTAGGAATGTTTTGCAATAATTTTTCTATTTTTAATATTTATAGACATAAATCACCATTCAATAGTAGTTCTTCCAAGTTATCAGGATTTCCAGCAAGCTGGAGTATCAAAGCAGAGAACCCCGCACTGTCAGGAATATCTTTATATAATAACTCAATGTATTCATCCATGTCTTTAATGTTAGCAACTTTATCAGTCTGAAACAAAATAAAAGGCGGAAAGGCTCAACAATAATGCTCAACAGATTCACTGACAAAAGACAGAAATTTGGGGATCAATATACTACCGTTTATAATCACAAACAAATTTCTAAAAACCTCCTAGTAGGCATCTTTTTTTAGATAGGGATTTTAAGCCTTTGGTTCTAGGACTCCGATACTGAAGTGACAAAATGTGATGTATATAAACTTCGAAATTTGACAATAAAATATTTTAAATGCAAACAACAAAATAAATAAATAAATAAATAATGCAATTTAACTTTGTTTTTACAATAAATCTCAGTCTTCTTTGAGTTTTTTCAATGGTTTTGAAAAAAAAAATCACACCTCATTTTTCTTTTGAAATCAGACTTGATTTAAAAAAAAATAAAAAATCCAAACACTTAAACTCACTCGCTAAATTACACCTAAGGAATGTGGCTTAATGCTGGTGTAATTCATATCCCATATAGGTAAAGAGAAAAAAAAAATTAAATAGAATGTCTTTGGTTAGCTGTCTTTGCCTCAGTTAAATGAACTTTGTAAATGTGGCAAAATGAAGCCAGAAACCAATACTCGGTTATGGGCACAAGACAGAGTGATGGGGCAGCACGGAGCAGGGTGTTCTCTCAGTGGTGTGGCTTTGGTGGTTGTGTGTGGTGACACTGAAATGGTGTTAGTTTCAAATCAAACTCAGATGTGCCATTGCTACCACTGTAGGGTTTGTTTGACTTTTCCAAACTGTTAACAGTCACTTTTTATATTGCTTATAAAAATGGTAATTTAACATATTTATTCAGCCAGTCAGTCTCAAGGTTGACTGACAAAGATTGCAGAGAATTTATTTACTTTAAATCCATATTTCCTAACTCAAGATGTGGTCAGAATTTTAAAAACACTATATAGCTTGCAAACAGACGTCTTATAATTCCTCAGGGCCTACTTGTGGGAAATCTGTCTAAATTCTAAGACGAAATTGCACATTTATAAATCACTAAACAGCATTGTGGCAGCTTGCAATCTTTTCTCTTTGAAAAGAATTGGGTTGACCCACAAGACAAGAAGGTGAATATAACCTCCTTACCCAAGGGCAAGCTGAGTTTGGTGGCTGAAAGCATCAACTCTGATCACTGGCAGCTGGGGTTCAAGTGCCACTCTGCCTATGACTGTGTGAACTTGGGGAAGAAGTTTTGATCATCAGGGCCTCAGTTTCCTCACATTCAATGCAAATAAAAATAATATGCACTTCCAAGAACTTGTTGTGAAGACTGAGTCAATACATAGAAAATACTTTACTAAACCTAATCCAGCTAACACTATGTAAGAATAAGCTAATTTTAAACAAATTGATATCTTACTCCACTTTTACTGCTTTGAGGCAAAACCACACAGGAAATTAGGGAATATTCTACAAGGAAGCTATATGCTTATGAATGCAGTCTTTAAGGTAATGCTATGAATAACTGCTAAAACTATCATTTGCAGGTAAAGATTTTTCACTGGTAGAGATATCTACCTCTCAAGATGATTGCAAGGGTTCAATGAATTAACATGTATAAAGTGCATATATGCTTAGGACATTATTTGGCACATAGTAAATACTTCATAAATGATATCTATTTTTAAAAAATAATAAAGGCAGAGAGAACTGGGATGGCATTAAGTGGGAAGGAAGAGAGACATGTAAGGAACTAATAGTGGGATGAAATAATCAATAATAAGCAGAAAAGCAGAAGATATAATAGGTTGAGAGAAAGAAGAACATGACTGAACAAAAATGGTCAGGAGGCTAAATATTAAAAATTCATTTGGTAGTGAGTTCTAATATTGATTTACAAACTTGTGAAAGTTTATTGACAAAGTAGCTCTGGATTTAAAGCTCCCTATAAAATTTAGTTATTTTTCTAAAATTAATTTTTAACCATGGTTTATATTTTTATAACCATACAACTATTGATAGTTCTAAGACAGTTTAAATCCTTTGATATTCTCAGATATCTATCCTTACAGAAACAGAAAAAATTGAAGGCACATGGTAAGAGCGACACATATAATGAAATGAAGCAGATTAGTCTGCTTTTTACAGGTATAGCCCAGAACTATAATACAATCTCATTACTGCTACTGAGATGTGGAGACACTACATAAATAGACCTATTGAAGTAGGTCATAAGGTTCTATGAAGCTCCATCGTACACACATACACACACATACTCACACAAACTCATGCCTTCTTATTTAGAGATCAAAGCAAATAATCAAAGCAAATACACTATTTTACAAATGTATTAAATCCTAAAAACCTGGCGGAAAAGATGAGTGAAAATTATTCAAAAGATAATTTAATATAAAGTACTTGTGAAGGATATTGATATTGTCAAGTGATCATGGGTAAAAATCCCTCCTGAATTATTTAGCCTAAAGAATACCACTTGGTATTTATTTAAGCAATACCACTTCCAAAAAATCTTTTTAAAAAATTTATTATAACCACATAATCTGGTAGTTTGCTAGTTTTACTTAGACCATTGCTGCTGAAAGGGGTTTATAAACCAGCATTATTCACAAATCTCTTGAAATCGTGAACTATTAGCTACAGAGGAATTGCTGTATTCATAGGCGAGAGAGGAGATTTATGGAGGGGATCAAAATCAATGTTTTCAGTTAGTAACTAAGTAACTAGTTACTAGTGAGAAGTGTTATAAGTGTGTGTATCAGACATATTATTCACATACATAAACAAATTTATATGTACATGCACATATACGTCCATCTATATTATCATGAAGAAGGAAAATGGATTTATATTTGAATTTGATATTTGAAAATTTTGAAGTTCTATATTTGTATTTTCTTTGTCACTCTTCTGTATTCACTCAGCAACCATGCCCTCAGTCTGAAGATAACAAGAAAACTTTGATATCTAGTGCTGGTGCAGACTTAGTCATTGGGCACCTTAACTTAAATATCCAAAGATGCCTTTTGAATTTCAAAGATTAAAACCTGACTAGAGTATTAGTGTTGCAGTCTAAAAAAGTGTGGTTGTCAGTTGTGAAAATAGAAATGCTATTTTTCCTAGTTTAGTATCAACATTTAGAATGTTAAATTTGATGCTTTGTGAAGAAATAATTTTATATTGTGCTTTAATTTTTAAAAAATTATACTTTATTCAGATACACAGAATGCTTAAAATAGCACTGTAGACAAGATGTTTCCAAAAATTTAAGTGTGCATATGTTTTCTATACACGGCTTCAAATCAAAATGTGTGTTGGACAATTTTTTTCCATGATTGTGGATCCTGCTTTAAAATGATTTTTCTGAATATTTTATTTTATTTTGTTATTTTGTTTGGATGAGGCATCTGGTTACTGGTTATTGTAAAAAGAATAAAACATTCCTATTATCACTCCCTTTGGGGCATTTTTTCTTTCCTATATTTTTAAAGTATTGTTTTACCAAATATTAGAAAAAATATGGATTCATGCCTATTTTTACACTAACTTTCTTCAGTCCCTCCATCTGTTATGAGCAATTAGATAAAGCACAAAGCATGAATTCTTGTTCTTCAGTCAAGAGTTTCTTTAATGACATTGATCATAAATGCCTTTTGTAGTCAAAACCAGGTGTCTCAACCTTAGTTTTTTAGTTAATGAAATGTTTTGCTAACGATTGCTAAACATTGTTTGATACCCAAAACAGCAGTGGACAATGTTGTGCAATATTCATCTACTGTAGTCAAGATAGCATTTTGTTTTTCCACAAGCATGTAGTTGATGATATTTCTGCCAAGGATGTGCCTTCAACTTTATAATTATAGTGTTGCAAAAATGTAAAAAAAAAAAAACAAAAAAAAGCACATTATTAAAATCACCTACATGCTTACTAGAAATGCAGAATCTCAGACTTTACCAAATGTACTGAATCAGAATCTGTATTCTGATCAAATTCACAGGTGACTTTCATGTACATTTAAGGTTAGGACTTTAGTCTAGAATATTTTTCAATACATACTTCAATTAAAATTATCTAAAATACATAAAAATGTAGTAATTTCTAGGTTTACCAAAGTAAGAGATTTTACTTGATTCGTCTTGAATAGGCCACCAGCTTCAGTATTTTTCTTTTGTTTGTTTATTTCTTATGGTGATCCTGTTGTTTAGCCAACATTGAGAACAACTGATCTAGACAAGCATTGGGTAACTTAAGAAACTTCGAAACTTTTTTTTAAAAAAAGTAAAGTTTTTCTCCTCTAAAACTTTGGCTTACCACAATAAGATGTTGAGCTTTAAACGAAGTTGAAAAAATACATTCTATCATAATCCAGAACATTTCTCCTCTTCACCACTAAAGCAGTAGGTTCGGGTATGAGGATGCATATACGTAACAAGGAATGTGGGTCAGGAACACCAAAATAACACTTAATGCATGGATCAAGGTGAGTTCTCATGAGTCAATGATTAAAGCAGTTAGAATATGGAGTCATTTGAGAATTTTAGACACAAAGAACATGCAATTACTACAGCATAGAACACGAAAACAATAAAGCCAGATAAAAGAACCAGCGGAAACATATCAAAAAGGTAAAGACAGTTTACCAAAAATGAATAATATGAAAGAACCAAAATATTCACCAATGATACCTAGATTTTGTTTAATTTCCAGTGTTCACGGTATATTTTTATTAGGTTTTGTTTGCCTTCCAGTTCCTGCATGTACAGAGACCAATCCCAGCTGTATCCCCTAATTTACAATATGAGCATAAAAGCTACTGCAGTCCCTTGGAATAGAGAGAAGGGATTGGGAATACCAAGGAAACTTAGTCCATATTTTCCCCCATTTTATGAACTGACTGGCACAGGCCTTCCCCCTTCTGAAGTTCTTAACGGGCACGCACAATGCACCTTGCTATAATGCTAGATATTATAGATCCAATTAACCATTCATAGGCCCTTCTATAAAAGAAAACTGAAATTTCCTTTTCGTTTTGTTTCTATGCCAATAAGAATTTGCAATGGAATTTCATGTATTTATAGGGATCACACATGTGGGGAAAGACAAGGAGTGGGGAAAAGCTTTATTTCTTAAATGAAAGATACTTAGAGAATTATTTAGTTTTAAAAATAAATATTTAAAAATATTTGCAAAATATTTACAATATTCAATTTGTTTTTACCTAAGATATTCTATGAAAGACCCTTTTGGTCATTTCTATTAAAGGTCAAGCCATTGTTGGTACAAGTAAACACTGTGTTGGGTGTAGTCCTGGCTACAAGTCAGCTAAAATCACAATTACAACACATCTAAATATTGAGAAAAATTATGTAATATCTAAGCCTTCTTAGGCAATTCTTTCTGAATGAGACACCTTTTAAACTGGTTAAGTACTTCATGGTACATTAAGCTTAACATCCCTATAAAGTTTAGAAAAATTTAATTTACCTTTTCAACTATTTTAAGAATTACAATATAAGCAGAAACAAGAGTGTTTGAATATTACTTCTGCAGTGTTTTGAATTCATAATATAACTTCGATAGAGCCATAAGCAATTACAGTTAGACCTTCCATTGAAAATCTAATCCTATATGAGGATTTCATTGAATAAAGAACTTTTAATTTGCAGACATTTTTCATCATAAAATATTGTCTCTTTCAGTAAAGTGTGATTGTAAAAAATAAAATACAATGCCTCAGTTTTCATTCTTCTCAACAACTGCATCTGTAGTGCTTCTCCCTCTCACTTTTGATGAACACAACAGAAAGCCCTTTCTACCCACTTTTCCCAGTACCCCCATCCTTCCTCGGCTCCCCTAAAGTTTTCCAGTGAAACTTAAAAGTCACTATGCTTTTTGAGCCCCTCCTCTCCTCTCCTGTTCATGCCAAGCTATTTCTCCTTCTTGTAAGCTTCAACTTAAACTAACAAAATCAGCACTGATGGCAAGCCACAAGTGGAATGAAGATAGTGAAGTTTTCTCTCAGAGTAAGAGAGGAATTTCAAAGTCTGCTAATTTGGTTGCACAATTAACCTCTGAGACTTTTTTGATTATCTTCGGAAGAATAATTTGGATCTGGAATAAAAATATTCTCAAAACTAAAGGAAATGCTGTACTTGCTGTGGGTTGTTTAACATCCAATTTTTCTAATTCAACAGTTCTAAATTTATTTCAGAACCTGGAAGGGTGGAAGCACATATTCAGTAAGATCTAACTTGAGTCTGTCTACAAATGTGAGAATAGGTTCAACTGATAACAAACCAAGAACACCACAAAGAAGAAGAAAAAGAAGGAAGTTGGGGGTAGGGGGAGAATGGTAATGAAAGAAATAAAGTCAAAATCCTAGAAAAAAACAAAATAGATATAACCAATATCATAGACAAAATACTTCAAAATCCACCAACCCAGCAACAAATAAGGAGGATTTCACAGGAGGTGGTAGAAAGTGGAAATAGAGGGAAACTGAAAGCAATGTGGTAAGGAGAGTGGATGTTATGAGTGGTTTTAGGAGGGAAAAACAAACAGGAAATCTCTGGTTTATACTGCTCTTAAAGAACATTGGAATTAATCCCATAGTGTACTTTTCGTCCTGAATCTGATTTCTTCTCCATCAAAAACCATAATTGTCACTTAAATTATAGTTCAACTATTTCAATATTTTTTATGATAAGTAGAAGTTATCAGAGATATATAGTTTCATTTTCCTTGAATCTCAATCATTTCTCACTTTAAAATAATAATACACTGACCACTATGTTGTGCTGCTCAAAAGTATCATTTCACTACTCTGGAGTGAAGAGTTGTGTATTTTTTCATATTTTTAATGTGTACATTTTGGAGGTTTGAAAACATCGACCCCAATCTCTGACACTCCTAATTTAAGACTGGAGACAAACCCCCAGCTAAACCTTGCCCAAATTGCAGATTTGTGAGCAAACTAACAGATTATTCATATTTGAAGTTGCCAACTTTTGGGATGGTTTGTGATAGATTACCTGTAAGGACTCTGTGACCTGGAAGAAGGATGATTCCATAACAACAGGTAGCATGCATTACTGGTCTGGGGCAGGAAGTAGCTGGAAGACAGAGGCCTTAGGGAGGGTTTCAGTGGAAAAATCCAAAGGGCACTGAGGAGGCTGTTGGTGAGGTTTATTTAAAGGATAATGAAGTAAATGTTATTGGAAATGGGAAGAAAGGGGACTCTCATTATGCACTGGTTATGAATAAAAGAGCCAGAACTTGCAAAATTCAAAAATAAAAATCCTTTGTTCTCCCAAACTCTCTATGACCAAAAAATAAATAAAATAAAATAATGCAAAATGACAAATACTCTGACGCTCCAAATCAAATTCTGACACTGTAAGAATCCTTGTTGAGATTTAAGAAAGCATTCAGAAAGTAACTCCAAAAGTCCTTTAGACCAACAGAAGGGCCTGTAAATATCAAAACTGCATAACTTGCAAATCCTCTCAACTAAATAATGGGGCTTTCCAACGTCTTAAGACAGTTGACTTACAGAGGCATCACAGGGAGTCCAGGATAAAGAAGGATTATCTTACAAAGATAAGTGGTTATAACTTTGGTCAAATAGAGAGAACTCTAATTATATTCATTGAAAACATTTTTTAAGAGAATTGTTCTGGTCAAAATGTCTCTAGGCTTAGACTAAAATGGAAAAAGAACTTTGGATCCCTGAACTTTTATGACCGGGAAGCTGGTTTATGAGGATTCAAAGGGCAAATTCAGGAGTCAGGAGAACGGAAAGAGAACCACAGAAAATGATCCCTGCACAGCAGAGCTGTGGCCCCATTACCAAAGGTCTAAATGATCAAGATGCTAAGAAGCCAAACCCAAGGAGACTCATCTGTATTTGGATTTTATTTCATTGATAAAATCCTGGGTTTGGAACCTGAGCTCAATTCCATAATAGCATAAGAAGATTTAAGAGACTGAAAGAGAGTGAGTATATTTTACACGTGCAGGGAATGTAAGCAACTTAAGGCAAGAGGGTATACCATGGCAATTTAGAGACACGATCCCAAAACATCATGACATTTCTCTTTCTGAAAAGCAGGGTTTATGATCTGTCCCTTTCAATATGGGCTCTTTGACTGCCTGACCAATAGTATTTCACTGAAGTGACTCTATGCCACTTTCTGGGGTTAGGGTAAAAATAAGGGTTTCGATGTCCCTTGAGACACTGCCACTGGGACCTAACCACCATGCTGGGGGAGAAGTCCCAGGCAGACCATGAATAAAAGACCAAACCCTCAGTCATCAGTACCAATTTGCAAGTCTGTGGGAGAGTTACCTAGCAAGTAATTTGCTAGGGTGTTGTTTCATGTAACTAAGTTTTAGAGTAGCTTGTTACCCTGTAATAAATAATTGATGAAAATTTGCTCTTGCAAGCCAAAATAAGTAATATTTATATATACAAACATGTACCTCTTATGCTCCTTGTAATTCTTAAACCCCAAGTGATTATGAAGCCAGAATTGGGGACAGGCAGTCAGTGTAGAATAGGGAATCTGGTCAAATCGAGGAATGGAGGTCATCAGAGTCTGGGAAGTTGGAGACGCCCCTGGGAGATTGGAATGTCAATGTCTCCAGAGCCCTTATGATCACCAAGGTTACCTGCTTAACTGCCCCTCCCAAAAAGCTACAGGCAAAGAGTTGCTTAATTTATGTCCCCTGGGCTCCTCCCTGAATCTCCTTGTGGCCCTTCCCCCTGCCATTTACATCTCACCATTTTGCTGTGTCACTGGGGCCTAGTCACATAGGCAGGAAGGTGACATAAGGGATGGAGGAAGGGACAGAACAAAGAAGACTCTAACCTATAAAAGATGTAGGGTATGCTCACTTCTCGGGGATTCTAGAACATCAGCAATGACCCCCTTCTCCTTCCCGGGAGAAGTTTGTGTTACTACTTTTAAATAAAACCTGCTTAATATGCTTGCCTTGGCCTGCTTCTCTGGCATTATATCTCAAAACCTAAGGAAGCAGAACTCGTCACCGGTAAACAGCGGTATCAATTATTCCAAAGATTTTCCTGCTGATGGTTATCCTAACACATCGATTACCATACATTATTTCCACCAGTTTCTCATAGTGTCTTAGGAGAGGATTCTATTATTTATACATAGGACAGACCATAATTCAAATATACGTGACAATGAAGCTTGATGACAGGTGAATATTTTAGGGTTCAGAAAAAAGAATAGGAGATTCACCTATATAATTATTATAAAGGAATCAGGCCACATAATTATGGAGGCCGGCAAGATCTGAATCACAGAACTCATATCCCAGTTGGGTTCGGAAAGCCAGAAATCAGGAAGAGATGGTGCACCATTTTTAAAGCCTGCAGGCAGGAGAATTCTCTGTTTCTCAGGGAAAGGTCAGATTTTTAAACCATTCAAGCTTTTAATGGGTTGGACAAGGTCCAAATAAGGGAAGTCAACCTGCATTAGTAGGTCTATCAACTTAAATGTTATTCTTATCTTAAAACATCTGCACAGAAACACCCAGAATAATGTTTAATCAAATATCTGGAGACCCCATGATGCAAAATGTTGGTCCATAAAGCATCATCATGAAATTTCATTTTTTTAAAAACCAAATGTATTTCAGGTATACAGCATGACATTTTAAAATATATATTTACATACATAAGTGATTACTATCATGAATCAAATTAAAATATCCATTATCTCACATACCGAGTTTTTAGAACAAATGAATATTTTATGAAATATACTAGCAGTAGAGTTTTATTCTGCCCCAACAGGTATTCTTTGGACTCTGTGATTATACATCTACTATTCCTTTTTCCACCTCTACTCTTGAAAAAAAGAATTTCATTTTTCTCACCCTAGGAAAAATATTGCTGTTTAAATTAATTTCTATGTGTGCCTTGCTTTCCAATCTATCCTTGAAAGCACCTCATCATTACCGGCTGCACTGCTTCCTCCCACTGGAGAGCTTTAATTGGGTGTCCTACTGCTTTGTAATTATACGTGCAAAGCATAATTCAGTCTTGCAACTGGGTTCACACCAAACTTTTCTCCAAATGAAAAACATTATAGGTTAATGACACATTCCCAGCTATTTATAAGCTCTTGAGGGGAAAAAGTATTTCAGATGAACAGAATCTTCACTGCCCACATCTTGTATAGGTTCCTGCCCTCGTGTAAATAATTTGATGAAGCAGTCGCCAATGGTTAAAAGCAGCTGGAAATTACCAATTGATATTTTCAATGGTATTAGGATTCTTCTGAACATTATATGATATTATAGAGAATTTTCATTATCATTTAAAGGACAAAAATGTAAATGTCCTCAAGAATTTTGGACGCATGCAGGTAGAAATTACACAGTTAATTATTCTGTTGTACCCAAAGAAAATAAAATCATCCAAGCCAATCACGTAAAGCCAAAAAAGCCTTTATTTTTAAGCTGACCAGCAATGACCTCCCTTACACCTAAAAGCGGGGTGCCGGGAAATCTTGCATTAATTCTGTTGTTGCCAACTTTTATAGGGCACGGGAGGGATTAGGGTTGGGCTATAGGGAGGGGGGATTAGGGTGGGGCTGACTCTCTCCTGATGGCACTGGAGAATCTTTTAGGGAAGTCTAACATTCCCCACTGGTCTTATCCACACTAGCAAATCCTTATTTAGGAAACTAGTGGTTTTTCAGTTTCCAACTATTATATCTTACTTCAAAACTTTGAAAGATTGTTTCTCTTTTTTCATAACTATAAAGTATACTATCACTTCAGTTAAGTCTGGAAATTAAAGTGTAGCATAAAAAAGTGTGTACTCCCTGTCAATACAGGCATTTCAGAGATTTGGATGTCTGTCCAGATCCAGAGTAATTACAAGAACTCTTACATATATTATTTGTTTATTTCCCACTGATTTATCACTATTACATTTTATAACATTTAAATGTGAGCATAGGACTGGATTCCTGGATCTGTCACTTATTAATTGTGTGACCCTGCACAAATTATTTGCCATATAAAAGATCAGTTTTCTCAGCTCTAAATGTTACAGCAACAGAAAACAGATTAAAACGTTGGTGTTCCCCATGGAGAATCTCCCTGGGGAGAGTCAGCCCCACCCCAATCCCAAGTCCCCTCCCTATAGCCCGCCCCAATCCCAGATCTCCTCCTTATAGCCCCACCCTAATCCCTTCCCACGCCCTATAAATGCTGGCAAAAAAAGAACTGGCGCACAATCCCCCAGCACCCCGCTTTTAGGCATAAGGGCGATTGTCACTGGCCAGCTAAAATAAAGGCTTCTTTTGGCTTTACGTGATCAGCTTGGATGATTTTATTTTCTTTGGGTACAACATAAAGTGAAGGTAATTAGAGTTCCTACCAGATAGAATGACAATAAGGATCAAATGACATCTGAAAAGATATCTGAAATATTCAGTAGAGTGCCTAGGACACATTAAATGTTCAATAAGGGTTTTCTATAATTATATTCAGTATAATTTAATGAGTGTTATTTCTGACACAAATCTGAGAAAATTTACTTATTTTAATACTTCAGATTGTTAGACCTTCTTTTTCAAGAAAGGCTTGATGTCAGCAGACAGTAGTGCACCCTGTAATCCCAGAGACTCAAGAGACAGAGGCAGGAGGATCGCAAGTTCAAGGCCAGTCTCAGCAATTCAGCAAGACCCTAAGCAACTTAGAGAGACCCTATCTCACAATAAAAAATACAAAGGGCTGGTGATGTGGCTCAGTGGTTAAGAGCCCCCAGGTTCAATCCCCAGTCACCCCATGCCAAAAAAAGGAGATCTTGAACTCTTATAATCATCTGAATATGATACATGTTGGTATTTTCATATGAAAGAGAACAAATTCAAGAGTCTGTAAGTTGTTTTATACATTTCCCCTTTATGAGATACAACTACATTCATTTTACTCTTTATGTTTCTTTTGCAGTTTCTGATTTCTTCTACTTGGAAGTCTTGGATCTTTTCCTTCCCCTTTGATCCTATTCTTGTTCTTTTTCACTTGTGTCGCATTCAATCATCTCTGTTAGGCAGTGGGCACAAACTGTTCTTTATCAATAAATGCCACTTCACAAATTTAGAGAGGGAGGTATTAAGCCATTGTAAATCTACTCCATGAAACAAAACAACTTGTTTTTGAAACAAATTTTAACATCTCACCATAAAATATACAAATTGTACAGGGGTAAGTATTTTCTCCTTGCATGACATATTTCTGCAGTTCAATCACTTGTCAAATACAGAGTTAAAAAGTTATTAAATGACAGTTATTACAATTAGCGTGCTCATGACATAAGCACATGCACACGGAACAGTTTTTTAAAGACCCTCATGAAGCCACAGGTGTTCAGATCTGATCTGTCAGAAACGTGAGCAGTAAGAATCCATCCACAAAGCACATACACAGAAATGTCTCATGCAGATTTGAATTAAGAGTTAGCTATAACATCTTCATCCAATAATTTTGAATGTGAGTATTATCAATTTTTTACCTGTTATAAAACCGGGTAACTTGTTTTCAAAATATTGTGAATAAAACATTTTTAATATTCTGTTCCTTTAGCACCAGAAGGCAAGAAATATTTACTGTAATATTGGAATATGTGGAAATCATACATAGTACATAATTTTCCCCTGAATCAAACTGAAGAAACATGAGGAACTTATTAAAGATTCAGAAAAGAAGAATGACCATTCTATTGCTAATATCATTGCTCTCCATTACTATGGTCATTCAACCACCTCAAAGGAAGGTCTCAACTCAGATCCTCCTTTACCAAATGAAGCACAGTCCAGCCCGTGTTGGCCAGGCTAGACCCAGCTGGTCTACTCCATTTCAGAAGCAAGCTCTGCTTGCTGTTAGTCTGCCAGTGTGCTCCCTCTAAAGAAAAAGGGAGGTGGAGGAGCAGACCATCCAGTGTTGCTCAGGTAACTTTCTATGCCAATGCTTAAGGCATGCCGGAAATTTAATCAAGACCTCGGAGATGGAGAGAAAGGCCTACTTCTAATTCTCATGACTACCTATTTTTTGAGCATTTAAGGAGAAAATACAATTATAAGTTACTTCGAATCTTCTAGAATTGAAGTCGGTTTTGCTAGTATGTTCTGCTAAGTTAAAACTGTGGCCGGATTAAGTTAGTTTTTGTCAGCATTCTAAAGTCGAAGGAGTAAAGTAAACTCTGAAGAAGGAGTAAGAATCAGGTTGGTGTCTCTAACCAGGGTTCTACACATAGACTAGCATCACTATACAGTATTTACACTGGAAATGGAAATGTTGTCCCAAAATAAATGGACTCTGCTTGAGGGTCATTGTTAGAAAGCTATACAAAAGAAACATTATTTTGCCTTTATGACTTACAATTTGTGGCTTCTGAGATAGCAGGTTCCCACATTCCTCAAGAATTTTAAAGATACATGATAGTGATTTTTACTCATTAGATAGCCTTCATATTACTCCCATCAGTCTTGAAAACAAAAACTGTTTTTTCAGAAGGTAGAAATCCTAAATAATTGTATGTTACGGTCCCTCTATCTCCAATTCTCTATTCAGCACTGTGATATTGAAAATAGCCTGATATCAACCATGCTGGAATTTTATATTACAGAATCAGAAATCATCAAATCCTACAAATCAAGACTTGATTTATTGTTTGATTGTCTAGACTTAAGATAGTAATTAATAAAAGGTTAATAATGCAGACTAAATAGTAAAGATTGATGTGTTTGTGACCTTTCCATGTGACTAGCACATACTATTGAGGAAGTAGCTTTCCAGTATTTCAACATTATCAGGCTCAGCCAAAAGCCATGCTATTGACAAATGTGTGACAGACTAACATACATTCCAAGGCTTCATTTCTCTCTCTCTCTCTCTCTCTCTCTCTCTCTCTCTCTCTCTCTCTCTATCTCTCTCTCCTTCTTAATATATAGGAAATCTAAACCAACATCATGTTGGCAATACACTTGGAAAGCTGATTGTTAAACATCTGCCAATATACCAGTGATCGTGGGGGTCGGTAGAGCAAATGATACTAAGAAGAACCAGGACACATGGGACAATATGTAAGAGAGCCTCCTTGCAGTCCTGACTGGAAAACTTATGAGGAAGAAATAAACTCCACATCTAGATCACAGTACTTTCAGATATACATGTATTTTTTCTTTTTTCTTTTTTGTTTAAACACAATCTTGGCCCATATAACACAAAAGAATAACACAAAAGGCAGAAAAAAATCAGGTGGAACTGCTAAGTGCACAAACAATGCCTTATCCAGGCTCATATGGTCAGGGCTAGCCCTAGTTTCTCCTCAGTACTTTTGGAGAGGTTGTTCCTCTCTCAGATACCCAATTCCCCTACATCTTAGCGACTAATAGTTCTCCTATCAAATGTCCCATCTGGGGCTCACAGTTCAGGCCTGGCACCAACTCCAGAGTTTCTCCGATCTTTGACAAAATAGATTTTTGTCATATAAGCCATTCCTTTAAGTGCCTGCTGGTTAAATGTTTAATTTTATGTAATTTAGCCTAAATTGTTACCTAAAATTTTACTGGTCAAGATAAAATTTCGGATTATTCTGACTTATAGTAAGAAGAATATCATTGTAAAATCAGACCAAAAAAATGGTTTCACAAATGCCATCATCTTTATGAACACATGAAGCCAACCCCATCAAGTCCTGTGATAAAACTCTAACTGCAATTAGACCTCAAAAAGTGCCTGTATTTGAAGGAACAATCTTTAAATAGGTAATTAAAATTAAATTAGCACATATGGGTAGGCCCCAATCCAATAAGATTAGTGCCCATGTAAGAAGGAGGAGAGAAGTAGATGTCAAGCCAAAATTAATCAAAAGAGACAAGAAGGTCACTTCACACTGGTTAAGAGAATCATCCAACAATAACATATTAAGATTGTAAATATTTATGCCTCAAATGTTGGTGCACCTATATACATTAAAAAGAAAAAAGTCCTACTCAGCACTGGGGATATAGTTCAGTTGGTAAAGTGCTTGCCTTGCATGCACAAGGCCCTGGGTTCAATCCCCAGCACTACCAACAACAAAAACAACAACAAAAAAAAAAACAACAAAAAAAACCCCACCTTACTCAATATAAAGAAATAGACCTCAATACAATCATACTGGATATTTCCACACACCTCTCTCACCAACAGATATGTCATTCAGATATAAACTAAGTAAAGACTCTTCAGAATTAATAGATACTATTAATCAAACAGAACTATCAGACGTCTATAATATATTTCATCCCTCAACAACTGAATATACTTTCTTCTCAGCTGCACACGGAACCTTCTCTAAAATAGACGTCATATTAGGAAACAAAGAAGTCTGAGGAAACACAAAAATAAAAATAATTCCTTGCATCCTATCAGATCATGATAGAATTAAACTAGAAATTAGTAACAAGATAAAGAACAGAAACCATTGTAACATGTGGAGATTGAATAATATGCTTTCAAATGAGAAAAATCATAAAAAACATCAGGAAAGAAATTTAAAATATTTTTAGGAAAAATGAGAACAGAAATACAATATATCAACATCTCTGGGATAGTATGAAAGCAGTTATAAGAGGAAAGTTTAATGTAGGCATTGATTGCCTACATTAAAAAAAACAAACAAAAAAACCAGCAAGATGCCAAAAAATAATCTAATGTCACACCTCAAGACCCTGGAAAAGTAATCTGACACTCTGAATAGGCTACTTCTCTAGATTCTGGCCTATTTTTTCTCACTAGGACTTCCAGGTCTATGCTGAATAGAAGTGGTAAGAGTGAACATTCTGGTTCTTAGTCTCAGAAGGAAATATTGCAATCTTTCACTACCGTATAGTGCATAGTTATGTATGTGGGCTTTTCATATACATTTTTTATTATGCTGAGTTAGATTTCTACTATTCCTAGCTTCATAAGTGTTTTTATTAGGAAAGGGTAGTGAATTTTGTCATTTTTGTCTTATTGAGATAATCATGAGGTTTTCACCCTTTCTTTTGTTACTGTGGTATTTCACAATGATAGATTATTCTCTATTAAATTATCCTTGCATTCCAGTATAAATCTCACTTGATCATGTAAACCAAGTTTTAGTTTTTAGATCTAATTTTAGTGTTTAGTATGCAACTACCAAAGCTGTGAATTTGTTCAAAAATTACTTTTCTCTATTAGAAATAATTATGTTTTGACTCTAAGATATTTTTCCTTACATTTATGTAATATGCATTTCTCATCCCTGACATGATGGTGATGCTGATAAAAATGCTTTTGAAAACCAAAGATTGCATGGTTACCTGTTAAGGGCTGAGACATAGAGAATATAGCACAGTAAAAATAGTATAAAAATTATAAAAGTCAGCAAGTGGGTAGTGAGGATGATGATGGTTATATTGATTTTCCAGGACTGATGTAATAAAGTGTGACAAACTGAGTGGCTTAAAACAACAGGAATGTATTGCCTCATAGTTCTAAGGGCAAAGTTCAAAATCAAGGCGTTGGCTTGAATCACTCCAAGACTCTGATAGACAACTTCTCTACCTCCTCTAGATTCTGGTGTTGCTAGCAATCATTAAGTTTCCTTCTTTTATCACGTGGCCATCTTCTCATGATGTATATTCACATGTCTTCTCTTTGGGTCTGTCTGTGTCAACATTTTCCCTTTTTTACAAAGACTCAATAATCACATTGGAGTAAAGTCTACTCTAATAACCTCATCTTGAATTGGTTAAATCTACAAAAATACTATTTCCAGAAATACGTTACATTCTGGGTTTAACCAGTTACAGGTTAAATTTTGCAGATTTAACCAAATTAAGAGGAGGTTAGCCATAATAAACTCATTAAACTCGCTTACCTCTGCAAAGACACTACTTCTAGTTAACATCACATTCTGAGTTTTGGGGGGTTAGAACCTCACAATATCTTGTGGGTGTTGCAATTCACCCACAATGGCAGTAAACATGCCTTTCTGCTGTTGTATAGTGCCCAGCTCTTAAGATCCTGTTTTCCCCCAGAAAAATCAAGAAGTGAGGGAACATGTTCTTAGATCATAGCAGCTCCTTGCATTCTGCTTATTTTTGTTTATGGATCTGATCCCTTCCCTTTCCATCACACCAGATATCCAGAGGCTAATATCTGTATATGTTTTCTTCCCTTCTCTTACTTCCTCTCATCTTAATCAAATGGATCCTGGGTTTTGTATTTGTTCTCAGACCCACACACACAAAAGAAAACAACAAAAACACATTTCCAGGGAGTATATACATGTGAACTGAAAGGGAATCCTTAAGACGAAAAAAACTCACCTCAATGAACTGATTAACTCCACCTATTATGTGCATATTTCCCCCAAACATGAATATAATTGTCTAGAAAATAATACCTAATATTATTTAGAAACTGAGTATTAGTCACACTAAAAGCAAGATGAAGAAAATTTTCTCCACTTCTAGATTTACAAAATACATGTACATGAGAAACACTCACTCTGAATATTAGAGTGTGATCTATAATTATTTTCGCCTCAAGTATATTATCACATGTACAAAATCTTTAAACAAAGACTCTTTAGTACTCACAACCACTTGTGTAGATCTGCTTGTGTGGAAAGATTCAGATAAACGCCCCTTGTCCCTACCATCTACCTCTTTAGCTGTACTTGAGACTTAGTTGAACAACAGGGAGAGAATGCACCTAAATGAGTAGTCTTGGTTAGCCTTGAATAATCTTAAATATAAATATAAAAGTATTTAGCATATGCTTCGTATACAGTTTTATCTTCCTGTTGGTATATAGAGTAAACAGAAAACATATACTGCTTACACAGGCTTTTTCAATATTGTTTATTGCTTGTTTCCTTCAATGTTCAAGTTAATATCTGTGTTTCATCTTCAGACACAACCAGATTTGGAATATGTCAATGCATTTCCCCTAAAAATAAGATCATTGTATACTGTTATCTGTTTGGGGAAATTAAAATAATGATTTTGACCCTTCAATCTAGAAAAGTATATGGCACGTACACTATCAGAGATACTCGGTTAAAGGAAGAACAGACAAATTATACCAACTGTAAGCTGCATCAAAGTAATTTCATTTTGGCAACATGTAAAGTGTTTAAATTCATATAGATCCAACTGAGCTTTCTACAACGATTTCAAAACATCCCTAAAGCCATTTTCAAGAATTTTGTGATTGAGAGAATATAAAAAGAAGTTGAATTAGTTAAAATGATTGGATTCTGACAGTTTTGGCAGATTAAAAGTTATTAAAGACAGTGTAGATGCAATAACAAGAGGAATCAAATATAAAAATATTAAATTGTTTAACAATAATTTACATAGTTTTGCATTAATAAGACAAGAAAATCTTAGTGAATAAAGAGGTATTCATACATTTATTTAAGATAACATATTTAAAATATGTTTTTAGTGAGTTTGTCTCTTTTGAAGGTATGTGATATGGCAGACATAAATCTAAATCAGTAGCATTCTGATTTCTTATCATTTTACATTACTAAATAACAGATGCATAGATGATTATCATGCATAAATGTAGGCTAGTATTCAAAATAACTTTTCCAATTTTCACTCTTCCATTCAGTCTCTTACTAAATCCAAATCCCGTCCTCAGGTGGACATCAATATTTTAACTCAAAATTTTTAATAGTGTATATCACTCAAAATCCACTTTTTCTTAAAATGAATACTATATAAATGTGTTTTTGAATTTGTCCTTGATATATACATTGTTTGACCTACAGATGTGCGGTACACACTTTATTGAACATAAAATATCCAAATTTTATTTTTCTGAAAGCTTGAATATCCTATCACGTACAGAGAATGTGAAAATCAGGAGCCGTGCCCACTCTTCTCCTCTCATTAGGGAACAAACAGCACTCAGGGAACAGGTGTCCTCTCCGTTCTCCCTGCCAGCTTCCTGCTCACTGCCAAACCTGCAGTTCTGTCTGGAAATGTTATCTGTGCACCAGAGGTGGCCTCTCACATTTAGCTTGAGTCCTTCCTTACATGGCTCTCAGAAAAAAAATGTAAATAAATAAATAAATAAATGGGCTCACTATCAGAACAGCCTCTGGGAAACTGTCCAAAATGTCTGAATGATGATTATGGAAGGAGAAAGGCAAGGAGACTGCCCTCTTGTGATTCAAGGAAGAAGGAAATTCTCACAAATGAATTCATGAAGGGAGCCATAGGCTCCACAGCACTATATCAGGTATGTAATAATAATAATAATAGTAATAATTAAAAAGAAGAAGAAAATTAAACACATACATTATCAATGAAAATAGAAAAACATTCTGAAATTTTTAATCCTTTTGCATGTATTTTTGTACGTATAAAATGTTAAAACTTTTTTTTAAATGTTAACACCCATTTGGGAGCAGTTTAGTGTAGTGTTTTTGTAAATTCTTCTCAAACTAAAAATGAATTTTAATAGAAAAATGCATTCAGATGGCGTCTGATGCATAAGGACAAGTAGCATTTAATAAATGGGGAAGGGAGAACCATATAGAGTCACAGAATCAAATGTGTGGAGGTGGGAATGAGCGTGGGGTGTGGTGGGGGCCATGACAAGGAGACAACCTCGCAATGCCAATCAAGAGCTGGGGAGTGGCAAAGTACTGGAGGGAATGCTCACAACTAAAAAAAATACCACATAAAACTTTAACCAGGAAATGCAAGAATGAGTGATATTTAGGAAATGTAGGCAACTAGAAGATTACTGAGAAAGCTGAAAGGAATAAGGCCACTTAACATTATACCACTTACTGCTGACACAGTATTAAAATTATACCTAACTTCACTGAATTGTAGAAACCATCATCCGAAAGATCTACCATGGTCTATCAATTATTTTATATTCAGGAGTAAATAAACCCTGTCACATAGTACACCACATACTAGAGACGGTAAAACACAAATCATTTCTGAGATGTTAAAAAGTGAAAAAGTATTTTATTTAGTAGATGATATAATAGCAATAGTTAATCATTGATTTTACTTGTTAGAAATTGTGCTAAAAGTTTAACATATTGATGCATTCTCAAAAAGTTCCTATGAACTACTTTAGTATTATCTCTATAAACAAAAAATCCAGCCTTTCAGAAGTTAGCAAACTCCTCTTGACTAAGCTGCTGGACAAAGTTAAGATTGCTACTCAAACCACATCTGAAAAAAATGGGAAAGATTGAGTAACTGAAGAATCATTAGAAGACAAGAGAAGTGAATAATAACATAATTTCTATCATAGATGAAAGAAAATACTACGAATGATTCAATCTAAGTAAAAGAAAAAAAGAAAATCATGCATTCTCCAGGTTCTCAAATACAAGGAACTAAAACTAAAGAGACTACACTGGTGGTTACGGGCATGTTCAGAAAGGTAACCGGTTTCAGGGAATGTAATACTCATTAGAAAAGGCTGAGTTTCACATAATCTCAGGGTAAAACAAACTTGGGTTGCCATTTAGCAATTGCACAAATGGAACTGAGGCTAAAATGAAAAGTCAGGGAATCCTAAGTGAAGTGGTACTTGAAGCCACGAGAAGAAATGGGCCTGAGCAGGTGAATATTGAAGGAGGAGCGGCAGGAGACACAGGGCCAATATTTGAGTCTAAACCACAGTTATGAATCGAGAGGGAAAGTACCAGCTGTACAGAAAGATAAACTGGCCAGAAAGAGCTGAAGAACAAGAATAATAAAGAGGCTTATAGATCAAGAGAATCTAAAGAATTGTCGAGATTTAATAAAACACAAATTGAGAAAAGGTTATTGAATTTGAGCAGGCAGGTGGTGATATTAAGAGAATAATTTCAGTCGTAGGGTGGTTTCAGAAGCCGGATTTGCAAGGGATTAAAACAGAAATAAGTAGAAGCTGTGACACAGGTGTGGGTCAGCATTTCAAGAACTGGCAATAAAGGAAGAAGGGAAATAGAATGTTAGTTAAGTGAAACCACAGAAAGGAGAAATTCAAAATATCAGCAAAGGAAGCACAGGAAACATGAAAGAATTGAAGGCCGAATGTAATTTGAAAATAGGTCGCAGAGAGAAGTTTGAGAGGTTCAACTAGAGTTAGTTCTTCCATTCACTGCACAATATTTCGTTGAGGAACTACTGAGTTCAGAACTGCATAGCTTCCGGGTTTAAGTTGCTTAAAATTGGGTGAGGAAAACAGAAGTAAAAGGCAATGAAAATAAGGAAAATAAGGAGAAGTATAGCATGCAAAGGTAACACCAAGGGCACACCTCAGACTATGGGCAAGGTTAGCCATGGATGTGTTACCCAAACAGTTTTAAAACTTAAGTGTATGGAGGGAAGAGAGGGAAATGAGAAAAAAATGAAATTTAAGGGAAAACTTAGCCTTATTAGAACCTAGAAGTAGTGTGGTAGTGTCTCCACGAGAGGAGAATAACGATGAGAGATGCAGGTGAAGAGGTTAGCAGGGGACATGCGGAGCTGAGTGACCTTTCACTGACATTTAGATTCAGACTGTTTAATAATCAGGTTGCATACACACACAGAAACATTGGTGGAAAATTTAAACTGAGCGAGAATATTCTCTTCATCTGCCTAAAGAGAAAAATTACAAATTTTCCACACAAATTTGCATTTAATATTTTTAAAGCATATGGCATATGAAGAGTATGTTTATTTCCTGCTACTACTATAGAAAATTATCACAAGTTTAATGGATTAAAACAATGTGAATTCATCTTGCTGTTCTGGAAGTCAGAGAGAAATTGGCCTCTGTAGCTACTGTGGAGGTGTTGCGAGGGCAGAGCCCTGGGGGAGAATCCCTTGCCTCCCCTTCTCCAACTTCCAGGGCCAGCTGTTCTTTCTTCATGACTTATTCCTCAGCCCCAAAGCAGCCATGTCAGGCTGGAATGACTCACACTACCACCCTCTGGTTTTCTTCCTTTCGCCGCCTTCTGCCATTTATGAGGACCCTCAGATTATATTGAGCACACCCAATAACCTAGGGAAACCTTCCCATCTCCAGGCCAGCTGATTGACACATTTCATTCCATCTGTGCCACCTTCACTCCCATTTGATGTAACCCAACATCTTCAGTATCTGGGGAAGAGAACACAGACATCTTTGGGAGACTATTATTCTGCCTATCACAATTGGATATAAAGTCTGAAAAACAGTCCCAAAAAATAAAACACTCTGCCACATGAAAGACCAGTAAGGAATTAATGAGCCTTCAGAAAATATTTGCTATGCACAAAGATTTGACTAAGTAGTGTATGATATTCTAAAATATCAGAAGATATAAGTACACAAAACATAAACATATGAAACCAACTATATTGTAGCAAATTTTTTAATAAATAAGCACTAGGAACAATTAATTTAGTTAATGTTTAAAAGCAATAAAAGATAAATTCTGCTGCATTGTGAGAAATAGTACACTGGTCCATTTTGAGAAAACGGTATTAAGCCTTAAATGTAAAATCGAGATGTAGAAAGTCAGCAGGAGGGGAGAGCAGCATGGAAAGATACAGCAAATAACACCTGAGTGTGACAAACTTACAGCCCCTGACAAACAGAGATGAGGGGAAGGGAAAGGGGCAGGTCTAACCAATAAAGATAAACTGAGTATGTGCCAAAAGGAACGCACCCCCCAAAAAAGCCCTTCCTGCCACAAGAAAACAAAGGGAATAACCCAATAGGAGACAGTAAAATCCAGGCCACTGGCAAGATGGTCCACCCTATAGTATTCAGCCAATGAGGAATTGGGAGAGGGACCTCGAACACTAGAGAATAAGATTGCAAAGGGTCTGTGGGTGTTTTCTCCCCCCACCACCACCAATCTTGCAAGACTGTCAGTAAATAGCCCCACTTTTTCTATACCTTGTGTCTCTTAGTACATTCTGTTTGTACAAATGAGCTTGTTTTTCATATGCATTAAAAAATTAACATTTAGCAAAAGAGGTATATTTAAGACCTTTGGGGAACTGTTAGATATGCATGAAGTAATAAAGATTTTCAGGTGCTTTACTTTTTCTGTATCCAAAGGATTCATTATTTTGGTGTAGTGGTATCATTCTAGGGATATGTGATATGTACATTGCTAGTGGTATTAATCACAGCATCTTGGAAGAACTGTATTTAACGGAAAACCTAAATTCATATTGGAATGCTGTCAGTTGCCCTGTTACCTGGGGAAAATCATTATTTCTTTTAGTACAGTAATAAGAGTTTACTTACCTTATAAGACTGTTGTCAAGATTATAAAATTAAGGAACTTTGTAAACTTTAGAGTGCTATGCATGGGGGTTGTGCTGTGGAAATTACAATAACTGTGGTGAGCCTTTACTGCTAAACTGAAGGGTAAGATTATAGTTTATGAGGAGCAGAAGGATATTTTGTTTCTCAATTTGGGAGTAATATGTTAGGTATTACAGACAATTGTTGCAAAAGTAAAAGGATTAAATGAAGGAGTATAATTTTAAGGCCATGATACAAATAGAGTAAGGAAGAAATAGAGTAATTTCCATGAGCAAATAAGTAGTAATATCTATTTTTGGATAGAGAATCAAGAACTTCAGACAGAATTGTAACTGATGCATAAAGAAAAGCATCTAAAGAATGGATAATTGATTTGACAGGGGATAGAAAGAAGAGCAAAAACATAATCTAAGATTGTGCATGGAAACAAGAATGTGTGTGTGTTTTCAAAATTATGGATTAAAAATAGTAAACATCTCATTACAAAATAGATCAAAATGAGGTTATGACTGAATTCCACAGATGTGTACAACCAGTCACATGCAAGGACATATATTTGTAGAGCATTTGACAAAAAACAGATGACATACTAAATAGATACAGAAATAGATGAAAGATAGGGAATAAAGGAAATGAGGAAGGAGGGAGGCAGGAAAGATAATATCTTCTGTCATTTACATTGAAAGTGTAGTTGCATCCTAGAGGATGGAGGGTAACAGGCTTAGCAATGTAACTATTTGTTTCTGTCATGAAAATTGTGGCACATATGTGTAAAGACAAAGTAAATATTAGCCTTGATACACTGCATATGTGGCTTGCTCCTTTAAAGTCTCTAGAATAGTCTCTGTGCTTTTTTATATATCTGAATTTTTATTATAAGATGAGGGGGTCTGGCTGTGTTTTTGTTTGCTTGCTTTTGTTTGTTTTTGTCTGATATAAACATTGCTTTGCATAGTGCTGTTCACATAGCAGAAATTTAGCAAATACATTAATGAATCAATGGATTGCAGGAAATATCAGAATTTGTTTTATAAAATTTTGGCAAGTAATCAACTCCTCCATAAGTTAGCAGACACCATCTCCAAGTAATTTGGCATTGCTAATTATTTATTGAAAAATGCAGTGCAAATCCTTGAATCTCAGTAAGTATCCGCCCCCCGCCCCCATGAATTGAGAGAACATAATGGAAAAATAGGAAAGAGACAGACATAGACAGACAGAAGGAAAGGAACCAGCAAACAACAGAACTTGTTACTGCATAGCCCCCAAACATCCAAATTACAAAATGGTCTTGAAATTTCTTAACAGTGACATATTTCAGAAGCTGAGTGTGGAAGGTCATACAACATCATCAATATAATACAATTAGGTCTGGACACCACCTTCACCTATGGACATACTGGTCCATGTTTCCTGAAGTGCTACTGACTCTAAAGTCAGATAGGCATAGACAGGAAAAAAAGCAAGGAATGAAGGAGATGGGGAGGAAGGAAGAAATAAACTTGGGGCTCACTTTTGTCGCCTCCTACTTTCTATCCATGCTAAAAAACTTCCACTACTCCAATAGTACAACAGATAAAATTGCTTTTTAAAAATTGTGTTCTTATAATTATTCATCATAAATGGTTACTGGATGCTAAATGCACAATACATATTTTGTACCTCCTCTGGTGCTTTGTTTTATTCATACTGCAGTATGACCCTAACATTAGGCAGTTGTGTGTTTGGATAACTGGATAGACAATTCTCTCCTTTGCTCCCCAAAACTCAGAATAGCCAAAGCCTATAAGTAAGAGAATTTTGCAGGGGATTCTTTTAGTTCCCGTGTGATACATTTTCTTTCTACTTATCAGTGAGAGGCACCTAATGAAAAAGACAGGATGCCTGCCAGAGTCAACAAGACTCTTTCCCATAGGAAATAAAGAAAAACAAATGATTGCTTGAATATATTTCTAGAAACAGTCTTTTCATTTCATTTCATTGGAAATAAATGGAAAATGGCCTAAGATGCAATATTGAATAATGAACTCCGGTGGGCAATGCCAAATCCCAGCAAATTGCACAGCTGGTAGGAAGGTACAAATTAGGGAGCAGTGATGGAGTTGGGGGGAAATCACTGCCTGCAGTGCCTACTAACCTGACTGGAATAGGGCCTGGGCTGGAATCTCAACAGAAATCCATGTAGATAGCACACCCATCACTAGGCCACAAATCTCGTTATGAAATAAACTACACAACCTTTACTTCACCCAGGCAGGTTTCCCTAACATCATCATAGTATCTTCTCAAGTCACAAAGTTTTGATAACTTACCAGTCTAGCTCCTAGGTGTATCATGACTCAGAAAAATTAAAAACACCTGTTGCCAGTTCAGTGACCTCCTTACCAATAATTGCTCCTCTCTAGCCTTTCTTTGTTTCAGTGATTGTAAAACTCCAGCTCTCTTATTGAAGGATGCCTTGAAGAAAATGATTCTTGCTTCACAGTTCATAACTTCCTTGGCTCTCTTCAGTTTTCTGAAATAATAGCCAAAGGACACAGAAAGTATAAGGGAAAGCATCTTCCTTGGATGCCAATTGGTATTGGTTGATCTCATAAATCAATTTCTCCTGGACACTAGTGATCAGGGATAGTTTTAAAGGAATACAAATTTTCTAGGTTGATTTAAATTGTTGTAGTATCTCCAGAAAATTTATGTCTAGACATTAAATGGTGGCCACTATTAACATCTGCAATAGCAGAAATTTTTGAGTTTAGTATTCATTTATCTTTAGTTTTACTGCTTTACTTAGAATCATTTAATATACAATGTAGATGTACATAAATTATTGAAATTATGTTGTCAAAAGATTAACTTTCACAATTGTCACATTCTTACCAAAACTTTTTTTGTACAGAAACAACTAAATATCTTACTTTGATTCTTTTGTTATGAGGTTCTGTCAGTTCAAGATCAAATTGATTTATATACATAAGGCCTTGAGTTGAAGATTACAAGGAGTATTATATTTGCACAGAGAAATAATCCACAATCTTATGTAAAATTTCAGCTTTTATCTTAAGTGAAATCAAGAGACATTGGAATTTTGAGCAAAGGAATACATGAACACATTTTTTGAAGGAGGGAATTAAGGAGGTAAATCCACATCTGTCTTCAATCTCTACATAGAATGCATTCAGTAATTTTTTTTTATGATAGTTATAAAGTGATCCAGTTCAATACTTGCTTTGGCACCTGGCTATAGACTGCTATACATTCATGTAACACAAATATTTAAAATATTTGTTACCATTTATTTGACAGTTATACAAGATTCCATCCTAGATACCTAACTCCTACTGTTCCAACTAAGTCTTAAAAAAACTCAGTGGTTAAAAATATTTAATAATAATCCAATTTTTTAGAAGAAAAAAATGAGGTTTAGAAAGTTTAAGCATCTTTTCCACATTTACACACTTGGTAATAAAAATCACACTAAAGTCGACTTGACTCCAGTATCTGGCTTTGAGAGAAACGAAGCTGAAGTTTTTACAGCAGTATAATTGTCATGATTCTCCAGAGAAACAGAACCAATAGGACACACACACATACACGCACACACACATACAAACACTTAAATTATTATGGGTATTGCCTCACACAATTATGGAGAATGAGAAATCCCACCATCTGGTGTCTGCAAATTGGAGAACTTGTTGTGGTGTGATTCACTCTGAGACTGAAGAATGAGAAAGAGGACTGCTGATGGTATAATTAACAGTCTGAATCTAAAAGTCCAAGGACTAGAGGCTCAAATGTTCAAGGCCAGAAGAGAAATAAAGATATTACAGTTCAAGAAGTGAGAAAGACCATTTACCATTTCTTCACCTTTTTTTCTTCTAATTGAGCCCTGTTATGATTTAGATATGAGATGTTAGCAAAATCTCATGTGTGAGACAAAGGAAGAATTTTTAGAAGTAAAATGATTAGATTATGAGACTTTTAACCTGATCAATGGATTAATAGACTGATGTGGATTAACTGTAGGCAAGTAGGATGTGGTTGGTGAAAGTAAGTCACTAGGGGTGTATCTTTGGGTTTTATATTTTGTCCCTGGCAGACAAAGATCTCTCTGCTTCCTGTTGACTTATCCTGAGCTCCTTTCCCCTACTATACACTTCTGCCATGATCTACCTCCCCAAAAATTAACCTCAAAAACTGTGACCCAAAGTAAACTTTTCCTCTTCTATGTTGGTCTGTCAGGTCTTTAGGTCACAGTGATGGAAAGGCTGACTAAAGCAGAAAATGGTACAAAGAAGTGGTATCCTTGCTGTGACTAACCTGACCTTGTTAACCAAATGTCTTTGGTTTTCAGGGGAGGAAGTTTCAAAAGCTTACAGCTGGAAAAGCTTTAGAATGTTGTAAATGAAGCTTAATGGGGGATTCTGGTGGGTACTCAAGACTATCAATAAGACTGTGGACAGTAAAGACTGGGCTCATCAGGTTTCAGAGAAGAAAGAGGAGCCTACTGGAAATTGAACAAGAGGCCATTTGTGCTACATTCTGACAAAGAAGTTGTTTACATTTTGTCCATGTCCAGAGACTTTCTGTGAGGCTGCATTTATAGGTAATGGACTAATTAATCTGAGGAAATTTCAAGGCAGCACAGCATTCAGATGGTGGCACAGATATTGCTAATGGCTTTTGGCCAAGTTTCTATTCCTGTAATTATCAGGAATAAAAAGAAGAGCAGAAAGATTTGAAAACCTTGTAGTTTTGCCAGAAAAATGGGAGTAAATCTACAACTAAGGAAGTTGTGGTTGTTAAAACAATCATAGACATTAAAGAACCGTCAAGTACTTTACCCAGAAACAATAAGAAAGATGGCTTGAAGGCATCTTCTCAGGAATTGGAAAGACCACACCTATTCAGGCTTAACGGGATAGAAATAAAACTTACTTTGAGAAGAGACCATGGGAACACCCTGCATACACAGGGTGCATAGGAAGTTTTTCACTGTGCTCAGCTGCCCAGGAACTCAGGCTACTTCAGACAGAGTCTCTGGAGACTTAGCTACTACTCAAGATGGTGACAGACCTTGATGGCAATCATATGATGCTTATCTGTAGGAATTTAGGATGCTGGAGTTAGGACACCATAGAGGCTTCCACTAAAATTTCAAAGGAGGACTTGGGACACCAGGCAAAATCGATCAGGTTTGGAGCCCTGAAGGCTGCCTACAAGAGGGTGATGCATGATGATATGAGAAGGAAGACAAAATTGCAGTGAAGACCCCCAGGATTAAGAGATACTAGTAATATGGGACATCTGCAGAGGAAAGTTGCAGGAATTGAGAAGAAATAAGGCAAGAGAAAGGCCATGCGGGTTGCAGCCAGCAAGCCCATGGGGACAAAGCTACACAAGCCCTTTGGAAAGAACAGCATGATGTCATGTGCCCCATATTCTGGATGTGGAGCTACAGGCCTCATTTGCCTAGATGGATTTTGGTCGTGCTTTGGTCGCAACCCTTCTTTCTATGCCTCATTTCTCCCTTGTGGAATGGAAATCTTTACTCTGAGCCATTATACATTGAATATATGTAACTTATTTTATATCTTTATAGGGAAAAGAGTGAATACTTTGCCTTGAGTCTCAGAAGAGATTTTAGACTTTGACTTTTGATTAATACCAGAACTCTTAAGAACACAGAAACTCTTGGAAATGGACTAAATATATTTTGCACTATGAGAAGGGCATAAGTTTTGGGGGTCCAAGGACAGAACACAATGGTTTACATATGAGGTATCCCCCAAATACTTACGTGTGAGACCATGCAAGAATTTTCAGAGGTGAAAGGCTTTGTTTGTGAAGCCCTAGTCTAATCAGTGGACTGACTAATCCACTGATATGGACTGAGTGATATATGCAGGGAGGATATGGCCGTAGGAAATAGGTCACTGGGAGCATGCTTTTGGGATCTGTATTTTGCCCCTGGTGAGTGAAGGTCTCTCTGCTTTCAGTTTCCATGTCATGAGCTGCTTTCCTCCACCACTCCCTTCTACCTTGATGTTCAGCATCACCTCAGGCCCAGAGCTATGGAATTGGCTAACCACGGATTGAACTCCTGAAACCAAGAGCCAAAATAAACTTCTCTACTTCTACATTGTTCTCGTCAGGTCTTTTGGTCACAGTCATTAAAAAACTGACTAAAACAAGTCCCCAACAGATTAATGCCTGCCCACATTGATGAAGATGGATCTTCATTTTTCAGTCTATTGATTTAAATGTTAATCTCATTCAGGAATACCCTCAAACCCAGAGTTAATGTTTTACCATCTGTCTGGGCATTCCTTAACCCACTCAAGTTGACACATAAAATTTATTATCACAGACGAAAAGCAGAGGAACCATATCACTTATAATCTAAACTAAAACACTTTTTGAGAGTAGAAAAAGGCAATAGATAATTATGCTGGAAACATAGGTCCATCGCAGCTCTGAGACAAACTGTGACTTGTGGCCTCTCACCAATGTGGTTCTCAGTTTCTACTATCTTCTGACATCTCCTAACACTTACATCCTTGTACACTCTTCTCAGACACATGGTCTTCTTTTTTTTTTTTTTCTGTTTCTCAAAGACAATGACAAGTAAGGACTACAGGCTGGCTCTTCTTCTGTCTATAATTCTCTTTATAAGGGAGGCCCTCACTACAAAATAAAAAAAAAAAAAGCATTAAGTATTTCCCATACCCTTTATCCTACTTCCTTCTTTCCCTACAATACCTTTTATCTCAGAAAAAAATATTACTGAATTGAAAGCAAATTTTCCCCTCCAGAGTGACAACATAATTTTAGCCCCAGAGAGACTGATTCTTTTGTTCCTTGATTCAGAAACAACATGCTGATTCATCTCAATAGAATTTTCAATTGAAACTGGTTATATTTTCCTGGGCATATCAAGTCTGAGTATGAGATAAAGAGGATGCTGAATTTTTTTATAATGAAGTCAGAAAATATTAAACTTCTATAGGCCTCAGAGGAACAGATGTGGCTGAGAATAATTAACAGTAGACATTTTAGAAATACTTAAAGAGAAAAGAATCATCTAATACTAAATGCTGCTTTTCCTTTCTTTGTATGATTTAGCTATAGAACTACACTGGTATTTGCCCTAAATGCTGTGCATTCTTTCTGAAAATTACAATATTGCAGGAACAAATAAAAAAAGGATAGGATTCCATATTGGTAATGAAACAGGGAAGAAGAAAGCTCATGACTTTGAATGGGCCAAAAAATACTTAGTGAAGGTCTTGTCTACTTTAGTCATCTAGTTATCCAGTCTTTCATTAACTTTGAGCTATTTTACCACTCTATAGATATAGAAAATTGATAATTAGGCAAATAATTTCTATCTGTATAAATTGTAAATTTGCTGTATCCAGTGATATGTAATTATTACTTATGACTAAACCAATTACATCTATTTGGAAATTCGTCCTAGCATTTGTTCATTTGCACATCAATATATAGTCCTTTAAATTTGCCTTTGAATCACTAATAACTTACTAGTTTCCTTGTAAGGTGAAATAAAATAGTCAATATGTGTTAATTTTATATTTTATATGTATTTTTATATTACATATATTAATTTTATATTTCTAAAACATTCACGGTTTTACCTTAAAAACCATATTTTTAAACAAAGACAAAATTGAAAAACCAGGATTTGGGGAAGCATTGGAGTTTATTTGAATTCAGAAGAGAATATATTAAAAAAAAAAAAAAAACCTCATGCTCTCTCCAAAATATATCAGAGAAAGTTTGTCTTTGAAAATATAAAAGGAAAACAGAGTTGTTAGATATTTTTGAGTAAAGATATGTAATATACATGGCAGAATCTGTAATGCATGGTAAATGTTTAAAAAGCCTTTCATCCCACCAGTTCCAATCCTGTAACTTTTTTTTTTTACTTCTCAAATATTTAAAAATGTTTTAATATTCCTGTTTATTTTAGTAGTGAAAAGGCTTAAAAGCTCAACTTCTTCAGCAATAACACAGACCAGGATTGAGAAACTTTTTCAACAAAGGTTCAGATCGTAAATATTTCATGTTTTACATGCCATATGGTCTCTGTCACAACTATTCAACTTTTTGTTGTAACACAAAAGCAGCCACAAACAATACATAAGTGAATGAGTGCATTGTCTTCCAGTAAACTTTCACAAGCATAGAAATAGGATTTGGCCCATGGGCCACAGTGTGCCAACCATTAAAACAGATTAGAAGTCATTTATTTGCTCAAGAGCTTATTTCAAAATGATTAAAATGATGATTATTTAGAAATTTTAAAGTGGCATATTATTTATTATACAGTTTAGCAGGACAAAAGCTTTTTAGTTTGACTCTATCCCAATCATTGATTCCTGCTTTTATTTCTCGCGCTTTGGGAGTCATGTTAAGGAAATCTGGTCCTAGGCAACATGATGAAGATTTGGACCTATTTTCTCTTCTATTAGGTGCAGGGTCTCTGGTCTAATTCCTAGGTCCTTGGTCCATTTTGAGTTGGGTTTTGTACAGGGTGAGAGATATGGGTTTAGTTTCATTTTGCTGCATATGGATTTCCAGTTCTCCCAGCATCATTTGCTGAAGAGACTCTTTTCTCCATTGCATGTTTTTGGCTCCTTTGTCAAGTATGAGATAACTGTGCTTTTTATGATTTTGACTACGAAAACATATTCATTGGTCCAAAAGATTGTAACAAAGGTTTATTAAAGGCCAATAAAAAGCTTCTCCAATGTTGTATTACTAGGAATAAGGCATAATGACTATAAACAAGACAGCTGAAGATTGCTTAAAACAGACAAAAAAAAGTAAGTCAAAATTAGAGTAAAAAATGACTCTTCTCTGAAAAGATTTAAAAAGAAACAAACATTGATTTTGACACTCTAAAAACTGAGGTGTTAACATTTCAGTCTAGGTCTTGGCAAGGAAATGAAGTCTAACAGGCATTTGAATCAAAAGATAGAGCTCATGAATTTCATCCCCATCCCACCTCCACCCTGAAAAAAAGGAATAAAAGATAGAAGTTCTGGTATGGTGTTTGGTGGAAAATAAAGCATGCAGTCTTATGAAAAGTTACAAGGATAGTTTTCAAGGGTGGGTGTTTTCCATGCTGTTATTTTCCCCTAAAAAATGGGATACACCCATTCTCAAAGTTTGGTTTGGGTATCAGATAGCAGGCTCACTTGTGCGGGTTTCTCGTGGCGTCTGAGTCTTCATACATGAGGACCAGGTCATTCCTTCCCACTGGCTTGGGGAAGACCCCTCTTGAATGGGGTTTGCGACCTATCAAGAGAGCAGCTACATGTTATGGCCTACTTTAGGGGTGAGGGGCAGGGTAATTCTTCTTAGTTTGCATGGCCTGCTTCTGCTGTTTTCTCAAATGCCACAGTGCCATGTTTGGTGGCACCATGTTCAGATCCCTACTATTGCCTTTCATAAATCTTTGCTGAAGGTGGGAGTAAAGCATCATTTATCAAACATCTCACTCATTTGCATTATATTTTTGGCTTCATACTTAGGTGTTTCTTGCTCCTCATTTTATATGCATAGCCCAGTTTGTATTGTTTTAATTGTGCTTTATATTTAGTATATGCCATTTGAAATATAGTTTGGAGCTAGTATAAGAAAATCTCCAACTTCATTTTCTCCTTTATGACAAATCAGTTTTCCAAATCGGTTATTAAATTGTTCTCAATTTGCCAAACCCAGACAACTCATTTCTTTTTTTTTTCTTTTTTAAAATATTTTTTCTACTTGTTCTTTTTAATTATACAAAATACATTTAGAATGTATTTTGAGATATCATGTATAGATGGAAAATGACTTCTCCTCTTTGGTTGTACTTGATGTGGAGTTACACTGGTCATGTATTCATATATGAACATAGGAAAGTAATGTCCAATTCATTCTACTCTCTTTCCCATTCCCATTCTCCCTCCCCCTGACTAGTCTGTTGAACCTCCACTCCCTCCAACCCCACCCAATGTGAGTCAGCATCCACACATCAGAGAGAACATTTGGCCTTTGGTATTTTGGGGGATCTTTGGCTTATTTCACTTACCATGATAGTCTCTAGTTCCATCCATTCACCTGCAAATGCCATAATTTCATTTTTCTTTATGGCTGAGAATATCCCATTATGTATTTGTACCACATCTTCCTTACCCATGCATCTGTTGAAGGGCATGCAGGTTGGTTCCATAGCTTAGCTATTGTAAATTGAACTGCTATAAACATTGATGTGGCCTCATCACTGTCCTTTGGTTATATGCTGAAGAGTGGGATAACTGGTTCAAATGGTGCTTCCATTCCAAATTATCTGAGGGATTTCCATGCTGCTTTCCAGAGCACACAACTCATTTCTAAGGGAAGAAAATAATGGCACCTACCTCATGTAGTTTCAGGGTGAACCAAATACTCATTAATATAAAGCATTCAGAATGGTGCCTAGTATGTAATAAATGCTCACCTGTGACAACTGTTATTTTCACAATCCTCATCATAATGTGCACATTTGTTATATATCTTGGGTCAGTTTCTTGACTGTGTTCTGTAAGTACTGGAGAACTTGTTTAATTTTGTCCCCATTTCTCATGTTTTCAATGGGTATAACTTTAACATGCATATCTTTAATAATTAGTAATAATTCCCTACTTTGTAAAATTATTCTGGCTAGAGTTACATATTTGTCCTGTTAGGGAAACTTACACTGTTGTTGTCAACTTCAAAAGAAAAGAAATTATTTTGATTGGGTTAAATATATGAGTTAATTACCACAAGCTTTATAGCTGTTCATTCCTTCTGCCTAGTAACTCGTATCTACTTCTACGTATTGTCAAGTCTTCTTTTATGTCTTTCTGTAAATCCAAGTTGCTTTCTTCAGAGAAGTCTTGCATATTCTTAAGTTTATTGCTAGGAATTTTACATTTTTATTGGGTTGTCAAAGGGTTATTTTTTCCATTATATTTTCTAACTGCTTATACTTGGTATGTACAGATAATAGCTTTTGTATATTTATTGTAAGTGACTTACTTCTTCAATGAACTTCCAGGGTACTTACTTCAAGGACACTGTAATTCAAGGCTTCTCATTGTGTTAAGAATGTCCTCTGCTGCAGCTAAATCTTCATTCCAAATAAGAATAGGATAGAAAGGGAAAGACCCAGTCAGGGAATAAAACTTCTACTCACCTTAGGGTTAAAAAGTAGGCCTTTCCTTTTATTTTTGCAGGCAAAGCCAAACATTAGAAGTGACTAATAATAAAAGGTTTTAGGTGACAGAAAGGGTCACAGTGACAAGCAACATATATTAAATATGACATTAATTCCTAAAATTAACTATGACCATCCTTTTTTCCCTAACTGTTAGAAATCAGTATATCCTTGAACTTGATTCTTACCAATATACCTATGAAGTAAGGAAGTTGTTTTTTTCAAAGTGTGGTCCAACAGACTTCTGGGCTGCATGATTTATTTTTAAGAGGTTGGTGGTATCAAAATAAACTTGTATACAAATAGTAAAATGTTATTTTCTTGCTCACTGTGTTAATTTGCAAATATTTTTTACTAAAAAGCCAATAGTGGGTAAAACTGCTATTACCTTCAAATGAATCAAGGAAGGGATACTGAACAAAACCACAAGTCATCATATCCTCCAGCGTCATGCATTTTTAAATTAAAAACAAAGAATAGAAACAGAATAGTTTCACTTAAGAACATCCTGATAAATCACAAAAAATTATCAATGTCATTAAATCTTAATCCTTGAGCATTTATCTTTTTTATTCTGTATGATATAATGCTTCAATACACATTAAGCACTCTGAAGAATAATATATTGGGCGAAACAAGAAAAAAATACTTTTATAATTGTTTGATTAATGAGGTAAATGAGACACTTTTTTCATGGGATACCATTTTTATTTGATAGGCTGACTCCCAGGCTAAGGGTTATTCAGACTCTGGCATTTGCAGCTATTTTCTTGACAAAGAATTCAGTGAGCCTGTCACTTCAAGGAAAATAACTGACAATATTTGCTGCCAGTGATAAAATCTGAGGTTTCAAATGAAAATGGGAATTGTGGAGAGCTCATGTCTGCCACAGTTAGCTTGATAATTTCCCCAAATTTAAAAACTTTCTGATGAGATTGGTGATAACTTTTTATTACTGCATAAAGAAGTGTGGAATATCTGCATAGCATAAGGACTCAATTTTCAAATTATGATATTACAACATCATACATAGACCAAAGATCAACTCAAAATACATAACCAATGAATGAATTTTAATGTAACACCATAAAAAACGCATTGATAAGGTTTAGATGAGGCTAATCTTTACAAAAATATTACTAGTCAATAAACCTACATTAAAATATCTCTTCCTTTTCCAATAACATATAACCCAGGTAAGCCTGGATTTCATATGTATGTATGTATTTTCATATGTGTGTATGTGTATATATATACATATACACACACACATATATACAATGTATATATATTTAATATAAATATAATATAAATATATATGTATATCTTAAATATATATACATATATTAAAACAACATAGTCCAGCAGGTTAAATGCAAAAGCGACTATGAGAATTTTGCTTTCCTCCTTGAAGCCAGCCATTAAAGGGTGTGAATGAACAAAACAATGTCACTTTTCTTAATAATAGTTTGGTCAAGAAAAGACTAATTTCATAAAAATATGTTAATTATGTTAAGACTTAATTTTTAAGTCACTTAATAAATCAATATTGTTGTTGTTTTTTATTTGTACTAGGAATCAAACCCAGGGGTGCTCTACCACTGAGCTACATCCCACCCATTTTAATTTTCTATTTTCAGCTAGGGTCTCACTAAGTTGCTATGGCTGGCCTCAAACTTGTGATTCTTCTGCCTCAGCCTCTGGAGTTGCTGGGATTACCAGCTTGCACCACTGTGCCCAGCTAACTACTGTATTTTTTAATTTTTCTCAACTGTATTTTGAAATATGATAAATACTAGTAACTAACTCACATAAATGTATGTTTTTTTAAGGTGGGATACTCAATAGTTTTTAAGAGTATAAATTTGAGATCAAAACATTTGAGAACCACTGCTGTAAGAAAAATATTTAAGGGCTATCTGGTGTCATGGTGAAATGTTCCTCAAACACAGTAATTAGACTTTGATTCATCTTTTTCTGACTACACAAATCCCAGCAATCTTTAGTTTTTACTTTAAGAAAATAGGAACAGAAATTCAAATTGGATCCAAAGCATGAAGAAAGATATAATGAAAATAAAAGCAGAACTCAATAAAATTGAAATAAGAAAGCAATAAGAAAATCACTTAAGCCATAGTTTATTCTTTAGTTTAAAAACAAACTAATAAAATTTATAAATTCAGATTTCATTACTATGAAGACTCTCATTGTGATTCTGAGATGCGTTTACTGATGAATTTCAACTCATCCTCCCTCTGGGAGCTCTCCGATCCTGATGAGGACAATAAGAAATTGTATTTGTCTTGGATTTGATTCAATGTTAAGAATATGGGTAGAATGCCACAGAAAGCCTGAAATGTATTTGCATTTCTAATACTTTTTGGGTTTTTTTGTTTTGTTTTTTTTTTTTGGTACTGGGGATTAAACTTGGGGGCACTCCACCACTGAGCCACATCCCCAGCCCTATTTTGTATTTTATTTAGAGACAGGGTCTCACTGAGTTGCTTAGGGTTTCACTATGTTGGGGAGGCTGGCTTTGAACTTGCGATCCTCCTGCCTCAGCCTTCCAAGTGCTGGAATTACAAGCATGTGCCACTGCACCCGGCTGCATTTCTAATACTTTTAACCACTGGTGACTTCATACCACCTAAAGTGATGCTTATTGAAATGAGAGTCAAACAAGAAGAAATTTAGATGTTTAAGAATGTTTTTAATAATTAAGTTCAAATTGAATACCTACAGGGAAAGCAAAACACAGGAAAACTGACTAACACAACTTGAAATAAAATTGTATGGAGAGAAGGTGGTTTTCCCCTTCTGATCTAAATGAAAGTAGACTTCATTACTGTCAGCTTTCCATTGCTGTGACAAAATACCTGAGGAAAATCAACTTAGAGAAAAGATTGATTTGGGCTCATGGTTTCAGAGGTTTCAATCCATGGTCACTTGTCCCTGTCAATTTGTACCTTTGACAAGGTAGAACATCATGGTGGGTAATGTGTAGTGGAAGAAAGTTGCTCACTTCGTGGTGACTGAGGAAGCAGAGAGAGAGGACAGGGCCAGGAGCAATCTTTAGGCAGGTGGGTCACACACCTAGTGACCTACTTGCTTTTGCTAGGCCCTACCTACCTAAAGATTCCACTATCTCTCAATATTGCCACCATCTGGGGACCATGCCTTCAGCTCATGAGTCTTTGGGGAACATTTCATATCCAAACTTTAAGAATCACCAAAATGGCATTGATCCAGACAGCTTTAGGCAGGCTTGTTATTTAAATCTACTTTTTTGATCCACAATATCCTCCTTCATCTCCCCCTTTGCAGTAGCAAGTTCCAATTTTACAGAAATGTCCAGTTGTCTCCCATCTTAAACCATCATCACTTGACCATATGCATCATTTTTCTACATGTGCTTTCCTGGTAGATGTCCCTACATTTTTACAAGAGTTGTCTACTCAGGCTGTCTCTAATTTTCATTCTACATTCATTCTTTAACATATTTCGATCTGACTTCCACACTTAGCACTTCACTGAATTCGTGACTGCCTGCATGGGATGTGCTTTCTTCTAAATCCATCCCCCCATGCTGTTCAACACAGTTGGCTTTTTCCGTATTCCTGTAATAGTTTCTTCTTCCAGCTTCTCTACAAACAGGCCTTCTTGGATCTTTTCCTGTCTATTTGGCTATTTCTCTGTCTCCTTTACCGATGTCTTGTCTGAACCCTTTCAGCTCTTAGGGAAACCATTACCTGTCAATGACTAATTCCTTATTTTTGTTTTCCCACAAATCTGCTAATTTCTTAGTCTTCCTTAACTCAGAAATTCAGTTGGTCATGTCTCTCATTTTGGTCCCTCTCAACACTCAATACATGAACAAATCCTTAAATTTTTACTAAATACTGTGTAACAAATGTCTCTTTATTGCCAGGGCTCTACTACCCAGACTCCAAAGTAGAACATGTCACAGTGTGTACCTGGATGGTGGCAATTCCCCCTTTAGCAATCTCTGGGTTTCAACTCTTGTCCACGTTCAATAGATTTTTTCATAGGGAAGCCAAACAAAATTTTTTTTTGAAAATATAAATGCAATTAATGAACACTACTGAAATATTTTATTAAAAAAATCTAGCTTCTTTATCTGCATAGATAATAGTTTTTCAATTTTATTTTTCTCTAAAAATCAATCAATCTTTGACTTAAATCTTTTTCTTACTTTTATTTATTTATTTATTTTTTTTGTGGTGCTGAGGATTGAACCCAGGGCCTTGTGCTTGCAAGGCAAGCACTCTACCAACTGAGCTATATCCCCAGCATTTTCTTATTTTTTTATTATCAATTACATTAACTTCTGCTCTTATTTTCATTATTTCCTTCTTCATGCCTTGGCTTTAATTTGTATTTCTTTTCCTAGTTTCTTAATGTAGAAATTTGGGTCATTAATTTGAGAACTTTCTTTGTTCTCATTGTTAGTCTTTTATTTCTACACATTGCCCTCTCAGCACTGTATTAGATCATCCTATTTTTATATATTGTGTTTCATTTTTCTTCAATACAAAACATTTTCTAATCTTCCTTGTAACTGGCAATTTCATCCCTGAAGAATTTAAAGTTCTGTTGTTGAAGGTAAACAGGTAGCTTATCACCTGGCAATAGAAAACTAACACTTCATGTGGTATAAGGATTTTACACAAAATAGTCCTAATTCTTCCCTTCATCTATAATATATTTATATATTTTGCTTTTATATTTTTTATATATTTTTTAATTTTTTAAATTTATTTTATTTTATTGTGGTGGTAGGAGTCGAACCTTAGGCTTCTCACATGCAAGGTGAGTACTCTACCACTAAACTACATCCCCAGCCACTATTGCATCTTTTTAGATAGCTATCTTCTATAGCAATTATCATAAAGAAAAACATGAGTATTATATTTGCATTAGTTTATGCCACTCCCAGTGCCCTTTGTTTCTTTGATTTGATCAATCAATCATTTCTTCTGCAATGAATATTTGGACCCCAAATCTTTGTAGGTTTTCTATTGCTATGTGACCACAAATCTCATGGCTTAAAACAAGACTCAGTTTTTTGGACTAGATGCAGGTGGTGATTGAACAATATTGTGAATGTACTAAATGACACTAAATTACACACTTTAAAATGGCTACTTTATATGTTACGTAAATTTTACCTTAAAGAGAAGCATCACAGGCTGGGGATATAGCTCAGCGGGTAGAGTGCCTGCCTCATAAGCACAAGGCCCTGGGTTCAAACCCCAGCACCACCAAAAAAAAAAAAAAAAAAAAAGAGAAGCATCACCATCTGTTCTAGCCATAACCAGAGTTTTTATTCCTTTGGGAGATGATCAGAGCCTGTCTGGGGGTCAGGATGTGGGTGGTATGAGAACCACTATTCAACCTTTTACAATATAGTTTCTTCCAGAAACAATAGGAAGGGAAGCTACTAATCAACATACCAATAACCCTAAACCATGGATGTGCTACCTCGCAAGGTAAATAGAATTTTGTGAACATAATTAAATAAGGGATTTTGTGATGGAGAGATCACAAAATTTACATAATATAAAAATAGCCATTTTAAAGTGTGTAATTTAGTGGCATTCTTGTTATTCAAGTGGACCGAATTTAATCAACAAGGGTCCCTGTAAGAGAGAGGCAGGACTAAAATCATGATGTGACCAGAGAAGCAAAGAACAGAGACTGATTAGAAGATGCCACAGTTGGTTTAAAGATGGAGGAAGGGGACAGAAGCCAAGGAACATGGGCAGTCTCTAGAATCTGCAAAAGGCAGGGAAATATCCTCTCTATAGGCTTCCAAAGGAATGCAACCCTGTGATCCTCTTTTTAGATTTTTGACACCCAAATAAGATAAAAATGTGTGCGGTTTTAAACCACTCAGTTTGTGGCAGTTTTTTAGTGCATCAGTAGGAGACTAACACACATCATGACAATTTGAAACATCAGGGACAGACAAACCTATGACTGCTTGAAAGATGACCAAATGCTTACAGAAATGGAATTGGGAAATAAGAGTATCAATGGTATTTTTATTCCATGTTTCTTCAGTGTTTCTAATCTGGATATATTATTTTATGAGATAAATTTGTTATTAAATGCTCAGGAGCACTATTACCATTTATGTATGCTCCATCTGTCACAACTTAATACTTTGGGAAATTAATTCCTTTTTAGCAAAACTCCCCCACACAGTTTATGAGAGGCCACATGGATTCCAGTTATGTGTCCGTGACTCTGTAACTACACTGCCACTTCAGTGCCATGGCCTTACTGCTTGAGTCTTTGATTCCATAGGCTAGCCAGCGACAGTGTTAAATTGTCTCCACTGAACTTTATTCTTGGCTTTGCATCCAACCTTGATCATAGCTTTCCCATCCTCAGGGAAAGAAGACAAACCATGCCTTAACTAAACCACATCATGTTCAACAAATCAAAGTTTGTCCTCAACATTGTACACATGAATTTTCCTCTCCAACATGTGTACTATTAACCTCTCTCAAGCTTAGTGTTAGGCCTAAAGAATATGCTTAAAACCAATTAACAATAATGACAATTTTCACTAGAATTAAAGTTAATAAAATACAAGTTTACAGAACAGATGGTCACATTAAAAACTTGCTTGTACTTAATACAGAATATATATGAACAATTTCTTAAGGAACCATGAATATGATTAGGTCATTTATAACATAATGCTCTACTCGTTTGGACAAGAAATTCAATCTATGTTCTCATAATGATAGATTTCTTGGTAATCCAAAATTGTCCAGCCAAAATATTGGGAAGGTCATGCCCATGAATGTGATATATTCTCCCCTTAAGACCTACCTTTCTAAACTCAGAGGTCATTTGTCTACTTAATCTCCAGTAAATCTTGCCACACTCTGTCAATATCTTCAAGTGAAATATTTTCTTTCCATGTTTCAGGTTTAGGTTCAAGTATTATTGTTATAAAGTGGTGATTATATATTAGGCCTTTTTACATGTATTAGCTTATAAACTATCCTACTGCAGATACTTGTAAATCTGTCATGTGGCATGAGTCTAATCTATGAACAGCAGGTAGGAAAAGAGATATGGAAAACAAAAGAAATTAATTCTGTGGATCTAATATTGCAATAAATACTAATGTTCAGATGTTCAGATCACGTTACATGAGTCTGCTTAGACAGGGACAAGGTCTCTGGTGTACCCTCCTGTCCCTGTCCACTGAAACAGCCTGACCATGCTAGGGTGGGTCTACCTAGAGTGACAGGTGCGAATTCATCTTTTTTTCTTCTTTGCATTAACTGTAGGCAGTTTTCAGACTCCTGGTAGATGAAGTTGGTTACAGAGATTTCATTAGCACACTGCTTTGATGACTGAGCTCACTAACAATAAATGCTCAGAGCGTGGTGACAGCAAGGTGTATTCTGAAAGGCCTTTGGTTCTGGGGAAACGAAGAAACACAGCCTACCTTATATGTGAGGCCCCTGTGCGGGCCCTGAGCAAGCATCCGGTTTTGTTAACGGAGATGGAAACAGTTTCCTGTGGAACTGCCAGGGTTCCCTGCCCTTGACAGGTACTCAATGAGAGAAACTCAAAGTGCCATTACGTAATTAACTACTTGCCTTTGAGGACCCCTCGGACTCATTCCTCATTTTAAGTTGTTTCTATCTACTTTTTTGTCTCTCTAAGCCTCTGTTGGATGTTTCATCCATTTTCTAACATCCTCTTCCACTGCTGTTTCTTTGCTTTTAATACACTCACACACTAACGTTCTGTTAGGTGGCTGTAAACAAGACACAACTTGGTTTTTCTTTCCTTTTTCCCCATCACTCCCCCCTTTTTTAATCCTTTGGTTTGGGAATAAAGTTCAAGAGCTAATAAGTGTATTCAATTGAATAGATTTAAGTTTAAGCAACTGAGCGCTCTTTAAAAGGAAACGTGTATATCTTGGGGGTAAATAATATTCATGGAAGAATTCTCCTTTATTGGGGGCACATTAAGATGAATTTGATCTCTCTAAGGCTGAGGCACTTAATAAAAGTATAAAGACATTCTGAGGAAACGCTAGACCTCCAATTACATCTCACTCTGCGGTAAGCTTCTAAGGCCTATTTTAAGGACTGGCTCTCTTGTTTAATGACCAGTTTAATTTAAAGCTTAAAATTATTAAGTATTCCAACGGAGTCATAAATAATGCAGTTTATAATATTCTTATCAAGCACATAAAGATACATTCGTCTTCCATTAACAACATACTTTTAAAGAAGCGTGACCTCTTCAGAAGTGTAAGAGCATGCAATTAGTGCAATTTGTCACAGGTCTTTTACACGTTAATAAGATGTAATTAATTGTCTGTTTTGTCTAATTAACTTTTCAGACACTGACAGCTCTTGTTCTTTTAATACAAAGCAAGAGTCTCTATTTGCAATTCTAATATTTGACACAGAATTCTTACCATAAACTCTAGTCTCCAAACCTTAAAGAAAAGTGTAAGGCAATAAGAATTCAGATAGATGTATTATATAGCTTCGGTATATTAAGATTTCTTTAATGTAAAAATGCGACTGAAAACTGCTACCCCAAACAAAAGAGTGAAAAACTTCAGATTATAAAATAAATTTAAAAAAATATAGACAATGCACAATTGATATATATTTAGTTACAAATATTTGAAAAGTATTTTATAGTTTTGTAGAGTATTACTAAATATTCAAAAATATGATGTCAATGGATAAAGTAATTCTAATAGACACCATAATCTTATTTAACACTGACTTGGGAACAAATCACCTATGGGCGTTTTAAAAAATCCACAGTCTGTGATTCTAGGTTAAACTTCCACAGAGGATTGTGATGGACAGTCAAGGTTGAAAAGTGGTTTGCTATGATCATATGTTCAGTTGTTTCCAAATTCCAAGTGGGTGACAAATAATTCAGTTTAACATCATTCATTGCTAAGCATTTTCTAGGGTAGCCCTAAGATTTGAAATTCCTGGACCTCAGGCCAAATCTAGATTTTTAAAACTCCTGATACATATACACGAATTGCATTCTAGAAGTTTCCAGTTATTTGACACTCCATCTTAGAATATCAGTTTTACCTAGACTTCACTAATTATTTTTAAAATTTATATTTGATTTAAAAAGAGAACTCAATGACTTACCTTTTAATTTATCTCGTATGTATCTAAGAATTTTGAATATAAAAGGTTCCTGAAATATTAATAACAATTTTCTTTTTTTTTTTTTTTTTTTTCATTGTAACACAATAAAGTCCTGAGAATAGAATGTACTCTGTGTTTCCAGTTTGGGGCTATTACAAATTAAGTTGCTATAAATATTAGCAAAAAAAAAAAAAAAAAGAATGCATTCTGTAGTCAGATCATCGGAGTTCTAAACCTGGATCTGCCCATGTTGGTTGTGTTATCCTGTGTGAGTACCTTAACTCTCTGTTCACTGTTCTTCATCCATAAAAATGGGGTAATAACAGTATCTATCTCATTAAGTAATCACCAGGATTCAACATGTCAGTATGTTAATATATTAATAAATCTCATTCCTTGCTAGCTACTGTCCCTTCAGGCACTATCTTCCATTGGATTACCATTCCCTGTTCTTGGATGCCCACACCTACTCTTTAATTAGAACCGATTTTAATCTCCCATTGCATTTTTGATGAGCCAAGTTTTTGCTCAAATAATTCATCGAATTTTCCATAGGTTTCAACTCTGATTCACTAGTCCATTGTGTATTTCTAAACTTCTTAAATTTTTTTATGATAAATCCTTCTCTTTGAGCTTTTGTCTTGATTCCAATTTTGATTTCCTATTATGACTCCTTTTATAAGTTCTTATTTCTTAGATATAAGAAATAAGAATCTTTGATATATTTGATAAACCAAGCATATAAAGTATTTTCATATTTTAATTTCAGAAACTTTATGAATACTCTGAGTTTCTGCTTTTCTCTTAATTTTGAAATGAAAGGTTGTGTGTGTTGTTGTTTTTTTTAATATATTCTGTTTACTCACATTTGAAAGGGAGATGCTTATCTAGGCCTGCTGTTTTGCCAACAAGCAGGCTGGATAGAATACTTTTGGTTCTTTAATTGCTTCTATGGATGATGGAAAGTGCTGGAAAGTGCTGGCTCTACTTCCAAAATAGCCCTTCTGCTATGGTTTGGGTAAGTGTCCCAAAAGCCACATGTCAAAGGCTTGGTTCCCAGCCCACAGCACTATAGGAGGTGGTGGAGCCTTTGAGAAGGGGGGCCCAGTGGAGGAAGTTACCCCCTGGGAGCAAGTCCTTGAAAGGGATTGTGGGTCTCTGGGCTCTTGCTATCTCTTTTCCTTCTGGCCCCCAGGAGGTGAGCAGCTTCCTCCACCCGAGGCTCCCTGACATTGTGATGTGCTGACATGCTAGAGACCCAAAGCAACAGGACCAACCACGAATTGAAACCAACAAAAACTTCAAGCCGAAATAAATCTTTCCCCTTTTAAGTTGATCATTTCCCTTATGTTGATAAAGTAACAGAATGCCCTGCATCTTCTCATTTCATGTTGGCCTGATCCACCAAGATTGGAACAATTTCAACGTATTCATAGACTTTGTGGTTTGAAAAAATATCTGAAGAATTCCATTGTAAAAAAATATGTCAAGACATATTGATCATAATCATTATCATGAAACTTGTCTTATTGTCAAAGTAAACTAGCCACATTCAATTTCTAACTGTTATAATACAGCCAGTGACAACTAAAGGCAGAGAGTATTAAAACTGTAAAGGGCCATTATCATTCAGTTCAAGCTCAGAATTTTACATATAAATAACTAGATGCCCAATGAGGTAAAGAGACAGCAGACTGGAGTTTGGCCCAGGCACACATGATACAATAATCTTTCCACAATGCCTCTATTAGCCCTACAGTCAGGAATCAGGATGGTGGGCCAAGAAAACACAAAATAATAATTCAGGAGTTAGATACCATCAGACAGGATCAGGCAAGCAGTAATAGAGAGTAAAGAGGCAGTGTGAAGAGATGGAACCATTTTTCTGGGTCCCTGTAAAAATTCTTCCAGTAATGTCTGAATAGATGCCATTGGTTAGGAAGTGATGACGTGCCCAGAAAGTTATAGGCAGATAAGTATCAAGAAACCTGACACCTGGAAATGAAGATTCATAACTTAATTCTCACCTAGAATTTGAAATTAATTAATAAGGTAAAATTGAAAAAGCATTAAAAAAAGGAAATTTTGGGGGGTTAGATTCATAAATGTAATCTATTATTTAAGTACTTATTGAAATTTAAGTTTCTTCATGCAGTAGCACAAAAAAGTGGAATACTTTGTTATCCAGTTATCATGATTAAAAATGAAATTATTTGTGTAATAAAAATCTGAACTTCCATTTGTAATTTCATCTCAACAAAAAGATCTTTGCTTTGCCTTGAAACACATTTAGCATCAAACTATAAGGTAAAGCATATTCATTACTACTGTATTAGACATCTAATAAAAATTCTATTTTTATCAATAAAAATGTAATGTTTTTTGTTAATTAGCTGCTATAGAAAGAACACATTTCAATTTAGTACTGGAGACACTACTGCCACCTGGTGGTGTGTTATCTAAATTACAGAATCAGGTCTTCATTGAAGGCAAAATTTTCATATGTATCATGTATACATAAAAATTAATTTTAAAGTAAATGTAAACATTACTGAAAATCACAACTGTGATAAAAATGATTCAGAAATTAAGGAAATGTCAATTTTATCATATTAAAAATAAAAGTTGAATGTAGTCATGGCTTTGGACCTCTATAAAAAAGGCTAAATAAAAACTTAAAAAAAAAAAAAAGAAAGAAAAAGTTAGGCTTTGAATGTAGGTAAACCATAGATTGCTATTATTTAGAGCAAAACAACCTGATGTTGTCATGCACTTGAGCATGGTTACTAGAAGCTTCTGTAAAAATTGCTTTTGGAATTATTACAAACTAGTTCTGTTTCAGCTCTGCCTCTACTTCCACATGCAAAACAAACAATGGGAAAAAACAATAAAAGGAATCTTCATTGTTGATAATATATTCTCATGTTTTAAGTAATCTTAATTCAACTGTATCTTTGACCTTGACAACCATTTACAATCTCTAGGGATCCTTGATGAAAATTAGTCACTCCATTTAATCTTATCCAAACTGCTTACAGAAGATCTAATACCCCCTAGTCACAACATTCAAACCCAACATTTCACAATGTATCACTCAAATTAGATTTCTCACTTAGTCTTCAGGAAGAGTTCCCAAATTGTGCACTAACTCCTTGATTATTTCAAATAAGTTAGGAGAACACTGAAATAAATGATGATAATAGAGCCTCACTGTTGTGCTATTAATGTGGTAATGCATATTGAGAAGAGGCCTGTGGATCACTGGGCTCTCTCTTTGTTCCCTGAACATACAACTAGTCCTCTCAGGTATATAGATCATGAAAAAAATGTGCTAAGATGTACATCTTCTTATGATGTGCAGTAATGAATTATTTTGATAGTTCAGTTTTGGAGTTAGGTCAAACCTGAGATTATTAGAATGATGAAATATATCAACCACACCATCTTTTTGCTCTCCCTGTTATGAAGACCAGAAAAAATGTTGACAATTGAATAAACTGGAGTCTTTTTCAACCTTGTGTTCGTCAGTTTCTGAATAGTGAATCCACTTCCTGATGAAAAGCAGAGAGGTGGGTGAAGAGAGTCTGAATTCTGCATGCTGGGGTTCAAAGTCAGCTCTACTGCTTATCAGCTTTATGAAATTAAACAAGTTGGTTAATTACGCTAAGGTTGTTTCCTCAGTATTAAACAGGAGCATTAACATATTAGTTTTATTTGTGTATGTATATATCCAATAAAATATATAGTTCAATAAAATACTACTGAAACTGTAAAAACCAATATATGATCATATTTATGTAATTATGTAGCATTTTAGATTTTCAAGCAATTCATAGCTTTTTATCTTTAATTTCAACATCTTATTGGCTTGACATTAAACAAGTTAAGCACTGAATCTACATTTTTTAAGATATTTTTTGTAGTTGAAATGGACAGCATGCCTTTATTTTATTGCTTATTTTTTGTATTTGGTGCTAAGGATCAAACCAAGTGCCTCACACATACTAAGCAAGTGGTGTGTCACTGAGCCCCAACCCCAGTCCCTGAATCTACATTTTTTAATTAAATCACTTTAGAAAATAAATTGTCTAAAAATAAGAATCTATTTGAATGCTATTTGCATTTCCAGAATTGAGGAGAAATACAGATATTTAGGAAGTCATATTTCATAAATATGTTAATATTCATGGGATAATACTAAAGAACATAAATTTAATTTCCCATTTTGTCCAGTAAGGTGTGCAGAATAGTGACATTCTTGAGAAAAAGAAGTCTTTCTCTCCTTGGGGTTGTGGAATCATTTTATATCTACATTATTATTACATATGTAGTCAAGCTTCTACTTAAGGTAGAGAAAATATTCATAGCAAAAAAGTAAAATTTTAAGAGGAGTATATTATTTTAAGCATAGGTTTTATGCTTCTGTATAAAATTCAGAAGGAAAAAACCCAGATGAGGTGAAGATTCTTTTTCTGATTCTGGAACACCCAAAATGATGTTATATAAATCTTCCCTTGCTATACTGTATATAGACTGACAGGGACAGAATGAAAGCCAAAGCAAATATGAGGTAAAAATGATTTTTTATTACTTTAGGTATTTCTAGATGTCAGATAAAAATGAGAACATTGCTAAAAATTTTACAGAATGACAGCCCTGCCTTATGGATAAAATTCTATAGTTTGATGTATGAGGCAGAAAATGTGAAAAATATTATGAAGTACTACCCTGACATAATGATGGAAAGCTGCTGAGAGTGTGCTAACACTGGAGAAATATAATAGACTCAACTTAAACAAGAAGAATGCAATTCTTCTGAATCTTGCCTACTCCAGAAACAAGAATTTTGGCCTTTAAAAATGCAAACCACTAACTTTTATTTTTTATTGACTTCTAAATATATCCCATGCTGCCTCACTTGAAGAATAACTTCTCCATGCATACCTCTTCATATTTATTTTTCAAATTCATGACAAATATGGAAAGTTCCTTAAGAATGGTAACATTATCCTCTGCTGCTGATTGGTGGACTACAATATGATAAACTACTATTTTAAACTGCTGTACCTGTGTTCCACCATCACATACACACTCCGAAATGATCTTATGCCTTTGTTGCCTTGGTCCACATGGAACCTGCTACCCTTCTTTTTCTGTGCACCGTAGTAAAATTAGCCTTTGAGAAATGATCTAACTCAGGTGATCTTTCCCATGGACTCCACAGGGTAGACACAACCTGGATTAGGCCAAATAGACTCTCTCACCCTAAAATTTGCTAAATTATTACATCAGTAATAATGAAGAAATCAGCTCCTACTATCTGCAGAACTAGAAATGTCCTGATTCCTAAGACGTTCTAAGCTTGGTAAATCAATTACCCCCTTGACTCTCTTTTTTTCTTTCAAATAAATTCAATTTTGTTAATCAGTCCATAGTATTTCTGGGACTTGAAAACAAAAAAATCAATAGAGGAGTCATATCTGATGGCTGAGTTCTATAATATAGTATAAAACTTCATGACTAAGGCATATGGTTGAATGTGGCAGGGTATTCTTAATTCTTTTAATATGTCTTGTTTTTCTATGCATAATGATGACATGGAATTCTATTCTCATGGAAGCTGATTCACTGAGTCCCACTGTGTTTTCAACGCCAAGAACACTCTCCATGGACTAGTGCAAGAGAAAATTAAACACTATTTAATAGCATGTACGCAGATAGAATCATTGCTACACTCATCTGCCTTAAAAAGGAGCTTTCTTTGTAAATACCATCCATATAACTCTTTCTATTTATATAAGATTGAAATTTTTCTACAGAATATATACTATAAGGGCTACCTAACAAACTCACTCTTCATGCTAATTATAAGTTACATGCATTATTTGGATTGAATATATTATAGTCACCAATAGAAATTATAAAACATGCTGAAGTTTTTTTTTCATAGTGGATATATCTGTAAAAATACTGAGGATGAAAAATTAAAGATTAGTAGCATTTTTTTTACTTTTTAATCTGATTTTCTATATATAATTGTTAATTTCTCCACATTGTTAATTTCTGTACATTAAATGTGACAATTCATAAAATAATAAACATAAAGGTAAGTATAAAACAAATTCAATAAATGCAAGTTGTGATGCTTAAGATAATAATAAAATGGTGACAGTAATGATGGTGCCCATCGGTTTGAAAATGACTTTCGTATCAGTCATTTTTTTTTTTTAGATAACCTTGATTAGGTTTTGCTAATGTCCTTCACAATCAAATCTATGCCAGGAATTTACTTATTGACTATTCTAAGAAAGGAATCTCTAAAAGTATATTGCAACCTTTAATACATAACAATTGCTATCATTATTTTGGGGCTATAGGAAACTTTTTTTCTTTTTCCAAATTTTTTTCAGAAAAATTCTACATTATCAGGAACACAAAGATAAATAAAGCACAGTTTCTATCCTTCAGAAATAAAATAAATCTAAACTCTGAAATGATTTTTGGGCATTTAGAAATTAACTTCTTAAAACTTTCATTTGCAGATATAGGAGGACACAAAAAAATTCTTCTCCTGTGGCGAAAATAAATTAAATCTGCAAAAAAATAAATATGACACTCTTTTTAAAATAATGTTAGTGAAAAGTGGTGGAAGTGCAATTCATTATGAATTAAATTATAGAAAGAAGCATTTTCCTAGAACAGAGAGTCACACAAGCTTCCAGTCCTTGAGGTGGGCAGGGAGGGCCTGTCATTGAAAGATCTCACAGGGATGAAGAAGAATCAACTGGTTGGAACATGACCTTGGCAGGCAGAAAAAGTAAGATTGGGAAGAGTTGCAAACACAGGGTGGACTATTGGGCAAGCAGTTGTGCCCATGCTTGCCCCTCAGTTTTGTCGGGAAAGAAGGAACAAATATTAAAAGAAATCACACCGCGCTATACTTGTGTGCTGCTTCTGCCAGATTTGAAAGTCTATTCAGCTATTTCCCTCCCAGCTGAAAAGGCAACATCTTGAGAGGCTGAAGTCTGTCTGTCCACACGTGAACTCAAGTTAATTAAAGCCATGACCTAGCACAGCTGACATGCATTTTAGGAAAAAATCTGAATGGACA
>JAJEJO010000167.1:0-19618 GCA_020662805.1 Glaucomys volans
AAAAAAAAAAAAAAAAAAATAGGGATAATACTCTATTTGACTGGATTGTTGGGAAAGGTAAGTTTATGAGTAAATTGTGAAGCATGTGTGTTAGGTTGCTAGGACTACCATGATAAAATTCCATATCTGGGTGACTTAAAAAACAGATATTTATTTTCTCACAATTCTGGAGGCTGTAAGTCTGAGACGAAGGTGTCTTCAGGACTGGTTTCTTTCAAAGCCTCTCTTCTTGGCTCATAGATGGCCCCCTTCTCTCTGTGCATGGTCTCTCTCTGTGAGCATCTGTCTTCTAATATCTTTGAGGACACCAGCCATATTGGACTAGGGCCCACCCTAATGACCTCCTTTTAACTTAATTACCTCTTTAAAGCTGTGTCTCCAAATATACTTATGTTCTGAGGCCCTGGGACTTAGGACTTCAACATATGAATTTGAGGGGGGTGGCACAATTCAGCTTATCAAAGAACAATATAAATATTTTTCTGGATTTATCCAGGACTGCCTATGGTGGGCAATTAGAACCCAGTGGGAGATAGCCTTACTGACCGTTTTCCATAGCAGCATCATGGAGAGAGGCAGGAGGAGATACCTGCCAAAACCCTGAGTTTATTCCTGCTGCTATGGGGCTGGGATCTTCCAAGGCTGTGCTGCCTCCAGGCTTGTTCAGTAAATAAATGAGCTGTCTTCCCTTTGGCTCGGAATGCCTTTTTGTGGGAAAGTAGTTGTCAAATACTCAATAGCTACTAACTGGGACAAAACAGGTATGTATGGGGTGTGGGCATTTTCTCTCTTCGCATGTTCGAGTGTTTTCTGGAACATTCCATCCAGGTCCTTTAAGGAGCTCTCATCTGTTGAAGGACACATTAAGGACAGGGAGGCCAGGTGGTTTTTCTTCAGACTTCTTCCTCAAGTATATGCTTTCACCTGCTGGGAAAGGGCCTTTGAAGGGCCTCCTTGGTGCTTAGGGCTATGCTGGGGACTGGGAGGAATGTACAGATTAGCTGGGCCTGTTTGGTAAACATAGACTCACAGGGAGGAGAGAGCCTGAGGGGCCAGGGGCTGGGAGTGCACTTGTGCTGGTGCTTGTGGGGCAGAGCAGAGGGGGGACCCCCTCAGACTCAGGATGGCGGGTTGTTTGTCTGCTATGAAATTTCAGTTCTTCATGGATGTGAGGTAGAAACACACCCCGGGAACCTGCAAGCAATCCCTGAGTGGCACAGGAGCCCTCTGCTCTGCAGTTCTCAGTACTTTGAAGATGGTGGGGAAAGGGTTCCGTGTTTTTCACAGAACCTGGATTCCAATATAAGGCCAATAAATTTCACCCTTTTTATGAATATATAGATATCCTAGCAGACAAACTGTAGCTATATCAGTTTACCCACCTCCAAAGTGGGTCTCTCCTGTTGTCCAGAAGCAGAAGGCATTTGTTGCTTTCACCTTGCCTCCTACTTCTGGAGCCATCTCTTCTTGAGAACAAATACATTTTCCATTTCACATAAGCCCCTTTCCTATCTGTCACCTGGATTGAAAGACTCCCGAATGTTGCAGCAGGGTTTGTACAAAGCCTCCTCCTAGCCTGTCTGGTGCTTGGCTTGTTGGGTTGATCCTTTGCTGGAACTCTGGTTCTTGTAGAACTAATTATGGGCAGAGTGAGGGGAGTAAATTCCCTTGGTGATCAGGTTACAAGGTTTTGCAACTTTTAACAGGTACTACTTCTCAGGACCACTTTCTTTGAAGGAAACTACAGACAAGAGAATCCTTAAACACTTGAATCCTTCTCTCTCTGTCTTTGACCTTTAAACTCTGGTTTCTATTTCTTCCTTTCCAAGGGTGTATTTTCAAACCATCCCTTTGAGTCTCTACAGTATCCCAGGCACTATACCAAACACAGGACAGGAAACCAATTTTTGTCCCAAAGATGTGTGTTTGTGCATGTACACGCCACAGTTCCAGCGGCCAGACCCAGGACTTCACGTGCTAGGCTGCATGGCCATCCTGCACTGCAGTTATGGGGATTGCTTTGATTGGACTCTTGAGTATCCCCCAAAGGTCTGTGTGTTAAAGGCCTGGTCTCCAGCTTGGCATTATTGGGAGATTGCAGACCCTTTAAGAGGTGGGGCCTGATGGGAGGTCTTCGGGTCCTTGGGGGTGTGTCCCTGAAGGAAGTATGGAACCAGTCCTTTCTTTTTCCTCTCTTTTTTGCTTCTCAGCCATGAGGTGAGTAGTTTTACTCTGCCATGTGCTCCTACCATGATGTGCTGCAGTGTCACCGGCTCAGAAGGAGCAGGGCTAACCAATCATGAACTGAAACTGCCCAAACTGTGAGCTCAAATAAATCTTTTCCCTTTATAAGTTGATCAATTCAGGTAATTGTTCCATAGTAATGAAAAACTGAATAACAGAGATGGATGATGGAGTCATATGGAATGAAGATCTTTGATCTCAGGGCAATGAAACCCATCTTCATAACTCTGTCAGGGTGGTACCTCAACCCATATTATCAACCTAGCGCCATCTCCAAATTATATTGTCATCCATTGTCCATTTTACATGCATGTCATTCCAATCTCGAAAACATGTCAGCTCCTTTCACCGAACGTCTTTTTGTTTGCATGCTCTAAATCTGAGGGAGTCTGCTGGATGACCCCGCCTGTGATGGCAGTTTGTATTTGGGTTTGGTTTGGGACTCGGGTTCAGTCCACTGATCCACCAAGGGAAATGACTTCCCTTCCAATATTCGCTTTTGTTCAGGCTTGCAAAATGAAAGCCTGTTTCGACTCTAAGATCTTAATGCAGCTTTTCGAACTCAATTTTCAGTGGTAATAGCAGAATCACCCTGGAATATTTGCTCTGCAGTGTCCTGGGTTTTCTTTTGCACTAGGTACTTGGCGCTGGCTCCCCTCTGCTCTGTAAGCCTGGCAGCTTGGGCTTCTCTCCCTGCTGTGTGACACAGCATGAGGGTTTGGACAGGAGCCTATTATCCTTCCCTTAATGTTTTTGTTTGTGTTACTGTCAAATATCCTCTTCTTAAAGGTTGATTACTGGCCTTTCTTAGGAGCAGTTTTTTTTTTTTTTAAATGGATATGTGTCTTCGACCTCATCTGTAAGAGACGCCTTTTATTATTGATGAAGATATCTTATTCCAGCGTACACGGGTCACCTGCCTGGCCAGGTCAGGAGCTGGGAACCTCTCTCCAGGCTGTGTTCAGCCTCTGGCCTCACAGTGATGTGAATACAAAGTGGTCTTCATCGCAGGTGTTGAGCACACGGGTCATCACCTGAGTGCAGCCCACGTCACATAAAAAGAATGGGTGCCCTTTCAGCTTTGGCTGAAGGCATTCTGGCTCATCTGGAGAAGAAACACCCGTGAGGAGACCTGGGCTAGCGACCCCTATGTTGTGTCCTTTTGTTTCATCTGAGATTAACAATGCTTATAATGTGTTGAGGGTCTGTTAATGTGCCAGATACTTAGAGCGCTTGGCATGTGTTGTATTGTGTAAACTTCAAGAGAATTTTACAGCTTATATTATTCCCATTTTACAAATAAATAAACTAGGAGAATACCTGAAGAAATTAAAAGGCTTTTATGAAGCCAGAGGTGGCCCTGGGCTCTAGAGAGCTGGCAGGTGGCCAGCACACAGGTGGCCTGCTGCCCCTAGAAGTTAGGAAACAGATATTCTGGGACAGGCTCCAAGAAGGTGGCCATGTGAGAACTTCCCTAATTCCTGGCACTCCAGAGGGAGGCAGCTCACCCACAGCCAGACCCAGGCCTCGGGTGGGGAGGGGAGTGGGGAGATCACCTTCCTGAAATGGCTGCTGATTTAATGTTAGATTGTGCAGGTTTGGCCAATTCTATTTGTTAACATAATTTTTGTGCCCATGAGTCTTACGAGATGGGGGCCTGAGGGAAAACTATCAATTGGTTTCTTGTTATTGTTACTCCCAGGCATTACACATGCTAAACAAAGCAAAAATCTTCTTAACCTGAGCCCCTTGGGCCAGTCAGCAGAGGCTGCAGTCCTTTCCTAGTCCCAAAGGTGAGTTACACTCTTGAATAGCTCTGAGTCATCAACTTCATCATCAGTGAAGTGTCAGCGGGCCAGGGTGACATGCAGGGTAAACTACTGACTCTTAAATTCTATAGCAAAAGCCCTAGGGAGGGTAGGGAAGCCAGTATGGTGGCAACCAGGCACAAGAAGGCTAGAAACCCCCACTGTTCTTTATCTTTTCTGTGTTGAGATTCTTGAAGCATCATAGGATCCGTCGTCCATTCTTTCCACCTGCAGAATTCACATGAGAGTCAGAAATGGGAATATGGAAAGGAAGTATCCAAGGACAAGTCAGGGGGTCCAGGTTCACCTGGGAGGAGGTCTGCCAGGAGGGTGGGATCAGCACCCAGGCACAGTCATTGGCCAGCGTCAATGTACTGAGTGAGTTAGTGGGGATGGGGAGGAACTAGCTCTGCGAGCACTTGCTTTACCTGAGGAGACTCTCCAGATGCAGCGTGGTGAGGAATGAGACCCATGGCAGCCACAGCGCAAAACAGGGATCTGCTCTCTTTGACTGTGCCGTGTTACTTGAAATCCTTCCTATCTTTCCCATAGGGCCACAGCAGTTCACCTTTCTATCTTCTTTAGTGCCTGGGTATGGCTGGTTTGGGAAGTCATTCAGGGTCTTTTTTTCCTGGGGGACACACTTGAGTGAAGATTTGAGCACATGTGCCTTTGGGGTTTTTCCATTTGGAGGACCAGGTTGTCCTCTATCTTTAGCCTCATTGCTCTCTTTCTTTCATTCTACTGTCAATTCTCACCCTGGTCCACATAAGATTTTGTAAGCTGGAAAAAGAAGGCCTCTTTGGGCAGATGTAGCCTGTGCTGGGCTGCATGGCTTGATGAGCAGGTGATGGGTGGGATTTCTATCCCCAGTTTCCCCCTTTGTGAGTGATCTTGTGCAATAAATGCCCTGCAAGACTGAATGTAGTGGCCTTGCTAATGATTGCCATTTTCTTACCTTATGTTACAAAGGCAAGCTGCAGAAATCCTTCCAGAAGCAAGGTGAGGAATTAATAAGACATATCTGTGGTACATCTGGGTAGGCCCTTCCTCTTCTGCCAAGTTGAAAGGAGCAGGTGGTCCTTGTATAAGTGGTGGTAAGGGAGCGGGGTAAGACCCTGGGGGAGGCTGCTATAGAAATGCAATATGCTGAGCAGGGTGGGCTGCATGGAAACTGTAGGCCAGGCCTCTGGAGAGAGGGTGAGTCTGGGCCTTGGCAGGAATTCAGCATGGATTTTGACAGGCTTGGATGTGAAGATTTTGGAGCAGGAACAGTGAAGTGATTTGATGCAGTCAGATGACAGCTGATAGAGACAGTAAAAGCTGTCATTAACTGACCGGAGCCAGAGCCTTAGGAAAGGCAAGAGGGAGAAAGGCAGAAGGAGAGAGGGAGACAGTGGGCTAATGATACATGCCCACGGTCTGGGGGATTCAGCTCTATCTGTGCTCACTTGGTTATAATGTATCACTTCCTCCGTTCAGTAAGCATTTATTGAGATCCTCCTGGATGCCAGGCACTGTGACACAGAGATAAGCACACAGTCCAGGGGAACACAAACAGGTAAAGCAGTAGTCACTGCTTGCCCCACTCTGATAGAGGGTGCTACGGTGGCACGGAGTGGGCTTTGGAGTCAGTAGTGGGGAAGAGTGCGATGCCACCCTATTCCTGTCTTAAGCAACTATATGGAGACTCGTGCCCTTTGCTGAGCTATGGAACACACGTGTCACAAACAGGGATGAAGAACACAAATGGAGCAAGCTTGGTGGATGGAAGAATATGGGTTGACTGTTGGGCATGTTGCATCTGGGCTGGGACAAGCAATAGAGAGAGCTGCCCCTGGAAGGCAGGTTCCAGGAGGACAGGGCTTTTAGCCAGCTCGGCCCAACTCTGCATCCCCAGGACCTGTAGGAGCATCTGGCATCCAGGAGGTGCTCAGTCAATATCTGTAGAATAGGTGTATAGCTCAGATGTGGGGGTCCCTCATCTCTGGAAGGCCTCACTCATTTTCCCATATCCATCTTGGTACTGTCCTTGGTGGTTTACAGCACATTCTGTTCCCCCAACCCCACAGTGCATTAATGAACTATGCTTGTTGTATTGGAGGTATGCAATATTCATCAATGATAGTCATTAATTAACATTTTAATATTAATATAGCATCAATAATATATCAACTATCATGATAGATATTATATATAGATACATAATAGTAGGTCATATGCTGAAGATTTCAGGGGGAGTTAGGGAATAGTAACGACATTGCCCACCAGATAGTATTGTCTTTTTTTATTTTTTTTTTCAGTACTGGGGATTGGACCCAGGGGTGTTGTACCACTGAACTACATCCCTGGCCCCTTTTCCTTTTCCTTTTGAGATAGGGTCTTGCTGAATTGCTAGGTTGGCCTCGAACTTGTGATCCTCCTGCCTCACCCTCCCAAATTACTGGGATTGCAGGCATGTGCCGCTAAGCCTGGCAGAAACCTACGAGTCTGTACTCCTGCCAGCCATCTTGGCTCCCCTCTTTCTCATCTAAACTCCTATTAACCGAAATGTTCCTCTTTGGCACTTGGCCTGCAAACCCCAGTGAGTATCACAAGCGCCTGGCAGTTCACCGAGCTGTGGTCTCAGAGCCTTCTCTTTGTAGCACTCGGTTTATCCTGCCACAAGTAGATCTGAGGCTCTGGGAACACAGATTTGGGAGCCAAGGGAGTGAATGAGGAGGTATGGAGTGGGAGAAGGAGGTGAAGGAGAAGACCCTGTGAAGCACTGCAGATGGAAGACGGGAGAGAGCTTATGCATCCAGATGCCAGTCGGCTCCCTTCCAGCTTGCCAGGCTGTGTGTCTGCTCCATCCCTGCAGGCTCAGCTAGTAGCATAGTATCAGGAACCAAGTTTGCAATAAATTGTTTTCAAATGAAGAAAGTTCCTGCCACTTCCACCCAAATGGACTTCTACTCTTGTGATTCTTAGGAAATATCAGTTTTCAGAACATGCCATATTCTTTTTTATCTATTTTTGTCCAGTCACTCAATAGGCCCATTTCCAAAGTCATTCCCACATTTTAGGTTTTGGTTACTTGCAACACCCTGCTTATAGGTACCAAAAATATGTGGACATATGGGAAAATCACCACACGCTGCTGTCAGAATAAGCACCTGAAGGCCAGGACAGAGTTTTGGCCTCTGTCTCAGCCAGTCCTCCCTGGGACCAAGTCACTGGCCTGCACCAGCCCACAGACACCTCTTTGAACCCTAGTATTACAATATGCGTGCAGCTAAAGCTTCACTACAGCAGACAGGCGGAGGTCAGAAACAGGGGAAGCAATGGTCCCTTCAACCCTGCAGGGAATTTGGAAGGATACAGGAAAGTTTCCAGGGAAGTTTCCAGTGACAGACGCCCAGGATCCCCACCAGGATGCTGCCTTTTAAAGGACTAATTTCACTGTTGCCAACTGCCCCCAAATGGAACGTGTAGGCTTTACAGGGAAGCGGTTCCACCCCTCCTCTGTTCCCCATCTTCCCTCAGATTGCCTACCCCGTTCCTCCAAAGAGTTCCATAGTCACAAGTTCATTCCCCAGGCATAAGACATTTTGGCGCTGGAATATAGAAGTATCACTGGGAGGGTGCTGGGCGGTGCCAGTGACAGGGAGAGCCTGGCTATGCAGTCCTCTGCTGGGGGCAGGTTTCTATGGGAAAAAAGAAGAGGAAGTCATTGAGGATGTTCAGAGGAGAGGGTGACTGGACCAAAGCAGCCACATCAAGGAGCAAAGACAATCAAGAATTGGGGTATTTTGGGCTCAGTGTGGTGGTGCATGCCTGTAATCCCAGTGACCCGGGAGGATGAGGCAGGAGGATTGCAAGTTCAAGGTCAGACTCAGCAACTTAGTGAGACACTGCCTCAAAATAATGTCACTCAGTGGTAAAACACTTGCCTACCATGTGTGAAGCCCTGAGTTTGATCCCTTGCACTGCAAAAAATAATCATCATCATAATAATTTTAAAAAATGGATTTGAGGATTTCAGATATTCTTAAATCCTCGTCTTTCACAGTCTGGGGAGGCTGCTCTGGAGCTTTGTGGCATCTGCTTCATCTGTTTGCTCACTTGCCATCAGCAAAACAGTGGGACATTTCACTCACTGACTGGGGTGAGGTCAGGCAGCACCAGAGACCAGACCCAGGTGAAAAGGCCAAACATTTGTCACTCTAAAAACCAAGATCAAGTTCCAAGCTGCCCTCAATCTAGCCCACCTCACAGATTGGGAAGTGTAAGGCTTTGTAGCTGCACAAAGCTGAATTCAAGCCTAACCCTACTTCTCACTAGCTGTGTGGCCTTGAACAAGTTTATTACCCTCTGAACCATAATCCTCATTTGTAAAGTGATGATCATTGATACCTAACCCAGAGGTTACAGAGGGCTGTAATGATAGTAAATGAGAAAAAGTTTGCAATGTGCCTAATGCAAGGTCTGAGACACAGTAGAGGCTCAAAGACAGTTGTCCCCCTCCTCCCTCCCTCCTGGCTCTGTCTTCCTGCATATCATTAGTATGATCCCTGTGGTTTTCCTAGAACATTTTGACTCTGAACTTTCCACTACCGAGAACCTGCAAGGAGGGTGCAATGTGTAATGAGGAACTTCCAGGGCCATCAAAGTCGTATTATTTTTGTATGCTCATGTGTGCCCATCAATCGGTTCTAGGAAAAAGCCGGTGTGTACAGCCGAGGGACACCAGCAGCATTCTCTGTCTCTCCAGATTGCATTTTATTTTATTAAGAGTGGAACAATGAGCCTTATTTCTTTCCTTGGATACTAAAAAAGACAAATTAGCCCAAAGGAAATTCTGCTGAGACTGTATTTAGCACTTGTGATCCTGAGCCCCAAGATGGAGCTGTCCTCATGACCTTGAGAAGCCACAGACAGGCCGTGGCTGGATCCCAGCCCGATGTGCTCACAGCTGGGTCAGTAGCGTGAGAGCCCCAAGGCTCTCACATGTAAAGGCAGCACATGTAAAATTAGAGTGACCCTGGGCCTTGGTTCAGGACAAGCCATCCTCCTGAGCATCGCATGCTGCTAGGGGACTCGCTGCCGCGCAGGTTGTGAGGACAGTCACCTGCCCTGGCCCCTTCACCTCAACAAAGTGTGCTGGGCAGAGTTAGAGGTGGGAGCAAGAGGAGGAGTACGGCATGGTCTCTACCCTCTGGGATCATTCAGCACAATTTGGATCAGGGGTTCTTAAAATTTCTGATGGAATTGGCGATCCGGGGAAGTGTGGACTGCATCTCAGAATGAAGTTTTCATATGTGTAAAATGCAGTCAGGCACAAAGGGAACCCATCGGGTCAGAGCACATCGAGTCTCATGCACACATGGAGGACGTACTCCTGCTAATAAAGAGGTTTGAGCAGACCATAATGGTGGCAGGGTGTCTAGATACTTTGTGGAGGAGGTGTGAAGAATGCCAGTCACAAAGACCAGGAAAGGCATTCCTTGCAGAAGGAACAAGCGTGAGCCAACGCCTAGCAAGGAGGGAGCACAGGTGTGTTAAGGGAATGGAGTGATCAAGTGAGGCTGGGTCTGGTGGGAAGCCCTGAGCCCTGCTAACTGGGTCCCACCCTGTCCTGGAGTCCCATCCTTTAACAGATGTGGGCCGAGTGTGCAGTGAATTGCCTATGCATTCTGTCAGGCCACTGTCCATGGGGATACAAGCCCTTAGCATGCATCCACTCAGCAGTGGATGGCCAGAAAAGCAGGCGGGGGTTGGGGAGGCAGGAGAGCCCCAAGGAAGAGGGTGCCTCCTAGCAGCTTTCTTTTGTCCCAGGAGGAGAGCATGCTGGGAGTTAGGAGTGCAGAGGGAAAAGCAGCCTACCATCAGCAGCTGACAGCTCCCCATGATGATGCTCCTTCACCTGCCTGCTCCTCGGTTCTCTGTTGAAACAAGTCCATGGCAGAATTGTCAGCAGGGAAAAATTAATACTAAGAGGCACCCCTAGGGATCTCCTGTATTCCAGACATGCTCTTCCTTATCTTCATTGTGAGGAACAGTCCAATTTCCCCTTGGTAGCCCAGATCAATTGTCAGCAGGGAAAGATTTAATTCAACATTGATTCCATGAGCATGTCAGACTAGTGTTCTCCTCGGTTCTAGGGGAGACGTGGCTCTTCTCGAGATTAAGCTTGTGCCTAAGTTGGAGCCATCCTAGAATCCAGTTATGTCCAGAATGACAGGCAGGTGGGCCTAGCAGGGCTTATGGAGCTGGCCGGGGAAAATGTGTCCCAAAGGCAGAAGTGTAGCTCGTTCATTTGGATCAGACATAATGGCCTTTTTAGCAGGAAAGGGTGAATTTGAGGTCTGTTATTGGGCAGCCTCTGAAATTGAGGCGGAGGGGTCGGTAATCATGAGAGCAGGTGGCAGCAGCCACGGTGCCCGTTTATGAAGCACTTAGCTGCTCCAGGTGCTGCGCTAAGCACTTTCATACCTTCGATCATTAAATCCGCGACACTGCCAGGTGTGGAGGAGGAATGGCAGACAAGGAGAAGGGCTTTCTAAAGGTTAAGTCACTTGGGCAGAGGGGGTTGGTGCTTGAACCCCTCTGCCAGACTCTCCCTCTAAACATCAGATACAAGCAAGGAAAGAGAAAAAAACCAAAATATGAAACACCAGGTCCCTACAGCTAGCAGTTTCTAGGAGTCAGATTTTGCAAGAGGGAAGCCAGGACTCCAACTGCCTTGACCAAGACCAAAGATGGCACCCTGGACTCAGTAGTGGTAACTGGGTGGTCCCCACAGTGCAGATGAGCAAGGACAGGGGACACGCAGATACCTCCTAGCAGCTGAGAGAAAGCATCTGCCGTCTGACACCAACAAAGGCCTTCCAGGGCCACACTGACTGGGAGCCTTCACGGTGTAAGTTCTCATCTAACAGTGGAAGGTGGGTATGTGGGAGGGAATGTGGGGGTGGAGGAAGGTTATACCTGGGTGCTGAAATTGGATGGGTGGGATTTCCTGTAGCTCATCTCTTCTTTCAGGTGCTGCCCTCTCCCCTTTAAAGAGAGCATGATAATGCTGATTTCACCTGTTAGCTGAAGGGTTAAATGGGTTAAATAAAGCAGTCCAGTCCAGGGCTGGACAAACCATACATGCTCAATAAATATGCAATTTTCTCCCTTCTCCTTCAGAAGAATTTTTAGAGGCTGTGTAGATTTTTTTTGAAGCTTTATGTAAATTTATGTGAAGTGACATTCAATGAAATCGCTCATCTGTATGATCCCTTTAATTCTACCTGCAGCTTCAGTAAAATTGAAATTTAAATCATACATTTTACTTAATGGTACAACTTAGATGTCAGGGTGAGAAAGGAGAGAGGGAAGGCAGAGAAAAAGGGAAAGAAAACCCTGTAATAGGAAGAAAAGACCTTGGCACAAAAATAATTATTTGATGGGTGAAAGAATTTTTGTTAAATAGACTCTTTTCCATGAAAAAAAAAAAGGACAAATTTAATCTAAAGATTTAGATTCAACTCAGGTTTTGAAAGAACAAATGGCCTGCATTTGGAGTCTGCCATTCTACGTTAAAAATCTTTTTGTCGTATAATTTTTTCCTCCATTATTTCTCATGTGTATTTTTTCAGTGTTATTTTACTGAAGGCTATACACAATGATTATTAATATAAAGCAAAATCCTTGACAATTATGGAAAAATTATCTTGGACTTTAGATCTAAGGATTAAAAAAAAGATGCCCATCTACATGTTAAAAGATTTTTTAACAGACAATGGATTTAACATATTAAGAATGCTGTAGAAAAAATCAAAAGAACAAAAAATTATAAAATTGAGGGTCAAATTGTGCCAATCCCATTTTCTAAGCATAACTACATATTTTTTAATTTTAAAAAGTTTTTTTAATATTCAGGCTATTAATCTTTTTTTAAGTATATTTTTTAGTTGTAGATGGACATAATACCTTTATTTTATTTTTATGTGGTGCTGGGGATCGAACCCAGTGCCTCACACATGCTAGGCAAGTGCTCCACCACTGAGCCGCAACCCCAGCCCAGGCTATTAATCTTATATAGGAAACATATATATTTGTAATTTGTCCTCTCATTCAAAATTTTAAATGGTACATTTCTTTTAGGTGAGGATTTCATTTTTATATAGCAAAATCTATCATTGTTTTCTACTCGAATTTTTTTTTTTTTTTTTTTTTTTGGAGTGCTGAGGATTGAACTCAAGGCCTCACACATGCTGAACAAGCATGTTACCAGTATGCTACACCCCAGCCCTTCTACTTGAATTTTTTTTATGTTATAAAGGTCTTTCCATCCCCAAATTTGGAAAAGTTTTACTTATTTTCTACTACTTTTATGGTTTTATTTTTTATATGAACTTTTGATGATATTTCTGGATTTTATTTTTACATTAAAAAATGAGGTGTAGATTCAGGCTTACTTTTTCCAAATGACTAGACAGTATTTTTCACCACCATTTCTTGAATCATCCCTTTCTTCTGTATTGATTTGAAATATTTCTTTTTAAATATATTTAATTCCCATATATACTTGAAACTATATAGGAGTTTTATAGTTCTGCTCATGATTTAGCCATCTTATCTCATAACTTTGGTGACTGGAACTTTTAAAGATATTTTATGTGTTTTCTTTTTTTTTTTTTTTTTGTGGTGCTGGGGACTGACCCAGGGCCTTGTGCATGCTAGGCAAGTGCTCTTTCACTGAGCTACATCCCCAGTCCTTAAGATATTTTAATTTCTTGGTAAGTCAGTTTTGCATATTAATTTTATGGGGGATAGAATTAACATTTTATAAACAAATTACTTTACAAAACCGTATTTAAAAATAAAATGCTGCATATAGGTAGGATGAGAGGGAGGGTAGAGAAAGGTAAGAGAAATAAGAGAAATAAGGAAGGGAGGGAGGAGGAAGGGAAAGTGACAGGAGAGAAGAAAAAGAATAGGAAAAGAGAAAGAATATTTCTTTTTCTATGATTAAAGCCCTGAATGTTGAAAGGACTGCCTTAAGCTATTCTATATCAGAATTACTATCTGAAACTGGCTCAAAGCAAAATCAAAACAAAAGGGGAGAAGACAAACGTCCTGTAAGTTAAAATATGTTGAAGAATCGGCACAATTCTTCCCTGGAGAAAACTGCCCCCTCTGAAAATGAATGAGCCAAGTCTATGTGAGAGTGGAAATAAATTTTTAAAAAGGATAAATTTTTTATGTATAATTTTTTTATGTATAATATACATAAAAGAGAGTCATGTGGGAGGTCAGTCCTGTCCCAGTGGTTATGTGCCTGAGATTCTCTGGACTGATGGCAATTCCACGGCTCCTTGCCCAGCCTCGAGCGTGTGGACTGAAATGTCATTCTGCAGCAATTGGCCACCAAGAGCCTCCCAGCACTGCAGGGCCCGCATCAAGAGCCTCACCTCCAGGCGACACCATGGAGACTGAAGCTTGCCAGAACTCCTGGAGCCTAATTGGGCACAGCCCTGAGCACAGGGATGCAGAGCCAGCCAAGAGCTAAGAGAGGCCCACAGTTCTAGAAGCACAGCAACTGACCAGAACCGACCTCCATACTTAAATAATTTACTCAGCAAGCAACCTCACAAGCCAGGCCCTGAACACCATTTTATCTTTGGAAATAATGATAATCTTTCCTCTCAAAAATGTCAAAACCGAGTGCAACATTTTCCCCTCTCTGTGAAATGGAAAGGCTCCATGCGGGGGAGGGTTGGTACAAGTTAGGCTTCTGGTTGGGGACATGGACATGATTTCTGGCGATTAGGGAGAATGAGATGTGCTTCAATGGCAGAGCTCCCCATCTGGGCTCCAAAGACCTGGGTCGAGGTCCTTATGGACGTTAGTCTGGTAGGAAAGACAGATGTTCAATAAATTACTAGAGGTGAGGTGGGATATGGAAAGTACAGGGTACCATCAGGGATATACAGTTTTATATGTATCAGAAGTATACAAATAGTGAAAAATTCTTTAAGAATGTATAACAAACTTTCAACAATTATCTGTGGTAGGAAAACAAAGGCCTTTAACTTTCTTAGCTCTATATGTATTATTTAGATGTTTTATGACCAGGCTATATTACTTTTGTACTTATGAAAATGCAGACATTAAAAATTAATTTTTTTAAGTGTGTGTGTGTGTGTGTGTATTTTTTAATTTATAAGAACAGATTTATTTCCCTTAGTGCTGGAGGCTGGGAAGTCCAGGGACAAAGCTCACATCTGCTGAGGGTGCTTCTTGTGGCATCATCCCATGGAAGAAGGTGGAAGGGCAAGAGAGCCCAAACTGAATATTCTTGGGTATAAACGGCCCTGGCTTGGATGGGCTTTCCTGAGTCACCTAGCTTTGCTCTGGTGCCTTGATGAAGGTGAGGGTGGAGCACCTCGGCAGATGCAGTGAGTGGCTGCCCTTGGTGGAGGGTCCAATAGTCCACTACAGCCTGGGTCTTGCACCCTCGGGCAGCAAGGGCACCCCGTGGATTGAATGAGGTATCCCCTGAAAACCTTACGGCATCTTTCCATGATAGACCTGGACCAGGACTGGTGGGGTCTGACAAAGGAATGACAAGGAGCACAGTGAAGGGGTGGCCTTGATGGAATGGGCAGCAAGCCATGAGCCATACGTTCTGTGCCTGGAGGACAGACTCCGAGCCTTCGTTCCTCTTCAGTCAGCGTCTTTCCTTTCCTGGCAGTAGAGCTGTGCAAGGTCACTGCACGCCATGCAGAAGTCCTCACGTCCTCCGTTCCCAGTCAGTGCACGCTGCCCATGGTCAGCTTCTGTGGAGGACGTGGTGGGGTTGGCAAGCCTCAGCTCTTCAAAATGCGTAAGCCAGGGCTTCCCCCTCCTTCGTGTTCTTTTTCTGGCTCTGAATAGGCCTGCGCACAGAGCAGATGGCTTTCTGATGAGGCCCAAATGCATCCAGTCTTTGGGGAAAAAAACCTACAGCAAGAAGGACTGTTATTCCAATCTGATAAGGCTTTCTATTTTCAGCTAGAAAAACGAGTGTAAGTAGAAAAGGGGAAAAAAATAGGAGAGTGAAAGGAACAAAAGCAGTCAATACTGCCCTTGCAAGGTGGATTTGAGAGTTTTAATGATGTAGCTCCTTTCTACCTCCAGGCCTCCTTCTCTCCAGGGCTCAGAAGATGCCAGGACACAATTCCAAATGTTGGAGGGTCGGGAGGGGACCACCAGCTCCTGGATGGTGATCTCTGAGGAGAGCTGGCAGAGATGGGAAATGAGCAGGGCTGAAAAGGCATCTTCAACCATTTCTCTAACTTCTTTTTTTCCTTAAAAATTTTGGTTTTCTTAAACAAATAAATGAGTAGTGGGTAGCTGGTCATTGTTGATTGCTAAGATCAAGGACTTGAGAACTAGACACCAGCTTTTCTGCCTACAGCGGGTGTGACTTTAGCAGATTCCCCAGCTGCTCTCTGCCTCAGTTTCCTCATCCTTAAGGCAGAGATCATATCGTGTAGGGCTGTGGTGAATATTAAAGACTTCATTTATTCATTCAACAAATGAATGAACGCCAGGTACTGCTAGGAGCCAGGGATTCAGCAATGATCAATGCACATGAAAATCTTTGACCTCAGGAAGTACATGTTCTAGAAAGAAAGAGACCTAGAAGTTAAATAATGAAAAATAGAGTGTGTCAGATAGGGACGAGCATTAAAGAGAAAAAGTAAAGCAGAAGAAATGGGAAGGGTCAAGGAGGTTGGCATTTTAGATAGGGTGGCCAGGGAAGGGCTCACTTGAGAAGGTAGCTTTGGAGCAGAGCTCACAGCAGGTGATGACCCTCGAACTCCTGGCAGAGTACCTGGTGCTTATGCATGTCAGCTGGTATTTTTATTGTCTGTTTTTGAAATATGTCTTATTTTTATGCTAATAATAAAACTTTTTAAATGACCAAGAAGAAGGGTATATGGACATATTGAAATGAGTGGAAAAAAACAGCAGAGTATCATAGCATTTTAGGAACTCTAGCCAAGGAATGCTTAGTGGCATCAAGAAACCTTGCCACCAGGTGATACTGACCTGCAGGGAGACAAAAATTCAGCCACGAGACAAATAATTCTGAGAAAGATACAGCGCTGGGGTTGTGGCTCAGTGGTAGAGCACCCCTGGGTTCAATCCCCACCAGCAAAGAATAAATAAGTAAATAAAAACATAACAACCTTTGATTCTTTTTAAAACTGGTAACAAAATTATTGAATGCATGGAACCAGGAATGAACAATCATTCAATATGTAAAGTAAAACTGTAAACAGTAGAAGGATTCTACTATATTATAGTCTTGTTAATGAAGAGGGAAAGAAGGGTGGAAAAAGTAGTAAGAGAAAAAAATGAGAAGAGAATGAAAGAAATACAGTGAGTGAATGACAGAAATGGACAGGCTGACACACATCCAGAAATAGGCAGAGAAAGAAAATATAAAATGACAGAAACATGAAAAGATACAGCTAGAGAAAGGGATAGAGTGTTTCATGGAGTCTGCTAATCCCATCTTCTGGCTTTTGTAATGTTATCATTAAACACTAAAATTAGTGCTGTGTGTGGTGGCTGCAGGCATTAGGGGATACTGAATCAGCGATGCTTTCTTTACTGAAAGGATAAATGGAATTAGGAACAAAGTGGGCTCAGGCCACTTTGGAATTAGGAAAGTGGGCTCAGGCCCCCGTGGAGGACTCTCGGGCCCTTACTTCGAGTCAGGGTTTAGGATTGTGCTAGAATGTCCCCAGGGAGTCTTCACACTATCTGGAACTAGGAGAGGCTCAGTTCCAACTGGACTGTGCATTGTCCAAGGACCTCTTGCCCAACCCCATACACCCAAGCCAACCAATTTAGACAGTGAAAAATTTAGTAGCTTGAAAAAAGGGAGCATTTAACCCTGCGAAAAGCACATGGTGCGTGTCTAGTTTTTGAACGTGTCGAGCTCTCTTCTTTCTGAGAGCAACAAATTCACGGGCAGATTCAGTCATGCCATTGTCTAAGAGATTCTGATAACAACAAATAATGCTGGTATTTTTTCATATGCTTATTTGCCATTTGATTATCCTCTTCAGTGAAATGCCTGTTTATGTGTTTTGTTAATTTTTAATTGAATTATTTGCTAATTGTTGAGTTTTCCAGTCTTTGTATATTTTATAAACAAGTGTGTAGGCACATGTTTTCTCACAAACAAACAAACAAACAAGCAAACAAAAGAAGTCAGGCACAGAAGGACAAAAACCACACATTCTGACTTACATGTGGGTGCTAATGCTGATCTCCTAGGAGGAGAGAGCAGAAAGTGGTGGAAGAAAGGGAGGGTTAACAGGCACAGAGGTTCAATGGGATAGGAGAAATGACTTCTAAAGTAGAATGACTATGGTTGACAATGATCGACAGATATTTCAAAATGAGAAGAAGATTCTGAGTGTTCCCCCCAAAAAGAAATGATAAATATTAGAAAACAAAATATTTGAGATGTTTGATATACCAGTTGACCTGATCTGATTATGCATTATATACGTGTACTAAAATATTACACTGAAGCCTATAAAAATGTATAATTGCTATTTGGCAAGAAAAATTACATGTAAATAAATGTTTTATATCTATTAAAAATAAAAAAGCTACAATGATCAAAAAAGTGTAGTACTGACATAAAGACATGTAGAACCAATGGATTGGAATAGAGAATTCAGAAATAAATCTTTGTATATATGGTAAAAAAATAAAAAAAAGATTCTGAGGTACAGAATAATAAGATTAAGAATCAAGGCAGGGTGGCAGATGCCTGTAATCCCAGTGAATCTGGAGGCTGAGGGTGGAGGATCACAAATTGGAGTCCAACCTCAGCAACTTAGAAGACCCTGTCTCAAAATAAAAAGTAAGAAGGACTGGGGATGTAGTTCAGTGGTAAAGTGCCCTGGGTTTAATCCCTTGTACCAAAAAATAAATAATAAAGATTAAGGCATAAATCACCATTCTACTGTCATTCTGTGGATAAATAGACAATATCACAGCATAAGCTGCAGAGATAACAGGACTGAAGAGCAAAGAGCCAGCATCGTAAGAAAGGTTCTACACAGAAAAGCCAAAATGGAAATTCAGGGTAAATGCAAAATGCAAAGCATCATTGGAAAGGAGCCCTGAAAGATGTTTCTGGAGTACATTCTGATCTTAGTTAGGTGAGCTCAGAGCAAGCAGCTGACTCCCTAAGGCCCAGAGGATCTGTGTGTAGGAACAACAGACAAAGAGAAGAGACATCCCACAGAATCAAGGCCCACTGTTCAAGGAGAGACAGTCCAAGAGAAAGGGGAGCAACAAGAGACATGGCTCATGGGGAGAGTGACGTGGACACTCTTAACCTTCTGGAGGCACATAAATGGACAATCCAAGGTGTGCACATGCCTGCAGAATCCTTAAATTGCTCATATTCTTAGGTCCAAGTATTTTAGCTTAAGGAAATAACATAGATAAAAACATAGAAAAGATGAGGTTAAACAAGTCATGGCACATTTATAGGTGAATTATTATGCAGTCATTAAAAATGTTGTTAAATATTTCAGGCAGTGTATGGGCACTCCTAAAGATGTCAAGTTGAGTGCACCTACCTCTACCCATTTGGAAAACCCAAGACAGTATTTTCTCCAACTCTGGGTCCATTCCTTCTCCTGCTCCCACCCTGCAGGAGCTGCAGGGCCCCTCTCTGGAGGTGTGAGTGGCGTCCACACGGTAGGCTCCTTCACTGGGCACAGCGGAGGTAACGATGAAATGTAAGTTTTTCTTTTCCTTTTCTCTAGTTTACAAATTATCCACAATGCACATACTATTTGTAGTCAGAAGAATACTTCCAAAACTATAAAAGGCAGGATGCTTATAGTGAAGCAAAACTGTAAAAATGCTGGTGGGAGTGAAATTTAACGTCTCCTTGGGCCCTCTGTGGAGAGAACCCCAATTTAGAGTTGCTTTGTATATCCTTTCAGGAAAACCAAAGTTTTTTAAAAAAATGAAAGCAAACAGGAAAAAAAAAGTGAGATAAAAACCTGGAGATCACCATTTTGTTAAATTCAGAAAAGGAGCAGAGATGAACCCTTTCCTGGAAGAGAAGGCTGAGGCGGAGAAGAGAGGAAATGAATTTTGTGTTATTTTTCAAGATATTGGCTAACCTAAGGGGGCTGGTGTCTCTAAATTTAGTGACATTGTTAAATCATTGAAGAAATAACTTTAGCCTGAAAATAAAATTGAAGAAATAATAAATAGTTTATTTCTTCCCTATGATTCATACGTTTGTCCATTAGGTTCTGACTTCCTTCCTAGGCTTTTAAATAAAAACTCTGAATGTTTCAGCAGAACAAGTTTTCGTTAACAATTTGTCCATGCAAGTGGATAAATGCAAAAAGAGAGAGAACATCCTCTGTAAGGGACTTCTTACAAACTTTCAATTTATGGTAAAAAAAAAATTGCCCTCTCTTTTTATTTATTTATTTTTTCTTTTTTGTTATAGGGGATTGAACCCAGGGCACTTAACCACTGAGTCACATCCC
>JAJEJO010000167.1:19718-64713 GCA_020662805.1 Glaucomys volans
CTCAGGGACACTCGGCCACTGAGCCACATCCCCAGCCCTATTTTGTATTTTATTTAGAGACAGGGTCTCACTGAGTTGCTTAGGGCCTCGCTAAGTTGCTGAGGCTGGCTTTGAACTCACAATCCTCCTGACTCAGCCTCCCAAGTCGCTTGGATTACAGGCGTGCACCACCGCTCCCGGCTTCCAGCTCTTTAAAAAAAAAAAAAATGTTTTATTTAGAGATAGGGTCTCGCTAAGCTGCTTAGGGCCTTGCTAAGTTGCTGAGGCTGACTTTGAACTCCCGATCCTCCTGCTCCAGCCTCCGGGCCCCTGGGATTACAGGTGTGTGCCACCACGCCTGGCCTCTTTCTACCTCTAATAATTACATTGTGGAGTTGTCCCCAGCCCTCATTTTGCCTCCACAGTAAAATCACAGCTCTTCTCATCTGCAAATACAGAGAGTTGCTTTCTGCTGTCGCCGCTGGCTTTCTGCATGGGGCATCTTGCCAAGGTGAATAATCTTGATTAAATTAAGAATTTCCAAGGTCTTTTATGTACTTAAGGAAATACAACACATATTAAGTGAAGGTTCGATGTCTCCTACATCGGTTACTCAGACTATTTCTGAAATCAAATGAGCAAATTCAAAACACTTTAATTTGCCAAGGGATTTCCAGAGACTTCTGCACTTAAATCATGACATTTTGTTAAGAGGAACTATGGATGGACATAGAAAAAAAAAATCCCATTATATGGGAAGCTGTACTTTAGAAGATCATTTTTCTTATAATGTTCTGGGGAAGTGTTTTAATACACTTAAGAACCTTGGAAGATTAGAGAAGATAGAGAATGATTTACCTGAAATATTGCAAATAGCTTTGTCTTGAACATAAATCCAGCCAGGGGAATTTGGGGGCCTGTTAAGCATGTTTTCATTTTACTGGAAGGCAGCAAATCCGTTCACAGGAAATCTGCAACAGAAAAATCACGGAGGCTGCTCTATGGTTCATTTGGTGTGTTTCGTCTCAGAATTTCTGAGGCAATGAAGCTTATTTTCCACCTAACACACCGAATTTAAAGCTCTCTTCAGGATTTATTGTGTATACACATGCTTCTGAGATCCCACACCCACCCATGGGAGCATCTTGCACATGGGGTTGTGGGGGGCAAGGGGTACCAAAGCATGAACACACAGCATTATTCTTCATTTTGAGAGAAAGCAGTGAGCTGTGGAGCCTGCCCCCACTTCTGCAGACAGGAGGTAGCCACCTCCCTTCCATTTCTTCTTTTCTTCCTTTTGTCCCTTTTTGCTTTCTCCTCTTATTCTAGTACCTAAGGGAAGGTCACTTTTTGTAGAATAATCCAAGTTTGGGAAGGAGATAAGAGACTCATTGGTCTAATGAGCTGTGAGAGAATCAGAATGAGGTTGAACCTCATAATGAGATAGGTCTGTTCATGGTTTCAATCCTCCATTCTGGGGCCAGACCTCTGCATTGGCCTCTGTTCCTCTTCCAGTCATTCCCACCCCACAGCCAGCTGCAGGATTTGTTTATTGAAAAAGACCAATAACTGGGGCTAGAGCTGGGGTAGTAGGATGGGAGACAGAGGGATGGAAACTGTCTAAGGGACTTGGAGGAGAGAAATGAGGGAGAGTGGCAAGAGAGGGTGCTTCTGTGGGTGAGTGGGCATCAAGCTACCCACAGAGAGTCCAGGACAGAGCCCTGCCCTCCTGCACAAAAGGAGGGTTCAGATCAAGATGCAAATGGCTTCCAAGTAGCACCCCGCAGAGCCTATGTCAGTTAGAGAAGAACACAGGCCTGACTGAACATTCTCCAGAATTCCATGTGTGTGTTAAGCATCTAACAGAAAGATCTTTTATTTTATTTTTTTCCTGGACTATATGCCCTCCTCTCTCTTTCCATGATAAGGGATACAATGAGGGTACAACACAAGCAATACAATCACTTGCAGCAAAATCAGAAAATACAGGTATGAAAAAAAAAAAAAGGCATATACTGAAATCTCAGCACCCTGCAAAAAACAATTTAAGACTTTGGCATATAGACTACTGGATGTTTTGTGGTGTAAATGGGTATAGAATCAACCTAAAGAGCAGCTAGTCCAGATTGGAACTGGAGGGCAGAGTTCCAGGAGAGACGTCACTATTAAAAATGGAACCAGGGCTGGGGATATAGCTCAGTTGGTAGAGTGCTTGTCTCACAAGCACAAAGCCCTGGGTTCAATCCCCAGCACCGCGGGGGGTGAAAAAAAAAGAAAGAAAATGGAACCAATGGGTTTCCTACTGTAGTCCTACAGCTCTGACATTAGGAAGAATTAGTACGAGGTAAGTGGCAGGCAGACCAAAGCAGATAAAAGGAAACAATTTTTACATTTAGGGGGGAAAATGTTATACAAGAAAGGAAATGTTGAGTAGGACACCAAGTGGCTCAGCTGTGAGCAGTGTTTTGATTGCACAAGCAAACACGAAATCTTTTTATTGTTCATTTTGAAGTATGGATTCACAGGAAGTTGCAAAGAAACCCCAGAGAGTTTTCCTGTATCCTTTTCCAATGGTTACATCTTACATAAAGATAATCCAATATCAATCAGGAAATTGATGGTACAATGTGTGCATGACTCTATCCAGATCATGTGACCACCACAGCAATTAAGGTGCAGTTATTTTGTCACCAACGAGGTCCCGCCTGCTACCCCACCATTCCTAGTGTTACCCTGGCAACTAGTCTGATCTCCAGCTATAATATATAAAAATAAATTTATATAAATTTTTTATATATTTATATAAATAAGTTTATATAAATAATTTACATAAATGAATTCAAACACGATGTGCATCTTTGAGCTTGATTGTTTCATTCAAACGTTCTGCCCTTGAGATCCGTAGAGGTTGCTTATATTGAGAGTTTGCTCCTTTTTTATTGTTGAGTAATATTCAGCTAAATACTGTTTAAAACAAAAATTGCAGTATAACACCGGACCAGTCAGAACAAGAATTCTGAAAGAGCTGCCGTGATGATAATAGCTAATGATGATTGAGTCCTTCAAATTTGCCAGACATGGTGCTCAGTGCTTTACCTCCATTATCTGTTCTGTCCTCATTAACACAACTTTTATTATTTCATTTTACAGGAGAAGAAAACCGAGGCTCACAGAAGTGAAGCAGCTTTCTCAGGGCTGAGCAGCTACGAGGTTCCTCCTGACCCAGAGTCTGAGCTGTTAACCTGAGCATGTGCTGAGGAGCCAGTGCGGTTTTGCGGTCCTTTCTTCCCAGGCCTCACAGGGAGAGAAGCCACAAGCGGGGCCTTCATGAGTGCTGGCTCACTACACCCCGCGCTAGCTATCCCTCCCTCTTCTAAATAAAGCCTGGCGAGCACAGACTCCTCAAAGCTCAGAAACTCGGCTTCTGGTGTTAAGCCACTAAAATAAGATTCACATTTACAACAAATCTAGACTGACTTACAAATGGCTTCTTATTTTTACAATTTCTGCCAAACACTCAAGGATTCTCTACTGAGTGGAGACCATTAAGAGAATGTAAGTGACAATATAAAAGATTTAATATGCACAGAAATACAGAAATCAAACTGAGAGCGAATTTGGGGATGGATGCCTCTAGGTCCTAAATATGCCTGAGTGGTTTTTACAAAGCCTTGTAAAATTCTTATTGTTGTAAATGAGCAACCAACTCTTCTGACAATGGAGTGAAATTAATTTACTCACTAGCCCAAACCAGAAGAGTAAACACGTTCCTAACAGGAGTGCGCAGAGGGAAGGTGTTTTGGACTAAGGAGATGCTTGAAGATGTGGTTGAACCCTTCCTGCCTGCTGGTGCTCTTCCCTGGGGGAGGCAGGGCTGCCCAGGCTCCATGACCTTGGCACTTGCCTTACCAGAATTCCCCTTGCTGACTCCTACGGGTCTTCTATGGGCCTCTCTGCAGAGCAGGTTGTTGAATGCCGCCATATGCATCAGGAAAAAGGGCTCTGTGGTGAGGAGGCTGTCCTTGGGAACAACTCCTGCAGGAATGACAAGTGATAGAAGTCAAACCCTGCTCAGTATCCTTGTGGTGTGTTGGCCAAGCGCTGGTTAGGAAATCCTCAACTCTAGCAGGGAAAATAAGGACGGCAGCTTAATCCATGAAATGTTTACATGTCAGAGCTTGACATGCTCTATCTCCTTTAACCTTTAAACCCGTCTGTGTCAGGTGCTATGACCATTCTCATCATGTAAATGGAAAATGAGTTCAGAGAGATTAGATGAGTAGCTGTCAGTGGTGCTGGGGCAAACCAGGCCGACTGACTTTCTGTATGAACTGTACCCTCAGGCCACCAAAGAGCTGATGAAAAAAGTCACCATTTGCAGAAATATCACAGCTAGGAAAGAATGAGGAATGGCACCACCACTTTGCAATTGTCTGCTAAATTAATGGAAGTGATTGTCAGGCAATGATCATTAGTGGTTTGTATCATTATAAAAAGACTCAACCATATGGTACTTCCAGTGCCACCATGAAGTGTTGCCAAAAAGTAGAACCTGATCAAGCCTCCAGATCTCATTACCATGTACAGGAAATAGGAGGGACAGAGTATCATGCTAAAGCAACCCCAGATATAATGAGCAAAATCCAGATTGTGAAAAATGTTGTAGGCTAAACTATCTAGTTTCTTCAACAGAAAAAAAAATGCAAGAAAAAGACATGGTGGGCAAATCTGTAAATAAAAGATAATTAAGAGAGATATTAAGCAATAGCAATAGCCATACATCAACATCATTTGGATCTTGATTCAAACAGAACATTTTTAAAGGGTAATTGTTGGACAATTGGTGAATGGAGAACATGAACAAGGCATCTGATGCTATTGAGGACTTGTTCTGGGGAGTGTGATTGGTGGAATGGAGGCAATAACTTTGAAAAGGGAGTCCTTGGAGATGCACACTGAAGTGCTTATGCTCCATATGATGACTTGGATTTGCTTCAAAATTACCTGAGGGCAGAAAAGAGGGCGGAGCTCTGGCTTTCTTGTTGAAGCTTGATGGACACAAGGGGTGTTAGTGTACCATTTCTCTACTTTTATAAATGCTTTAAATTTTCCATTAGGAAAAAAAAACCAAAACTGGGTATGGGAACACACGCCTGTAGTCTCAGCAACTTGGGAGGCTGAGGCAGGAGGATTGCTTGAGACCAGGAGTTTGAGACCAGAAATAGCAACATAGTGAGACCCTGCCTAAAAGAAAAAAAAAAAAAAAAAGACTTGGGGGAGAACAGGAGACAGTCTCAGGAATTCCTCAAAAGATTAGGCATGGAACCACCATATGACCCAGCTATACCACTCCTTGGTATTTATTCTAAAGAGTTTAAGACAGACTACAGGGATACATGCATACCCATGTTTATAGCAGCATGATTCACAATAGCCAAGCTATGGAACCAGCCTAGGTGTCCATAAATGGATGAATAGATAAGGAAAAGATGGTATATATATATATATATACATGGTGTTTTTTTTAGTCATAAAGAAAAATGAAATTATGTCATTTGCAGAAAAATGGATGGAACTAGAACCTGTTGTGTTAAATGAAATAAGCCAAACTCAGAAGGTCAAGGGTTATATATTTTCTCTCATATGAGGAAGCTAGGGAGGAAAAAGGAAAACAAAGGTGGGAGCAGATCTCATGAGAATCAAAGGGAGGTCAGTAGAGGAAAGGGACCAGGGATGGGAGAAGGGGAGGGAGGGGGAAAGTGCTAGGGATTATACTGGCCAAATTGTATTGTTACATGGTGTGCATATAAAAGAATGTAACCACAAAGCCCATCATTATGTACAACTATAGTGCACCAATAAAAACGTTTGGAAAAAGGAAGGGGGGGAAAAGAATGAGCAACTATGAGGGAAGGAAGAGGACAAAATCAAAAGCCCAGGCAAGGAACCCATCCCTGGATCCAGATCCCAGGAAAGAGGTGCTTCATGAAGGAGGGCATGACCAGCTGGGTTGGTGCCAGGGAACCCAGCACTGAGGACAGTGCCAGGTATCTCTGGAAGGCCCTACTTGGCTCTGTCCTCTTGCACGTCAGGATATTCCAGACCAGGGTGTCCCTTGGTCTCATCTCCTCACTTCTGGCCCTCATCCTTGTTTCCTCCAGAGCACTGACCCCAGAGACAGGTAGGAGGTTGCACTGCCTTCTCCAACTCATGCTGTGCTGGTGTTCAGTTTTACAAAATTTGTTGTCCCAGGCTTCAAGAGGGAAGTAGTAAAGCCACCAGGGGTAATGAAAATTTAGTTTTCAGAATCTGGACAAAAGGTTACTGACGTGTTAATTAGGATCTTGTGAAACCCTCTTATTTGCTTCATGAGGAGATCACCTCAATTACTTCTGCGTTTTGGTGGTGATTTTGTTGTAAGAAGAAAGGAAGTTTTCTGGGGAAGATGTTAACGGCTTGGGCCACGTTTTCTCAACTCTAGTTGTACTCTTAAATGATCTTTCCCTCTCTCCCCTGTGTCTCTGCCCATCTTTGTCCCCGTCCCTTCCTCTCTCCTTCCCTTCTTTCTTTCCTTTATCTACCTATCACCAGCAGAGAAGATGGTGTCCGGGCCTTACTGGGTTTTAGCCTACCCTGGCCCCAGCACCTTCAGGTAAGCACTGCTCTATTCCAGGTACTGAGCTGATGAATTCAGCCCTGGATACCCAGCACTCTGGAGTGTCATTCTTACCTCTCCGAGGCATCCATTTTGCTTCTCATTTTGTTTATCATCTTGCCCAGATCTAATTTCATCCATTCCTTCCATTGCCAGTGACAACCGGGCTTCCTTTCGGCCTGGCCTCTGCCTCTCTGTCTAGCAATTCTCTGTTGGAAGTATTGCCCTGCTTCCTTTCCCCAGCTTTGTCAGGGAGGTCCAGACAATCCCTGAGAGACCCCTGGAGGCCAGAGATTTTTCGTAAAGTGTGTAGCATAGGGATGATATTTGTCCACAGTTTCTGACCTTAGATGGACTTGCTAATGGTGGGAGAAGTTGTTCAGAGGACCTTCAGTGGGCCTCGCTCACCTCTGTGAAGATAACAAAGCATTAAGCGAACCACATTCTCCAGAGACATCAACAATGGGTAGCAAGCAAGTCCTGGCCTCTTGTTTGGCTCATTTCTGCATCTGTCTTCCTCTAGTCTGTTTTCTTCCCAGCAGAGCCCCCATGGGAGCACCTGTCTGGCTGTTCCTCTTTACATAGGCTGCTGCAGGACCTCATGGGAACGGTCACAGCCCTCCGCTCCCCTGGTAAGCTGCCACACACTTGCGTGTGCACACATCCACACACCCACACACGCCCACACACAGGTACCCAGGTGTTGTATGCAAGTTGTAATTGCTTAATTGAAAAAGAACCTAAGCAGGACTCAAGGGCTTTCTTCTGGTTGTTTTACATTTTCATCTTGTAGATGCTTAATCTTTGCCTCCGTGTTGATGGATTTATTATTCCAGCTATAATAGGATGCTGGTCTGACATTTTGGCATAACCATGAGTTACTGTCTTTTTCTTCATATACACTTGTCTTCTGTATTAATTCTGTCTTTAAGTGTCTTTCATTTCCAATTCTGTTATTTCTCTGTGTTGTTACATTATTTGTGTTTTTCTGCTTGCACAGGGTCCAATATAATTTAAGAAGTTATACTAACAGCTCAACTCACAAATTAATTTTTATAGTTGGCTTCTTCTGGGCGGGAGTCACAGAGACACATTCAAGTTGCCTTAAGAAAAAATAGTGTTCAGAATAAAGATACAGATGGACCAAATCTCACCATTCTCTCATCGTTCTGTCTCTGCCTCGCTCGGTGCATTTGTTCCCTTTCCTTTCTTCCAGCTGGTTTTCTTAGAGATTCTGCAGCTTCATTGCTTCATGTGGCCTATGGTCCATTGTGGCCTCGAGGGACACAGTTTTATTTCAAATATTTTGCTTCAAACACCACTCCAACCACCTGCCTTGTTTCCTCATTTGGATTCCCCAGGGTCAGGATTGGCTAAGCACAGCTCCTCCTTTCACCATGGTCATTGGCCGATCTGTGGCCTGGCTGGCCTTGGCTCAGGCACTTCCTTCATCAATACGAATGTGGTGTGTGTGATGTGGGAGATCACGGCTAAGGAGGGTAAAACGTGGCCACCCAAGAAGCAGAGGCTGTGAGCAGAAGGGCACCAATCAATGGATATTTCTAGTATCTTCATTAACTCTCTCTTCAATTATTGACCCAGAGAATCAGAAAGTTAAAATGCATGTTATAAATTCTATTCACTAAAATGCATATTCCCTACTCACAAAAAAATCCTCTCAGCCATTCAGTTTACTCCTTCTTCAGTCAAAATATGCCTAAATATCTGGGTTTCATGTCCACCACACATTATAAATAGCAAAACCAAGAGGACGAAGAAGGACTAACGTAGACAGATACTAATAGCATTGAGAGTCAATAACCAAGAGGTTGACGGCATGGCAGAAAATCTATAAAAGCAGACACAAGAACTCAAATAGCACGGTAGTCTGGGACCACTTAAAATGTAGGTTAAAAACAGCCCTATGTACTTCACCAGTCCTCGGGGCATTGCTGTCTCACAGCCTCGTTAACTGTAGCTAATGCTCACACTGGTGAACCTGAGTATATAAGGAAAGGCTGAGGGCTAAATGATGCTTAGAATATCAGCTGGAGAAGACAAGACATTACATAATACACTTAAGAAAAATTTTCATGCATGTTTAAAAATTAGTGTTTAAATGAGTAAACCCTCAGCTTTCCAAAGTAAGTATTTGCTAAGTGTTCCAGAATAGCCGCAGTCATCAACATGTGTTCTGTTTTTAATGTTGGCCATAAGGAACCAGGGTGGCAAAATGCCCTTGCTCCTTAAAGCTGCCCAGGAAGGATCATCTTACTAAATCTGTCAAAACCAGATAGAAAACAGGAGCAGAGATGGGAGTCTGAATCCCGGGACCTTGGGCAATCTCTTGACATGCTTTCATTTCCATTCCCACATCAGGAAAATGGACACAAGAATATGCATCTCACCAAGCTGTGAGAATGTAATGTCTGGAGGCATTGTACCTTGTTTGCAATTTTTAGTTATTATTTAGTCTTCTAAGAAAGCAAAACATTTAAATTCACTTGCTTTCAATTTATATGGTTCTCATTTTTCCTCCTTTGGGACGTTAGCTCTTAGTAGGAAAGAAATTACAATAATAACTCATCTTTGAATCAGTTTATTGGGTTAGCCAAGGAGTCACATAGTTTTTCTAGAAGGGTAGGACAGAGAGTGGTAACCCTGAAAGGGACAGGGGAGAAAGGATGGCTTCAGCATCTGGACGTAAAGACGTAGGATTCATGGTCTGTTGGTTTGTTCCCTGGGGATAGAGAAGAGGGAGAGTGGGGGTGTTTGACAGTGGGAAGGGACGTAGGAAGGCAGTAGAGAGGTGCACAAAACAATTTTTAGTTATTTCAAAAACATTCCCAAGATCATCGCCTTGCTGAAATTACAATTTTTAAAATGTTCTCAAATTGACAACTAGGGAATTTCAGTCACTGTAACTTTTCCCTCCTCTCTTGACCCCGACCCCCTTCTGCAGGTAACTTGACTCAAAGTTCAAAAAGTCACCATGAAAGAGTAAGGTCACTGTGTTGTCACCAGAATCTTTGAAGTCTTGGGTTAAAAAGTACCTTAGTCATGTGGTCTGCTTGCCTGCCCAGGAATTCAATCACCTTAGTCATTTTCTTCAAATACCGTTATTACATTCCTTTTAAAAAATAAACAACTTTAGGCTTCCCAGAATCCCTGGTAGATGAGAGAGAGAGAAATTTAGCTGTCAGTTGTAGGGCGAAGACATCAAATTCACAAACAGAAAATTGAAAAAGAGAGGGCATATTCACTTGGTGCTCTTCACAAGACCTGTTGTTATAATGTGCACTGAACAAACATCAAAATCAAATGTGTACCGTGGCCCTTCCCCATGCGCTCACCTCATCAGGTTTAAACCAGGAGCCAACTTCAGAACTCACCTGGAAAGCTGGCAATCTTCCATCACTGGCTAGACATATGGGTCCAACTAATCATATTGATTTTTTTTAGATTTTCCATTTTCTAAGGGTATAAACATTTTTCTGATGTACCAGGGATTTTGGTTTATTTGTTTTTAATAAAAGTGGCTCTCAGTATCAACAGATTGCTATTGTTTTATGGCCAAAGTCTCCAAAACCGTGATAAAAACATGCAACCACCACATTCATCTGCTAAGCTAATATAACAGAATTTTTGCAAACAATATGCTGCAAAGCCATATATCTTTCTTGTGCACCTGATTAAACAATAGTCAAATCCTCCAGTCTGGGGATAAGCCAGTGAAAACCAGTCACAACCCTCACAGAGAATACCAGGATGTCATAGAGGTTTCAAATTGCGTGCCAGCCCCAGTTGCTGGGCTGTTGATGTGCTTTGCTGAGAAGATTTTTGGGGTGGGGAGGGGGAACTGGGATTGAACCAGGGGCACTTTCTCACTGAGACACATCCCCAGCCATTTTTATTTTTTATTTTGGAATGGGACCTTACTAAGTCGCTCAGGTTCACCTTGAACTTGAGCTCCTCCTACCTCATCGTCCTGAGTTGCTGGGATTACAGGTGTGTGCCACCACACCTAGTTGCTGAGAAGCATTTTAAGGCTGGATCCTTCCTCCCTAAGAAAGACCTCTGCTATTAATTACTGATGTCTGCCTTAGGTACAGGATAGGAGAATTATAGTATGTTTGCCACTTGTTTACTATTTTGACATATCTTTGACATTGGAACATTTAGAATTTGTAGTTTTGACCACCCACTAACTTTCCTGAGGGTTCATGATATAGGTTTTAGAAGTTTTATTGCAGGATATATATTTTTTAATATACTTGAGGGAGAATTACTATTCCATGTTTATCTTGCATTACATGACAATCACTCTAAAACGTGGTGACTTAAAGCAGCAATTTTATTATTTTATTATTATACTTGTAGATTCTGTAGGTCAGGGATTTGGAAAGACATAGTGTGGACAGCTTGTCTCTGCTCCACAAAGCATTGCTGGAAAGACTCAAAGACAATGGGTGACTCAATGGGAGAGGGCAGAAGCCACCTGAAGACTTGCTCACTCACAGGTCTGTTGATTAACGTTGACAGTCCAATGGGACCTCCGCAGGGGCTGTTGGCCAGAACATCCACACCCATGGCTTCCTGGGCTTCTCACAGTGTGGTGACCAGATTCAAGAGCACCAAGAGGAAGCTGTGTTCCTCTTATGACCTAGCCCGAGAGGTCACATAGTGTAATTTGCACCAAGGCCATAAACACTCCCAGATTCAATTAGAGGGAAGGTAGCTCCTATAGGACCTCTGGATGGGAGGAAGGCCAAAGTCACATTATAAGAAGAACACGTAGGATGCAGACACCCATGCAGTCATTTTCAGAGTACAATCTGCTGCAGCTCGTTGGTAAATGGACCAGCCAAGTCATCTCAATACATTTTGTAGTTCCCTCAATAATTACTTGCCTAGAGTAATAAATCTTGACTTATTTGTGAAAAATAACAGCTAGAGATGACACTTCAAGGAGAAGTTAAAAGTTAACTTTTAAATCATAGTTATGAAAACCTGTAGAGTAAACCTGTGATAAAGAATAAAATTCAGAGGAAATTTATTTGCCCCTTATCAACATTTTAATCTTGCAAATATGAGGTTTGCTGATGGTTGCTGGGTGTTTGTTTTCCTGATAATATCATAATTGTGACAGACCAGATATATCCATTTAACTTAGGATTCTTCTATCTTGGCCCTATAATTCTTTGGGGTGCTGACCTCTGTGTTGTAGGAATTTTAGCAGCATCTCTGGTTTCTTCTTTCCTCAGTCATGGAAACCAAAAATGTCTCCAAATGTCACCAAAGGTCCCCTTGGGGGCAAAATTGATCCCAGTTGAAAACTGCTGATCTAATATATGAGACTGAAAAATAGTTTCCAAAATTTGTTTCCCAGGCTACTCTTAAAAGGTTTACATAATAGATTAAAAGAAAAACAGATTGCATAGACCAAAGCTATAGGAGTCTCAGAAGCTCACATTTAGCATGTTCCCTTCATTCAGATGCTTATTCTCCAGGAAACTGAGTCTTGGCTGTATTGACCTCATTCAGAAGCCCCTCCCCTACCAGCAAGACTGGAGGGTTGTCAGGCAGAATAGCTTAAGTGGAAGGGAGGAAGAGGATAGTAATGTCTTGGTCACCCCCTTTAAGTGTGAATGGGTGTGCCGTGGGAGACACAGCTGCACACAGACTTCCGGGTTGCCTGCCCTTGGCAGCTAACCCCTCCCACATCCCAGGGAGCAGGTGCAAGCGGGAATGTGTCTCTCCTAAGACGTGCTGAGGCGATTGCTCTATTTCTTGCATTCACATCTTACTGGGGGCTGAATGTACGTTGAGGAGTGTGAAAACCAGGAACAGTTTCTGCCTGAGGCTGTACGGCATCTAAGCTACAAGGTGCAGGATGGAAAGTCAAATCACCGCCGGCATCTTGGGCAGGAGAAAGGACAGAGCAGGTGCAATCTGACCCCATCCCCATCTACCCACCAGGATTAGACTTGATTGAATTTAGGGACTGTGTGGAGTGGGGATGGTGTGTATAGACAGTTTTCAATTTATAGATAAGTGGATTCTGAAAGTCCATTATGTGAAATTAGTAATGCATTTCTCAAAGGAAAATAATGTTATATATGCTAGTAGTGTTCCCAGAGCAGTTGACAAAAGCCTACTCAACTCCTTTGAAGAGGTACTGCGACCCTAGGGCCACAGTCATCCTGTATCACAGGGTTTCTAGGGAAAGCCACGTTCAGATTTCCAACATGGGGAGTCGAGAATGAATCTCTCACTGGCAGGTCAGTCAGCAGGATCTCTCTCCAACTACTCTGCAGCCCAGCAAACTGGCCCTGAGCACCTGTAACAGGCCAGGCAGGATGTAGGTGCTGGGGATTCAACAACAAATGGGTTCCTGTTTTGAAGGAGCCCAGCTGTGCCACTGCCTACTGCTGTTCACATCCTGTGTAATCAAGAGAACAAAGACTTCCTTCCAACCTGGTGGTGGCCTGCGTGATGTCCTGAGGTCCTCCATCCTGCAGGAGAAGGTGGGGCGAGAGATGGATCTGCAGACTTCTGCTTGTTTTCTGTTCTTGTCCGAGCCTCTGACAAGAGGCTGTCCTTCCTAATAAACAACTACTGCAGAACAGAGGTAACTGCATAGTTTCTTCCAGGCCTCCAGTCCCCACAAAACACAAATATTTATGGAAAGCTGTTTTAAGTAGAATTCAGAAATCCAGTAATGGGCTTGGTAATGGGGTAGAGGGACTTGATCTTCATTGCTCCATTCCCACTGCCCATGGATGATAAGAAGGAAGTGGCCTGTTGCAAAACTGACGCCAGGTCTTTGGGCATTGAAGTGTCACAAATCACCTTATGTAGTTACACCCCCAAGTACACCACCAGATATTTCACCCCAGAAGTCACAGAAGAGAAAGACTCACAGAGCAAATTAGGACTCTTTAATAACATGGTTTATTAAATCCATTTCAGCAAGAAGCCCAGAGAAAGAAGTGACGCAGGTTAACACCCTTAGGGTAAGGTACATGTGCGTGACCCTTATAGCTCTGTCTCTGTCTGTCTCTCCCCACTACGTCAGTCTTGCCCTATAATGGGAAAGTCAGAGAACTCGTGTTGAGCCTGTGATGGTTAATGATACGCATCATTTTGGCTAGGTCACAGTATGCAGATATTTGGTTACATGTTATTCTAGATATGTCTGGGAAGGTATTTTTTTTTTGGACAAGATTAAGATCTAAATCAGTAGACTTTGAATAAAGCAGTTTGCCTTCCATAATGTGGGTAGGCCTCATCCAGTCAGCTCAACTGAGCCCAAAGTCAGTCTCCTGGCAGAATTCCCTCTCTCCTGGGGAAGGACTGCCAGTCGACTAATTGAACACTTCCCTGGGCCTTGGCTTCTCAGCCTACCCTGCAGGCTTTGGATTTGCCAGCCTGCACAATCACATGAGCCAATTCCTTAAAATCCCTGCCCCCCCTCCTCTCTCTTCCTCTCTTTCTCTCCTCCCATTCCACTGGTCTCTCTCCCATGTCATGATTCCTCCTACCTACATCCAAGCATTCAGGCAAGTCTGACTGACATGTATACTTTTGCAGTCATAGTTTTAGGGTAGAGGATAAAAGGACAGACAGAAAGGGGAAGGACAGTCTGCCCCATATCACCCCCTGGGACTATCCTATCAAGGGGCCTTTGCCCAGGAGCTCTAGGCACAGATGTTAGTAAAACCATGACCTGAAGAAGAAGCATCTGCCAGGAAGCTGGTGCAGGGGAACATTCCTGAGATAAATGTCCCTGTTCTTAAAAACAAACTTGACAACATGAACCACACTTTTTGAGCTTCTCCTTGGACCAGTTTCTTCCTTTTCCCCTTCACCTCCTAGGACTGCAAGGAAAAGGAAAAAATAAAGCTAATAGAGGTTGGTCTCAGACTCTACAGAGGCCTGAAATGAGACTCATCTGCATAGTTGGGGGAAGTCAAATTCGTAGGAGCTGGGAAGCACTGCAGCACAGAAGCAAGATGAGACTTGCCCTACCCCCCACTCCATCCCAGTCCTGTCTCAGGTGACCTGGGCTAGCTCCCTTGGTCACATGCTGTCATTGCCTAACTCCCCAAGCCTGTCCCCTGCTGCATGCGGTTTACTTGAGGTCAAAGAGCAGGCTTCCTGGCCACCTAGCACAATGCCTAGCACACAGTCAGCATTCAAGAAAGTATTTGTGTAATGAATAAATCAATGACCCAGCAGCTCCTCACAACCTGGAATGAGATGAGAAGCTGGACCTGGGGTGGGGGTGGGGGGCCCAGGCAGAGTCAAAGCCAGCTGTGGGGTAAGCAACAAAGAAAAAAAACCAAAAATAATAAAGTCCTTGCTGGAGTCAGGAGAGCATGCCACGCAGCTAACAGTTCCCTAGGAATCTACCAGACTAAATCTGTATGTTTAGTGGGGTCTACCTCGATTAAAAGCAAAAATTTCTAGCTCATATACAGAGAGGCAGATAATCTCATTAAACACCCAAATGTCACATTCCAAATATTTACACACTCTCTTGCCATGGAGCATGTTTTCCACCAGGAACACTAGTGAAACTCCATTCTATCACACACCCTGTTGCCAGAGCAATATTCTCCAAACCTGCTCCCAAGCTCCAGCACTGTGTCTGCTTATAGTCACAGCATTTTTGAGAACCTGATGAAAGCGATGGAATTCTTCCTAAGTTTGTATACAATTATATAGTGGTTATAGTCCAGCTTCCCTCTGGTGGTCTCATATTACCTCGAATAAAACTGTTCCCTGGGTCCTGCCTCCTCTGCTTCTTGTCCATCTGGCTCTGGGAGACACCGCTCCAGTTGCTCTGCTCTCTTTCCCACGCCCCAAACACACCTTGTGCTTTCCCACCTTTGAACTTGGAGTCAGAGGTCCTGAAGTTCCTTAAGGTGCTTTAGGGACAGGAGCTGGGCCCCCACAACCTACGCAGAGCCAGGGCAGTAAAAGTTGAGGGAGCAGCCACAACCTGTTCTGCAGCAGTCGCGTCCCCACCCACCCATCTGCCACTAGGCAGCACAGGCTTCTGATGCTGTTGTTTCTTGGCCGCTCTGACTCAGATCCATCTAAGGACCTATAAATCCTGCTGCTGCCAGGTACCCCCCCGGCTCCACGCCCTACATTTCACACTTCTGGAATGATTTGACCTCAGAAGAATGCACACCCTTTTCTACCTATGCATTCAATAAAAAATAAATTGGGAGCTTGAGATGTAGCTCAGTGGTAGGGTGCTTGCCTAGTGTGCAAGAGGCCCTGGATTCTATCAATAGCATTGCAAAAAAAAAAAAAAAAAAACAAATCAAACCTCCGGTTGGCAGTGAGAATACAGCCTTCAGCTACACCAGTCCTCCCTCAGGAGCTCAGCCTTAGTGGGGAGCAGGCAGTTACTCCTGGAAGTGCTTCTTGGGAGCCCTGGAGAGACAACCTTCTGTTGTCAGCAGGTAGGAAGTCACCGTAGGGGTGGGTTCTGGAGGATAAGGGCTGCCAATATTCCAAGGAGAGAAAAGTCTGTGCAAACCACTGGGAAGTGGAAGAAGAGAGGCTGGCATGGCTGTGGTCTGGGAATTCAAGCTATTCAGGGTGGTTGAACTCTAGTGGCCCTTGGGAGATGCGAAGGACCAGGAAGATGAAGGGCCCTAAGAACCAGGTCAAGAGGATTGGATTGTGCCTTGAGGGGTACAGAAGCCATGAAAAGTGCTATGGATCAAATGGCCTCTTCTCTTGGGATCCTGAGGCAGGAGGATCTTGAGGTCAAAGCCAGCCTCAGCAACTTAGCAAGGCCCTAAGCAACTCAGTGAAACCCTGTCTCTAAATAAAATACAAAATAGGGCTGGGGATGTGGCTCAGTGGTTGAGTGCCCCTGGGTTCAATCCCTGGTTCCAAAAAAAAAAAAAAAAAAGGCCCCTTCTCAGGCCCAGGTAGCCCTCTTGCTGCTACCTCCCACTCTAGGCTTTTTAAAGTCTAAACTTTTTAGAACCATAGATGTGACACACATTTTCATCCCCCCACCCCCTTTTGACACTGAACACCCACCAGTAACCTCAGAAACAACTGCTCATTCTGAGCTCAGGGTTCCCCACCAGCCCCTCACTTGCTCCCATAGCCCCCACAATAGGACAGGGCCTCCCCTCTCCTACCCTCCTTTCAGCAATTGGTGTTTATTGTGTAAACTGCTAGTCCTTAAAAGGAGCCAGAAAAGGACCCTATAAGAACCTGAGGTGTAGATGGGGCCTGGGGTGGAGTGAGGAAGGTTCTAGCACCTTCCACTCACAGTCCTTACCTCAGTCCTCACTCTATTCCTGCCAGAAGCTCCCCCTTCTCTTTTGTTGCCTGGGGTGGGCTTGGTAAACGTTTCCTAAACCTCCCCCTCCCACACACTTTAGAGTGGTGGCTCACAGACCTTTTTGTCTCCCAACCATGAAAAGACTTTTTACAGCATGATTCAGCGTGTTCACACACATGCATACAGACACACATATTCTCTCTCACAAGAGCAAAATAAATTTCCTGAAGCAATATTACACTTGCTACAAGTGATGCCCTCTGATATTTTCTATTCTAGTCCAGTCTATTTCTTTTTTTCTTTTTTTAAAATTCCAATCACAACCCACTAAATTGATTTCAATATCCACTAATGGACAGTTTGAAAAAAACTGTGCGGTGGAAGGACATGCTGAGACCTTCCCTCAGAACACCTCTCTTCAGTCAAGGCCACCAAGATGAGGCCCAAGCACCCCATCATCTTAGGGCCATTTTGAGTTTGGAGCTGCTTCCTCAGTTGACTTAGAAATGTTCTCCTTTGGTCAGTCCCTCATAAAATATGGATCCCAGAAAAATGTTAGGTCTGAGTGTCTTCCCGCCCATGGTTTGCTGGTGAGTGAGAATGACACAGGAAATAGGAGGCACACCATGTTACCAATGTCTGATAATAATAATCATAACAACAATAGTTATAATATAATAGTAGCCGCAATAATACCCACAGCTATTGAGCTTGGCCAGACACCGACTGTACTGGGCTCAGCACTATCTCTGAGTGTGATATTATCTTCATTTTACAAAGTTCAACAGGGAGGCACAGAAGACCCAAGGAGGTGATCCTAGTAAGAGGCCAAGGCAGGGTCGACCCTGGTCTGCTGTGGACCAGAACCTGGGTGTCACCAAACCTCAATATTCTAGGTGCACATGCTCACATGAAGGGACTGGGGAGACTTGTTGCCTCTAATTTCACATAGAGTGTGTAGATTCACACGTTGCCCTGTCTCAGGATTCCTCTCTGGGGTCCATGTTTTATTCTTGGAGGGTTCATGAGCCCATGAAATGGTGACACAAGACTTTGTGTGTTTTTCTGGTCAACTTCTCAAAGTAGTCCTTAACCCACTGACCCATCTGGTTGAGCCATAGACTGGAGGTTAGAATAATAAAAGAGATTGTCAGGACTGGGATATAGCTCAGCGGGTAGAGTGCCTGCCTCTCAAGCACAAGGCCCTGGGTTCAATCCCCAGCACTGCAAAAAAAAAAAAGAGAGAGATTGTCAGTAATGAAGACCCTGTGGGACAGAAAATTCATGCGGAAAGGAGGTGTGTGCAATTGACGTGAGTGGGTGATTGAGGAAGATCCTGACCAGAAAAGGGGAGTGGGGGCTAGGAGAGTAGCTTCCAGGTCTATAAATGAAGGATTGCTCTGAACTGGGGTTCTCAGACCCTTCAGTGTTCCAGAGAGATGCCTGTAGGTCCTTCTTGCCTCACCTAAGGCTTAACTAAAGCTATTCCACCCTGTCTGTGGGGAGGGAGCCAGATACTTAAAAAAAAAAAGAAAAAAAGAAAAAAAAAAAAGGAGATTCACTAATTATTATTGGTTCATTAATTATGATAAATATGCTAATGTAAGATGTTACAATAGGAGAAGCTGGGTGTAAGGGATATGGGAGCTCTGTCCTGACTGTACCTTTACTTTCATCCTTTTTTTTTTTTTTTTTTTTTTTGTTTTTAATGTTTTTAGTTGTAGATGGACACAATACCTTTATTTTGTTTATTTAGTTTTTTTTTTTTAATGCCATGCTGGGGATCGAACCCAGGGCCTCACGCATGCTTGTCAAGCACTCTACCACTGATTCACAACCCGAGTCCCTGACTGTAACTTTTCTATATATCTAAATCAGTTTTAAAATATAAAATTTATTAGAAAGAGGGAGGGCCAGGCGCAGTGGCACATGCCTGTAATCCCAGCACTTGGGAGGCTGAGGCAGAAGGATCTCGAGTTCAAAGGCAGCCTCAGTAACTTAGCGAGGCCCTAAGCAACTCAGTGAGACCCTGTCTCTAAATAAAATACAAAATAGGACTGGGATGTGGTTAAGTGCCCCTGAGTTCAATCCCTGGTACCAAAAAAGAAAAAAGAAAAAGAAAAAGAGGGAGGGTTGCTGCTCCCCAGTTGATCACTGAGGCCCTTCCCAGCTCTGACAGTCAGAGCTGTGTGTGTAATTGGCCTGGGCTGGGGACTCAGCGAGAAGCAGGGATTTCCACAGATTCTGAGCATGGAATCCAGGCTTCTGGGCAGCCCCTAGTGCCATGATGCTGCAGTGGAAGATTTCAACTTGTTGGTGAGGTCCTGCCTTGGTGTTTGACCAGAAAGGAGGCAACCTTTCTGAGTGTTATAGAAACACTGAAGTGACACACACTTCCATCTCTTTCCTTTTTGCCATTGAACATCAACCAGTCCCTGAAAAACAACTTGTCCAAGACCAAGCTCAGGGTCCCCACCCCCAGCCCCTCACCCCCACACCTCTCCTTTTCTGTGTCCTGGTCATGCACCATCCTTTCCAGTCACCTGTGCGTGACCAGTAAGTCATCCTCAATGCCTTCCCCTTCTCTTCTTCCCTGCTCAGTCACGGCATCTGAGGATTCCCTGCCCTTGATGAGGCTGCATCTACACCCTCCCTCCATCCTCCCTGCTGGAGTCCTAGCTCAGCCTTTCCCCATGGCACTGATGCGCAGCCACCAATCCTTCTCATCCACTTTTTTTGTTTGTTTGTTTGTTTTGCAAAAACAATTTCCTTACTGGTGAAATGAAAAGCTCTCTATGTACTTCTGACTCATTCCCCTCCCTCGAACCTCTTTCCATTTTCAGATGTCTTACTTTAATTTTTTTCCTTCCTTTTTTTTTTATGGTACTGGGGGATTGAACCCAAGGGCATTTTACCACAGTCCTTTTTCTTTTCTTTTATTTTAAATATTTTCATCAGTTGTTTTTGTAACTGTTCTATTTATTTACTTTGTGTGGTGCTGAGGATTGAACCCAATGCCTCACACATGCCAGGCAAGCACTCTGCCACTGAGCCACAATCCCAGCCCCTAATTTTTATTTTGAGACAGAGTCTCTCTAAGTTGCTTAGGGCCTTGCTAAATCATTGAGGTGACCTCAAATTTTCAATCCTCCTGCCTCAGCCTGCCAAGTTGCTGGGATTACAGTTGTGCACCACTGCACCTGGTTTATCTTTTTCCCTCTTAATGTGGTCTACCGTGCCCACTCAATTTAACATTGCAATCCAAAACACCAATCCCCCAGAACCCATGATCTTTTTATTTCAGCTCTTTTCTAAAAACCACATTTTTATTACTTCTATCAGGTTAAGGACGTTCTCTTTATTCTAGTTTTTGCTATTTTTTTTAGCAAACTATTCTAGTTTTTCTAGTTATCTAAATTTTGGATTTTATTGAATGCCATCTTGTACCCAGCCGGATGCTCATGCAGTTTTTCTCCTCTAATCTGTTAATGTGCTGTTTTACAGAATGAGATAGATATCTTTGCATTCCGGGGCTAATATTGCAGGGTTTTAATCAGGTGATTAACATGATCAGGTTTACATTCTGTGAAGTTCACACTAGCTGCTGGGTGGAGAATGTGTGGTAGGGAGAAAGGGTGAAAAGAGAGATTAGCCAAGGGGCTGTAACAGTCATCCCAGGGACAAAGGGCAGGAAGGAGGAAATGGAGATCAGTGGGAGCATTAGAAGGATATTTTGGAGACAAAACCCTGACAACTCATCAATGGATTAGAGGAAAGGGGAAGAATTGAGAATGACTACTAGGTTTTGGTCTGAGCAACTAGGTGGCCCTATTTGACTTATTGGAGAACATGGAAGAATCAAGCCAGGGAGAACAAGAATCAAGGCTCTTTTAGAATGTTAGGATTTAGATTGCCCCTTAGACCCCCAAATGCAGATACCCAGAAGGAAGTTGAAAATTTGAGTGAGTAGCTCAAGGATATCTGAGCCGATGATCTAGATCAGGGAACTTTTTGTTTGTTTGGTACCAAGGATTGAACCCAAGGGTGCTTAACCACTAAGACACATCCCCAGTTCTTTTTTCAAAAAATATTTTTAATCTAGAGACAGGGTCTCCCTAAGTTGCTGAGGCTCCCTAAGTCGTGATCCTCCTGCCTCAGCCTCTGGAGCTGCTGGGACTATAGGCATGCGCCACTGCCCCTGGCTAGATCAGGGCATTTAAAGCCACGGGCACAAATGCAAAACAGCAAGGGAGTAAGTAAGATAGAGACCAGGGCCAAGGGCTAAACAGATGGACTTTACTAAGTGAACACTTCTGAAGTTTGTTATTTTGTGTTCTCAGCTGTATGAGGGAAAAACCAAGGACCACGGGCTGGGGGTGTGGCTCAGTGGTAGAGCACTTGCCTAGCATAAGTACTGGGTTCAATCCTTAGCACCAAATAAATTAATAAATAAAATAAAGTTATTCTGTCCATCTACAACGAAAAATATAAAAAAAAACAAACAGCCAAGGACCACTTACACATAGTACTGAATAAACCAATATGTCCTCAACCCCCTACATCAGGGAGGAAGGTGATTTTTCTAAATGCCTCCTCCATGAAAGAACATCTCTGGATTTGCCTCTGGTCACTGGGCTCAGTGCTTTTGTGGCTGTGACACATCACATTTAGTTGGATTTTGCTCTCTCCTAAGCTTGACTCACAGAGCTATAAATACTACAGTCTCCACACACATTGGACTCATTCTATGTGTAATGCACCCTAAAGGGCCATAGGGTTCACAGAGAGGAACACTACCTCACCCCTGCCCTCGAGGACCATTTAAAAAATGAAACTGAATTTAAATGACCTTCATTTAGACAGTTTCACTACACACCCTCTGAGATAACATTTACAAATGACATTGGGAGTCCTTGCTGTAAGACTGATCAAGACAATCCCTGAGCAGGCTGAAGGTGTGCAGGCAGGTTACCAGGGCCTGGGGAGCCGGCCTCCCCTTAATGGGCAGCATCCAAGCTTCAAGTTTCTGCCTTGGGATTGATGTTTGACTGAAAAAGTGGTAAGATCCTCCTCTCAGCCGTGCTCCTTTAGTTGTTCCAACTTCAACAAGACCTCCCTTTCTTAAACAACCAAGATGATTCTCAACAAAGGTAATTTTCTGCTTCTCTGGTTCAATTCAATTTATCTTTTTAAAAGCAATTAGTACCCCTTTAGACTTCCTTTATGCCCGACTAATTGCGCCTTAGTTCAAGAGTTAAAGCTTCTCTCTATCCATTTAGACAACCACAATAATATCTAGTTAAAGTCCAGGCCAGACAAAAAAATTGCACATTTTGGATGACATAGTCTCCTTAGCTTTGTGAGCATTTAAATTTCCACCAGTGGAGGAAGAGAGGGGATCCATTTTTATTTTAAGACATTCCTGAAAAGGATGTATTTCCAATTAACTAAGCATCAGAGAAATTGGAAACTAGCACAACTGGAAGACTTAAATATGCATTAAGAAAAATTCCACTACTCACTTGAAACGAGTTAGTAAGCCCATACAGATCAGAAGCACCAGGGCCCTTGTATTTTTCCTTTGTAAACCAACACGCCTTGTTTACTTCAGCCCAGTAAGGCAGTCTGTACTCACCAACACACTGACCTGATTAGACAGATCTTTTTACATGATAGACCGCTTTAGAGAAGATCCAGGTGTTGTGGAAAAACAACTGGCTCTGGATGCTCTTTGTTTCCAGGAGAGGGACCAGTGGAAAGAGAAGCATAGCGTTTTAGAGCTCAAATCATTTTAGAAGAGAGTTACCCATGGTTTTACAGGCCCACACACTCACTAAGGGCAGAGGCAGGACTTGGGAAGCTGATCGTTTTATTCCCAGCCCTTTAGACCTTCCCATGAGAGTGATGATTCTTGACCAGGTAGCACACTGGAATTAACTGGGGAGTGAAAGCAAACAGAAACAAAAACCCCTCCCAGAAATACAGATTTAATTGGTTTGGAGAGTTGCCTGGGTGCTAGGATTTTAAAACATTCCTTTTCCCCACTCTAGATAGTAGAGGGAGGGGGAGAGGCAACTGATTTGCAAGGCACATACTATATATTTACGAGATACTCTAATCCATTTGACCTCACCTACAACTGGCACCAATTCCTGAGTTAAAAGAGACTTGTTGAAATGCAACCCCCGACTTCCTTTTTGATTTACAACATATAGCATTCTTTGCTTCTTTAGTGGAGAGGGCCTGGAGTTGATTTCTGCTTGGCTCCTGGACCAGTGTATTCATTTGGTAAACAGAGAATGGCCTTGCAGAAATGCAGAGGAAGTAGGAGCCAAAAGAATCATCTCATCTCCTAGGAACCAATTAGGATTCCTGAATGGCAAAATTCCCATTAAAAAAAATGACCAAGTACTCCGAGGAGGCACACTTTCAGAATGACTCTGGAACTTTCCACTGGATTTGTAGGGGCTGGAGGCTCTGGGACTATATGGCAGAAACTTGGGCAGCAGTTTAATACTTGAGCAATGAGGAGAGGAGATGGAGTGACCACCAAAACCCAACACCATGAGGCAACCTGAGACTGGCAGACACACAGACACACATGATGTATTGATTTTGGCAGTGGATCCACTACTTTTTATGTTAGAAGCCAGCCAAGTTAAAAAAAAAAAAACAAAAAAAAACATTGGCAGCCTACGTCTGAAGTTGAACTGAGAGCTGGTGGGCCTCTTGCTCAATCCTGTGGCCTTGCATGTGTTCTGGAGGGTCTAGCACATAGCTGGCAAGATAACAGAACTGTGAACCTAAACCCGAGTTGCTAATCTTTCTCAACAATTCCAAGTAAACCATTCACCCGACAAGTTGAAAGTTTCCTCTGTTCAGTTGGGTGGTGAGAAATAGAAAGAAACTCCCTCAACCTGCCCGACTGGTTCTGAGACTTGAAACAAGTCCAGCATCTTTATTTAATATATAACCCAGGACGCCAGGCCCGGCTCCACTGGACTTTGTTCACCACACACTCCAGATCCCACAGCATACAGCATCTCCCCCCATGGATTGGCCTCTCTGGAACAATTCCTAAAGATTAAGAGTTGCGCATTTGTCTTCAGGATCCATAGGAAAGCAAATCATTTTAAGAGGAGCATTTTGTAGTAACAAAGAAGAGGACGAGTGCCTAAGTGAATGACAATCACAGAAACAGCCAATTAACTGGCAAATCCCTGTTGTCTGCAGGCTGAACCAGGCATGAGCGCGGGAGGAGGGAAAGCAGCTGCAGCCCAATTAAACTCAGTGGCTCAGACACCTCAGGAGGATTCTCACTCCTGGTTTACCTAAACAGATCTGCTTTCTCAGAGATCTTAGGGGACCGCTGCACAGAAGCACAGGCTCTGATGATTTCCTTCTTTATTACTGCTGGCAACTGAGTTAAAATATGCACATAAGCAAATTGAGAGGATGAAGGGTCGCAAGCCTCAAAAAACATAGTTTTCTTGGCATGTGGGTAAAAGAGTGAGGGAAACTGCTGGATCGTGCCATAAACCAGACTGAAGAACTGCGCACAGCCCAACAGCTGGAGGAGAGAGAAGTATGGAATTGGCACCCACTTAGCAAGTCTTTGAGAATCCAGCTGATCCTCCAATTAATGAGTTTGGAGAATCCTGAATACCTCGTTATGAAAGAGGCTTGCCCAGAAAGATGATATTACGCAACCCTAGGAGTTGGCCATCCCTGGTCAGCCTTCTCTTTGCCTATTTCTCTTGTATCACATTTGATATTTCCCATGTTTTTTTCTGTATGGAAGGGAGTTTGCAACTTCAATTCCAGATCAAAACATGGTGTTCATCTCTTTTTTTTGCTGGGGATTGAACCCAGGGTTTCATGAATGCTAGGAGGCACTCTCCCACTGAGCCACACCCCACCTCTGGTTAATAACCTACCAAGGGCTTGTTTCCTACCCACAGTGGTGCTCAACTAGAGCAGTATCTCATCTAGTACTGAACTCTATGGGTCAGAATCGCCTGGGTTGCTTGTCTTGACCTCTGATCTAGAATCAAAAGCTCCCCACATATCCATACCAACTTTTGGAAAAATTTAAAAAAAAAAGCTTCACTATTTATCATGAACATCTTTGAACATACACAACGCTGGAGAGAATAGCATAGTGGACCTCAGGTACTCATTAGTCAGCCTCAGTTACTATCCACGTTCTGTTATTCTTGTTTCAATTCTCTGCAGCTATGGCACTCTTTTGAAGGGTATGAGACTGGAATTTTTTGTATATAATTTTTTTTTTTAGTTGTAAATGAACACAATACCTTTATTTTCTTTCTTTATTTATATGTGATGCTGAGGCTCAAACCCTGTGCCTCACAGATGTAAGGCAAGCGCTGTATCACTGAGCTACAGCCCAAGCACCCAGACTGCAATATTTTTTTAAATATGATTTTTTAGTTGTCAATGGACTTTAATTTATTTATTTATCCACAGTGCTGGGAATCGAACCCAGGGCCCCACACATGCCAGGCAAGTGCTCTACCACTGAGCCACAACTCCAGCCCCAAGACTGCAATATTTTAAAGTGAATTCCACATGTCTTATCCTTTCAATCTTATCAATTCTTGTGTGTGTTATCTAATTCCTTATCAATTCTTCAGTGTGTTCCTCTAGCAGATAGGAACTTTTTATTTTTCACTATAACCACATTGCCACCATCACACCTAACAATAGCTACACTTTCTTAATATTATCTAATTCCCAGTCCATGATCAGTTTTCCGTAGTAGTCTCAATTTCTTTTTTCTTTTTGCATTTGGTTTGTTCAGAGCTCTAGAAAGATCCACATGCTGTGTTTGGTTGATATATAACTTTTTTTTAATTTTTTTTTTTTTTTAGGTGTAGATAGACACAATGCCTTTATTTTGTTTATTTTTATGTGTTGCTGAGGATTGAACCCAGTGCCTCACAAGTGCTAGGCAAGCGCTCCACCACTGAGCCACAACCCCAACCCCAATATATCTCTTTTCATTTATAATATTCCCCTCCATTATTTTAGGACCATTTATATGTTGAGGAAATTGTACAAATCCTCCTGTAGAATTCTCCATATTCTGCATCTGACTCCCTGTATCCTCATGTCACTGTTTTTAGCATGTTCCTTCTTACTTTCTGGAAGCTGATGGGTAGAAGCTTGATTAGATTCAATATTTTTTTTGGCAAGAAAATTCCACAGGTGGAGGAACACAATGTCCAACTGTTCCACTTTTAGTTAAAATTCATCAGCAGGTTCAAGTGTTGTCAGCCTGATTCATTCATTATTAAGTTCTCCATCAACATTTTATTTAGTAGTTTTAGCAGCCAATTTGATCACTGTCTAGTTCTGTTTCATGGTGATTTCTTTTTTCTTTTCTTTTTTTTTTTTTTTGGAACCAGGGATTGAACTCAGGGACACTTGGCCACTGAGCCACATCCCCAGCCCTATTTTGTATTTTATTTAGAGATAGAGTCTCACTGAGTTGCTTAGGGCCTCGCTAAGTTGCTGAGGCTGGCTTTGAACTCGCCATCCTCCTGCCTCAGCCTCCTGAATCGCTGGTATTATTGGGGTGCACCACCACGCCCGGCTTCATAAACTATTTTGGTTACCACAAAATACAGTCTGCACAGGAACAGCAAGATAAAAGTTTTATTATTTACTTTTGATTTTTCATTTTTACATTTGTCAGAATGATTGATGCCCTAAAATTCCCCAAAAGTGGCCAAAAGGCTTTTCTTTCTTGTTAGGGAGAGACATTATGGTTTCATAGACATTCCACATATTCAGTGTGGTTTAATCTGTTACAGTTGTTGCTTGTTTCCATTTTAGGTTTTCCTGTCTTTGGCCAATGGGAGTCATTTCATGTTGGCTCCTGTATTTTGTTTTGTTTTTGTTTTTGTTTCATATGACTTAATAATCTCAATAAGGCCCTTGATTTCAGGTATGACATGGTGTTCCAGGCTTATCTGCCTCAGAACTGCAATTAGCCATTTCTCAGATTCCTTTTCATGGGAAATGGTACTTAGGCATTACAATCTGCACTCTAGAGGTGCTCATTGCTCCTAAGCATCAGGAAATGCTCATCAATCCTGGGCATTTTCAGTGGGCAGGACTAGGAAATGCACTATTTAGAAGGAGGAGAAGTAAATTATGAGTTTATGCTCATATTTCTAATTCAGAGACTAGAAGTTTTATATACTTTGGTTTTACAAGCCTAGTTCCTAATAATATTAACATAATCATGTTTGTGCTTTCTTTTTCTTTCTAAATTGGTATAAAATACCAATTGTGACCATCATAAATGATACTAAAGACAATCTAAGATTTCTTTGTGCATATGTTTGTCCTCAGGATACTGTGTTTCAAAGTCACTCAGAAATTCTTTTATGTTTATAGAATCAGCTTGATTTTTTTTGTTTTATTTTTAAATAATTAAAAAAATTTTATAGCAGTCTTAGATGTACAGAAAAATGATGAAGATAGTACTGAGTTCCCATATATCTCATACCTAGATTATCTTATCATTAAAATTTTATGTAAATGTGATGTTTTTGTTGTAATTAATGAACCACTATTGATTACTAACATTTATTACTAACAGTTATGCTTTATTCAGATTTCTTTAGTTCTTAATCTAATATCCTTTTTTTGGTCCAGGATTCCATTCAGGAATCCACATGACTTTTGGATATTTTGTCTCCCTTGGCTACTCCAGGCTGTGACAGCTTCTCAGCCATTCCTTGTTTCTGATGACTTCGACAATTGTGAGGACTGGTCAGGCATTGGGTAGAATGTCACTCAGCTGGGAATTCTCTAATATTTTTCTGATGATGGATCTGGGAAAGATGACTATAGAAGTGAAATGCCTTTTCACAACTTCCTATCAAGGATATAGGAGTTATCACTATTGATGTCACCACCTCCCTGAGGCAGTGTTTGTCAACTTTGTCCCCTGCAAAGTTACCGCCGTCCCCCACCCCCAAACCTGTACTTAAGGAGGAGAGAACTCCGCTTTATCTCCTCGAGGGTGGATATCTGCACGAATTATTTGGACTTCCTCTACATGAGAGATTTGTCTTTTCTCATTTATTTATTAAAATTGTTATTTATATCACTATGGACTCATAGATATTTATATTTTGTGTTATAATCCAATTCTATTTTATTTCTGTTGTTTCAAATTGGTCCACCTTTGGTCATTGGGAGTTCTTTGGTTTGTTTTTGTGTCCTTTTGACACACCTCCATAATTTTTTTCTTTTGAGTCCTTCCCTAATTTCTGGCACTACAAGATGCTCTAGGATTATCTTGCGTATTTCTTGCCCCAGTCGTAGAACCAGTCACTTCTCTAAGATGCCCTGGTTCCTTTAGCTGGAGGAGGGTGTTAGAAACCAAGATCTGGGTGCTGGGTGTGCTGTGGCCACCGGAGTGTCATTGCTTCTAGGCCCTCGCAGCTGGCAGGTCAAGGAAATGGATGTGTGCATACTTACCCATGTGTATTAGGCATATCTATGCACATGCCCATGTGTAGCCATCTGTATCTACATAAAACTACATGTGAGTTGGTACTAGCCTCTCTAACTCCAATTACCCCATGGATCACTCTGGCTGTCTCCCCTTTCTTCTCTGTGACTTCCCACTTCAACAGTGGGAAACCCGGCTCCATTCCACTTACTCAATCATTCAGTTTCAGTACACATATATAACTGATTCTGTTTGTTTTTGATCCTTTATAGTGGTTTAATTTTGGTTTGAGATTATGTAAAATTCTTGATTCCAAAGTCAAAACTATGAAGCAAGATACATTCAGGTAGTTCTCCTCATTCCAGTTCCTTCACTGATTTCTTCCCACTATAGACAATAATTTTTTTTGGCTTATTCTTTCATTGTTTTCTTTTGAGAATGTAAGAGTATATATATATATATATATACATATACATAATTACATTTCTTCCTTTCTTACAAAAATAGTAGCACACTATTCTCCTTCTTCTTCACCTTGCTTTGTTCACTTAACAATAGATCCTGGAGATCATCCAGAATGTTTTGTAGTGATCCTTCCTCATTCCTGCACAGGACTCTTTCATGTGAATGTGTCATAGTTATTGAACCAGGCCTCTGCTGATTGACTTTGGGCTTTTTCAGACTTTTGCTTTTATAAATAGCATTGCACAGAATAGCTTTGAATATACAGCATTTTGGATTTTTGCCAGTGAATCTTCAGGATAGATTCCCAAAAGTGAGATTACTGGGTTGAAAAGAATGTACATGTAGTATTGCTAGATGCTGCCAAATTTCTTCCGTAATGGATGTATCATTTGCATTCCTGGCATCAGTATATGAGAGGTCCCTTTTCCCTACAGCTTTGTCATCGGAATATGCTGTCACACGTTGGATTTTTGCCTATCTGACAGGTGATAAATAGTAACTCAGTAAGACTTTGCATATATTTTATTATAATGAGGACCAGCATCTTTTCATACATTTAAGCATCATTTACCTGGTCCTTTGTGAACAGTCTGTTTATAACTTCTGTGTTATTTGGAGCCATTGCCATGGTGAATACAAGAAGAGCATGGAACATAGGCCCTTATCCTGGAAGAAATTTATAGGGGCTTAACCAAATGAAATGCCTGAAACAACAGAGAAACAGCATGAATTCAAGTTTTAAAGGCCTTGACAAGGATTAAATATTTGAGGAGTTCAAAGAATAGAGACACTGTAAAGTAGCTAGGGAAAGCTCCATGTAGGAGGGTTCAAGATAGGATTTTAAAAATATTTGGGATGCATAAGCAGAAAAGAGAAGGGCAGGGGACATGCCAAAAGTAGATTGAGAGCAAAGGATGAGGGGAAGTAGCATGCCTATCTGTTGGGACTGTGGACCTTGGAGTCAGACTTCCTGGAGTCTAATCACAGGCTCATTTTTTAGTTGACTTCCTCTTCTTCATCTATAAAATGAAGGAAACAATAATGATACCTTTCCCAATATGGTTTTTTTTTTTTGGTACTGGGGATTGAACTCAGGGGCACTCCACCACTGAGCCACATCCCCAGCCCCTGTTTTGTATTTTATTTAGAGATAGGGTCTCACTGAGTTGCTTAGGGCCTCGCTAGGTTGCTGAGGCTGACTTTGAACTCGTGATCCTCCTGCCTCAGCCTCCCAAGTGCTGGGGTTACAGGTGTGCACCACCGCGCAAGGCTCCCAAAATGTTGTTATGAAGATTAAGTAATACATTCATCTCTCCGTATCGGCTCAGGGATGGTCCAAGATTGTTTCCAGGATCCCCACCCATCCAGGATGCCAGAATCTACTGACATTCAAGTTCCTTATATGGTATTTGCATATAATGTATCACATCCTCTTGTAGATTTTAAATAACCTCTAGATTGTATATGGTACCTAATGCAATGTAAATGCTATGTAAATAGTTGTACTGTATTGTTGAGGGAATAATGACAAGGAAAAATGTCTGAATGTTTTCAGTACAGATGTAATCTTTTCTAAAAAAAATTTCAATGCTCAGTTGGTTAAATCCACAGAGGCAGAACTCATGAATTCAAAGGACTGACTGTATGATGCCGAACACAATGTGTTCAATGAATATTAGCTGTTATTACAAAGCACAGAGGACCACCTGATGGAAGGCAAATGCTCTATTTGGAATTGTAGAAGTTTCCATTGGAAAATATAGATGAGTTCAAGTAACAACATCAAATTCCATGCTTAGGAGTTGGACTCAATCTAAACTGGAGAGAGCCGCAAGAGAGTCATGGATGGGAGCTCTTAAAGTAAGAGAATGGTGAAGTGAAGGATTTTTTCATCTGTATATAACTAGAATATTGAGCAAGAAAGACGTTTGAAAGGAATCAGAAGGAGACTTTATTTTGAACTCCTACTGTCTCTTAAAGATGGGGCAAGTTTTCCCCTGCTCAGATTTAATTCAAAAAGTAATTTTGTGTGGGACCAATGTAATCAAACATTCAAGGTCAATCGTTTTTTGGGGGGTGTACCAGGGATTGAACTCAGGGGCACTCCACCACTGAGCCACAGCCCCAGCCTATTTTGTATTTTATTTACAGACAGGGCCTCACTGAGTTGCTTAGTGCCTTGCTTTTGCTGCGACTGGCTTTGAACTTGTGATCCTCCTTCCTCAGTCTCCCGAGCTGCAAGGATCATAGGCATGCACCAATGCTCGTGGCTCAAGGTTAAATGTTGTCAGGTCCTTTGCAAGTGGCAGGGAGAGGGTTGCAGTTTCTCTCGTGGTACTTTCACCTGTCCTTCCAGCAAGCAGTGATTCCTGGTGTCTTTACAGCTAAAGGGGATGAAGGGGACAGCTAAATGAAGCAGGAAAGTGCTTAGTGACTAGTGCTATCCTCATAGGACTTCACAATTTGGGGATCTATTTTAAAGCTGATTCACTCCTGGACTCTTTTGTGTGTTCTTGAGGAAGGTTCAACACTTCCTATGAAACAGTTGAAGCAGTTTTCTCTGAATGACACCCTCCTGAGCCCCAGTTTTCCAGCAGCCCTCTCTACAAAGACCTCTAGGTGGGTCTCTTGGGAAGACCTCAAAAAGGCTCCTTCATTCCTACACAATCCAACTTGAGTTTCATGAGAAATATTCTTACATTTTTTTTTGCTCCCACAAACTGCGTGTGCAGGCTGCCCGGTGCAACCACTGTGCCTTCACCTTGACCATCAGAACAATTAGCCAGACCATCATTACCTTTTAGATTCTCCTAACAGGGGTCAGACATCAGTCTGTGATGCCTCTTACCTTGGTCCACTATAACAAAATACCCAAGGCTGTATATCTTATAAAGAAAAAAGGCTAATGGAGCTCACAGTTTTGGAGGTTAAAAGTCCAAAATTGGTGGGCTCACGTACTTGGCCTCTTATAAGGGCCTCATAGTAGATGACATCGTGGTGGAAGCAAGTGCAGAGGAGATCAGATGGTGAGGCAAGAAACCTGAGAGATTCAGGGACCAGCCTCACTATTTTTAAAACAGCCTGCTCTGATGAGAATTAACTGGGGTGCCCAAATTACCTTTATCCCTTGAAGGGCAGCACCCCCAATGACCTAACCACCTTCTACTAGGCCACACCTCTTAAAGGTTCTACCACTCAATGCTGTCACACTGGAGACTGAGCTTCCAGCCCAAGAATTTTGGGGGGACACACATATCATACCTTAGGCCTAGCACCTCACCACCACCTTCTGGCCACATGTCAAGTTCTTTAAATGATCCCCTGAAGCTCTTCTCACATTTAAGGAGAAACAGGAAGCAGCCCTGTCCCACCCTCTGGAGGGATGGTATTCACAACCACATCACACAAAACTCCCAGTCTCCACTCTCAACTTCTTTGTAATAGAGTTGTGGGGTTTTCTTGGAAGTTTAAGACTTCTCTTGGTGACCGACTTTGAAATTTTCACATGGTAGTGTTTTAAAATGTAGTACCTATTGTCCTCTTGCCTTAGCAAAACTGAAATAGAAGAGTCTAATTTTAGTATCCTACTGGACACATTTCCCCAGCACATAGCAAAGTGCCTCGCCCTCAGTGATTAATGACTGGTGCATTAGGAAGATGGATCTAGCTGTTTGTAGTGATAGACGGGCATAAGGTGGAAGGAAAACCAGTTTGAATCAGCCATGATCCAGAAATAAAAAATTTGAGTACATCAATCAGAAAAGACAAACTTAAAAGGGCATAGTAATTCTCCTTAACAAAGGTTAAAACAAAAAAGACAGTCATGGCGGGAAGAGGAAATACAATTCATTCTGTTGAAAGGGAAGAATTAGAATGAGTGGGTAGATTTGTAGAGAAAGAGATTTGGACTCAGTACAATATTTTTCAGATATCAGTAGCAGAATAGCCTGTCTTTACAGTAAGCACCCCATCATTAGGAGTATTCGAGCAGAGATTGGATTCTCTCCACTCACCAACATATCCCATCCTAGACCTCCCCACTTTAGGAAATGACTTCAGGAGTCACTGTATGAACCCAAACCCAGGAGTCATCCTTGATTTCTCCTTTTCCTTTCTCCCCATATCCAATCTGTCAACAAATCCCATCATTTCTACCTTGAAAATATTTCAACATACATTTCCTCTTGTTTCTGTCTACACTGCCCTCACCCATTCCAGGCTGCCACTATCTCTCAGCTGGACTCCTAATTGCTCTCCCTGTGCCTCCCTGGGAGATATAGAATCCATTCTCCATACATGGAAGAGCTACAGTGATTTTATGTAAGTGCAAAGCAGCTGGGCACGGTGGCGCACGCCTGTAATCCCAGCAACTCGGGAGACTGAGGCAGGAGGATCACGAGTTCAAAGCCAGCTCAGCAAAAGCAAGACGCTAAGCAACTCAGTGAGACCCTGTCTCTAAATAAAATACAAAATAGGGCTGGGGAGGTGGCTCAGTGGCCGAGTGCCCCTGAGTTCAATCCCCAGTTCCAAAAAAAAAAAAATGTGCAAAACAAAGTATTATCACAGCCTCATTCAAACCCCCCATGGCTCCTCCTTGAACTGAGAATCAAGCTACAATTCCTCAACTGAGCCTAAAAATCATGGCCTGGTCACAGCTGCCTCTCCAAATTCATCTTTGCCAGTTCTCCTCTTAGCTCAGTGCACTCACCACATGGGCCTTTTTGGGCTTCCCAAACAAAGCCAGCCAGGTTCATTTCCCTGGAAGGAACTTCCTACAGATGCCACTGCCTCGGTCACTCCTGGAGCCTCGCATGATTGTCTCCTTCTGTTCATCTGGGTCCAAACTGAAATGTCACCTTCTCTGAAAGGACTTACCTAACCTCTCGTTTAGTGAAGAATTCCATCCTACCTCTTCTATCACCACTTTCTGCTATGTTACCATGAGTTATGCCAACCAGTTATCACTATCCGAAAGGACTTCATGTACTTTCTTATTGTCTGTCTGAATATAACAGACATTGTATGAGAGCAAGGACTTGGCATTCTTTGTCCAGTACCATATCCCCATATGCATAATAGGTACTCAGTAAACATTTGCTGAATGAATGAGTTCTTGATCTTGACCAAGGACATTGGAGAGAGAGTTCCAGTCATGGGAGGAGGGTGAGGCTAGAACTCTGAGGTCATTTCAAAGTTTATATCTTGGGTGACTAAATTAATTGGAAAGAAGAAGGATTAAATCCGAGATGCAGTTGGAAGACAAAAGTGATGAGACATGGTATTTGGAGGACAAGGGCAGGGACAGTAAAGATTAGCTCCGTGGCTGAACATATGGTAGACTCAAGGATGGTAGACCAAAGTTTGGAAACTGAAAAGGGATTTTTGGTAGGAAAGTTTGGAGCTTCTTTTTGGACATGAGGACTTAAGGTTGGTAACATGACAAGAGTCTGGGGAAGTTAGGGCTAATGGTTTGAACTGGGAATCACAAACCAAGAGCTGATCATTAAGCTGGGAGATCATGTTCATTTGAGGATAATCAATGGAAAGAAAAATGGACAAGATCCCTGAGGACTGGGCCAAGCAATGAGCAGGAGCTGAGTCCTACAAATGAGGAGTGATTGAGAGGAGAGACAGCTGCAAAGACAAAAAGGCTTGGCGATCAGAGAGAGGAGGAGAATCGTGGGAGCCATGGTACCGCAGATACAGAGCCAGAGTTTCAAATGAGAGGTGAGGATGAAGTAAGGAAGAAACTTATACGGGTTAAATTTGTGCACACACAGTCTAAGACAAGACAGGGCAAAAACCATGGATGGCCTTTAAGGGAAATTTTGCTAAGGTAATGGAATAAAAAATCATGTGGCAAGAGATTAGGGAGGGAGTGGTGAGAATATGGACAAGCAGACACAGAAAGTGTGATCATTTAAAGCTGTGTAAAGGAGAAGAGGACACACCCCCAAATTGCTGCAACAGCTACGTCACAGGGATTTAGGGGTTTAAAAGTGGAGATCTGGGCTGGAGTGAAGCTGGGTGGTAGAGCGCTTGCCTAGCAGCACGAGGCCCTGGGCTCATCCTTGGCACTGCAATTTTTATTTTAAAAATAAAATTTTTAAAAAATTAAATTGGAGCTCTGTGCATTTTTAAAGAAGAACAGAAAGGAGAGTGGGGTTCAGTGTGGGAGGCTCCTCAGGAAAGGGCATAATATGGGGTCCACATTTAGGTAAGGAGGTCGCATTCAGAAAGGAGGAGAGGGGTTGCCACCAAAAGGTCCCATCTATGTTGCCAGACTCCTCCCCTGTTCCTACCCCAAGGCAGCTCTCTCCCCTTTCTCTGAAAACATCTTCCAGACCTTCTCATCTCTCCTCAGAGAGCCACCCTTCATTCCTAGCACGTGACTGCTTCTTGCTCCACTGAGGAAAATGAAGGCCGTGGCCTCCGGGCTAGACCCACTCCTTCCTGCTCGGCTTCCCCAGGCCTCAGGGGAGGGCTCACCTGGCTCCTGCCAGTTTTCTTCTGACCCACCAGCATTCACCCTGTCACTGCCTTCCTTTAGGAAAACCCAACCCCTGATGACAAGATGGATGAGGAAATGAGTTAATGCATTGATAAACTAAAAATACATCACACTGTCTCCAGAAAAACAGCCTTTAAAAATATAAGTCAGATGGTATAATTTTCCTGCCTAGAGCTCTCCCACAGCTTCCTTCTCTACAGGAAGCTAGCTCCTCATGACCTGTACAGGGAGCTGGCCCTATCTACCTCCAGTCTCCTCTTCTGCTGCCTCCCGCTCACGGGGGACAGACCAGCTGCACCAGCCTTCCTGCTTTTCCTCCAATACCCCACTCATTCCCTCCTGAGGGCCTCAGCACTCAACCTCCTCAGCCTGGTGTGCCCTACCCTCATGGGCCTCCACTAAGGCTCTGCTCACTGTCCTCTTCTCAAGGGGCAGGGCCAGTATATATAGCTTGCAGGGCCCAGTGCACAATGAAAATGTAGAGCAGGTCTTCTTGTTCAAGAAGCAGGATGAAAAGCTTCCCCACTTTTTTTCCTATGGTCTCTCTATTCATAATTGTGGGTTAAATTTGCCCATTTAACATCACGTTCCTTTGGGTACAGGGATTTTTGTGGGCAGACCTTCATAGATGCCCCACACTGGGATGCATGAACCCCACATGACTCTCCCTAGGCCTATGCTAGACCCCCCCTGGGGCTGAGGGTGGCAGCAGTTGCTTGAGGGGTGGGAGAGTGGCCAGCCAAGAATACAAGGAGGTGGGACACAGAAGTTGAAGCTCCAGGTGCCCAGCACTTGCTCCATCGTGAGCTCTCACTCACAAGTCACACACCCCATTTTAAGAGGGTGACTGCAGAGTGCAGGGCCGCCTTCTGAGGGTGGTGGCCTGTGCAGCTGCACTGGCCACACACTCGTGAAGCTGGCCCTGCAGAGGGGGCCCTCTCCACCACTGTATCCTAATAGATTCTCTCAGCCGGGTGTGGTGGCACACGCCTGTAATCCCAGCACTTGGGAGGCTGAGGCAGGAGGATCACGAGTTCAAAGCCAGCCTCAGCAACTTAGCGAGGCCCTAAGCAACTCAGTGAGACCCTGTCTCTAAATAAAATACAAAATAGGACTGGGGATGTGGCTCAGTGGCCCAGTATCCCTGAGTTCAATCCCCGGTTCCAAAAAAAAAAGAAAGAAATCTAATAGATTTTCTCTACCCTCGGTCCTATCTTTCTTCACTACCTATATCCACTTGATTTTCCTATAGCACTCATAACTACCTAAAACTGCATTTGTGTAGCATCCATCTCTCCTACTGTAATGCAAGCTCCCCGAGGACAAGGACTTGTCTGCCTGACTCACTGCCCTAGGCCGGGCATGTAGTAGAAGCTCAATAAATAGCTGTTGGATGAATGCATGCATGAAAATTTCAGGGAATCCCTTCACCCATTTGGCCTATATTCAGTCCCACTTCATAAAACCAAAATGCTTTTCTCATTATGTTCGTCAAGGCAAATTTTTTTACTCTTGAGTTAAGAATTTAAAAAAAATTTTTAGATCTCAAATATGTCATATCTTTGTTAAATCCTCATTTTCATCTTCTCAAAGAGAGATTAAAATGAAAGTGCTCATCTAAGAGAGGAAATGACAACAGGAGGCCATATTATCTCCTGCTTATTGAGCATCGACAGTACGTCAGTGGCCAGCCAAGAAGACTCGTTCGTTCTTTGTTCTGGTTCCATGTTTTGCTTTCACACTGTAGCCTGGGGTTCAAGGTCAGGCTCAGGAAGGCTCACCCTGCTGGAATCCATTTCCTCCCATAGCACACGGTGCCTTCATTGGAGCCCTTGCAGAGGATCAGAATGATTTGTCCATGCTGGGAGCTCCTGGAGAGAGACCACTGCTACCTCTCACCCCCAGCACACCCTTTCCTCACTCAGCTAACTCCTAGTTATCCCTTATTCTCACCTAAACATTACCTCCTCAGGGGAGGCTTCCTCAAGTGCTCAGACCAGACCTCATTGTTGGTTCTTATAGCGCCTGTCTCCATCGATTTCCACCATGACAATGGATTTCTTAATTGTGTGATTATTTGTTTTTGTTTTTTTTTTTTTTTTTTTGGAACCAGGGATTGAACTCAGGGACACTCCACCACTGAGCCATATCCCCAGCCCTATTTTGTATTTTATTTAGAGACAGGGTCTCACTGAGTTGCTTAGGGTCTCGCTAAGTTGCTGAGGCTGGCTTTGAACTCGCGATCCTCCTGCCTCAGCCTCCCAAGTCGCTTGGATTACAGGCGTGGATTATTTGTTCAGTGACTACCTCCCTTACCAGTCCAGCAGCTCCATGAGGGAAGGGAATGTCACCCCTGAGCTCTTAGTCCACGCTTGACAAAGGGCAGGCGTGTAGTAAAGATCTGGTGCAGGAATTGTATTTCCCAGGGCTTAGTGGTGGTGTTCGACAGAAGCTTGACAGGCGTTTGTTGAATTATATCGGGAAAATATTTTTTTTTTTATCTCACCAATTCTGACTTGCTTAGAATGAGTTGTTTTTCCTTATTATCAAAATAAAAGACAGATTGGATAATTAAGCCATTTCCCAAAGAAGGGTCTTTCCTAACTGGAAGACCAGGCTATTAAACCATCTGGAGGTAATAAATGAGCAACTCCTTGGAAACATGGAAAGCTCCAGAGTTGTGCAGGTTCTCCTCAAAGCTCCAGCGTTGTGCATTACATTTCTCCTGTTGTCATCAGTACCATCACCGACTCCCCTTTATCTGCTGGCAAACCTAGCTGGTGGCATGCTGTACTCAAACCTATTAGCTATGGCCAAGATTTGTAACCCTTAAAATCATTGTTCTGGATTTTGGACACATTTTACACTAAAAGTAATTGTAGCCAGGCATGGTGGCACACGCCTGTAATCCCAGCACTTGGGAGGCTGAGGCAGGAGGATCTCAAGTTCAAAGCCAGCCTCAGCAACTTAGCGAGGCCCTAAGCAACTCAGTGAGACCCTGTCTCTAAATAAAATATAAAATAGGACTGGGGATGTGACTCAGCGGTCAAGTGCACCTGAGTTCAATCCCCGGTTCCAAAAAAAAAAGTAATTATAGGCAGACTTTTGAGACAAAATCTAATTGCTCTACGGTTCTTATATCAGAATAAAGAATCTAGAGGCCAGGCACAGTGGACATGTCTATAATCGCAGGGTCTCGGGAGGCTGAGGCAGGAGGATCATGAGTTCAAATCAGTCTCAGCAATTTATGGGGGGTCCTAAGCAACTCAATGAGCTCCTGTCTGTAAAGAAAAGACAAAAGAAAAAAAAGGGGGTTGTTAGGGATGTGGCTCCATGGTTGAGTGCCCCTGGGTTCAATCCTCCATGCCAAGAAAAAAGAAGCCCAAGACTCTAGGGTAGAGGTGAGAATTCCAATGAGGCTGAAGGCTGCAAACTGCCCTCTCAGGGAGGGGAAATTGTTCTCTTGGGGCCGTGTAGCTCTTCCTCTCTCACAGGCAGAATCAATAGTGACAAATGGCAGGGCTGGAAATGAATGCTTTGCTCCAGTGACCAGACGTGGTGGTAAGTACTAATTGAAGATTTACCTTTATTCGGTGATTGTTATTTCTGCAGGTCTTTATGTTTTGATCTATCGATTCTCTACTTAGTAATAATGGGACACGGCACTGATAAATAATGTGTGTCAACAGCAATCTCCAGAATAGAGGTTAATGCTTTCTTGAAGTGTTGGGTGGCTTTTCGTTTTTTAAAAGAAATAAGTGAAGTGGGTGTTGTCCACCAGTCATGAGGGCCTGGTCTCTGGGGCCAAGCACTGCGGAGGCTGCTGTCATCACTGTCCCTGTGCCCAACTTGCTGCCACCCCTTCTTACCCACCTCACCTCTGTCATGCCTCCCTAGTGTGACGTTAATCACAGCATGCCTTGCCAAGTGGCTTTGTGGAGAAACCACACTCTATGAAATGTAATTTATGGCCTTAATACTGTGACTGTGTGGCATCCTTTACCTTATTACAACTGATTAGGCAGAAGCCATAATGCACTTTTATATAGAGAGTATATGTGCACACGCACGCGCGCACACACACACACACACACACACATACATGGAACAATTTATCCTCACTTGACTTTACTTTTTTTTTTTTTTTTGCTGGGGATTGAACCAGGGGCACTCCACCACTGAGCCACATCTCCAGCCCTATTTTGTATTTTATTTAGAGACAGGGTCTCACTGAGTTGCTCAGGGCCTCGCTAAGTTGCTGAGGCTGGCTTTGAACTCGCGATCCTCCTGCCTCAGCCTCCCAAGTGCTGAGTTTACAGGCATACACCACCATACCCGGCCTTGACTTTACATTTTATCAAGGTAAATGGAGCACTGTCTTCATCAAATGCAAACATGTCCTGTTTTTTCCTCTAAAACATAACCAATTTTCTAAAAGGCTCATCCAACAGTTTTCATCTGACTCAATATCTGAAGAGTGGAGCCAGAGCTGGAAGATTCCAGGACCTTGGAGCTGGCTGTGGTTGGCAATGGGAGAGCCCCTGAGCTCGAATCACCCTGTTAGAGAACTGAAGACTTCAGTAAACATGCTTGCTTTGACTTCTCCCTGAAGAGGACCAGAGTCGCCTAACAGTAAGAATGTGATGCAATTGGGGCTAGAAGGGAATCCTGCACAAAAAGCATTGGTATGAAAACAGGTGATGCCTAGGACTCACGCTCAGGTCGACAGAGCTCTCCTGTCCACTGCTCAGACTCCTGCGGAAGCGTGTCCTTGGAGAGGCGGCAGGGCACCGCTTCCCTGGTGCAGAGAGCCCTGGGTTCTCCCACTGCTGTGCAATCCTGTTAGATTTCCCATCTCCAGCGGCACTTACTCATTTTCACAATTCCTCCGCTCTCATTAGCCTTTGCTCTCTGCTCTATTCGACCCTCCCCAGTCCCCCTTTTGACCCTCCCTAGCCCATTTCTCTGTTCCCCATCTGTGTGTGTGTGTGTGTGTATGTGTGTGTGTGTGTATTTTTATTTCCGTGCTGGGGATCAAACCCAGGGCCTCATGCTTGCTAACCAGGCACTCTAGCACTGAGCTGTCTTTAAAGTCTAGCACAGTGCCTGGTACATATGTGCTCAGATGGAAGCCACATGCTTTATTCAGAAGCAGGCAAGTACTATGACAGAATTTCCTTGGAGAGTCTGCCTTCTTTTTAATTTTTCATCATTTAAAAAAGCAAAATTTTATTACGGAAATGTTTGAAAATACATAAAAATAGATATCATGATGTGTGCCAGTTTACACACCCATCCATGGCTAAGCCTAACCACTCCAAGCCCCACCCCTTCCTTGCTCACAATGTTCTGAAGCCATGTAAACACCAGATGACTTCCACTCTAAATATTTGGGTTTGAAGCTCTAAAAGATAAAGACTCATTTTTTTTCCTAAATTACCACAATAACATCATCACACCTGAAAAATAATTAAAATTTCTTAAAGGTACCAACTATCCAGTCAATGTTCAATGTAGTATCACCAATGTAACACGTTTTTAGAGTTTGAATCAAATAAGAAGCACACAGCAATTGGTATCTCTTAAATTTCATTTAATTTGTAGGTTCCTGCCTCTTTTATTTTTTAGCTCTTTATTTTGAGATGATTTTAGATTCTCTTATGGAATAAGGAAGAATGCAGATCCCTAAGCTCTTCACCCAGCTTATTTCAATTACGCAAGTTAGTATCTTGCATAACAACAGTGTAATTCACTATCAGAAAATTGACCTTGATACAATCTGATCTTACTCAGATTTCAACACTTCTATACACTTTTTTATATGAGTGTGGTTAGTTCTACTTAGCTTTATCACCTATAATTTGTATGACCATTTCCACAGTCAAAATACAGAACGGTTCCACCACAAAGATTCCTCATCTTACCCTAAAGAGGCAGAGCCACTTTCTGACTCTCCCTAACCCATTCCTCTATTACCCATCTCTATAATTTTTTTTTTCATTTCTGGGGATCAAATCCAGGGCCTTGGGCACTATCAGGCACTCTATCACTGAGCTACAGCCCCAGAACCCCATCTCTGTAATTTTGCCATTTCAAGAATACCATATAAATGGAATCATATAGTACTTAATCTTTTGAGATTGGACTTTTTAAAATTCAGCATAATTCCCTTGAGACTGGTGCAATTTTTATATGTACCAATAGTTTGCTCTTTTCCATTGCTGCATAATAGTCCATAAAATGGATATACCAAAGTTTATTTAACCATTCACTCACTGAAGGACATCCGAGTTGTTTTCATTTGGGGGTTTTTATGAATAAAGATTCTGGAAAACATTTTACAAGAAACTGCTGCACTCTTTTCTGAATTTCACATTTCTACCAGTAAGGTATGAATGATTCAATTTCTCTGCATCTCTGCTAGCATTTTGGTGTAATTATTTTTTATTTTGGCAACTTCCATAGGCATGAAGTAGTATGTAATACTTTTTTAAAAAAAATAATCTTGGTCTAATAGCTCATTTTTGTCCTAGTGTAAAACCTTATTGTGGAAAAAAAAGTCTCAGTTAACATATTGGCATAATTTCTTCAAATGTTTTTTCTTCAGACATAGCTATCTGTCTATATTTTCAAAAACTGGAAAAATATGACATATAATTTTACATACTATGCTTTCTCAAAATGTTACGTGAGAAATATGTTCTTATATACCTTATGAAATATTCTTTGAAAACCTATTTTTAATGTTGTATGATATTCTATCATGGAGTTAACTTTTTAGCCATTCTTTTGTTTTTGGACATTTATGCTATTTTCCATTTTTGATACAAATATTTCTTTGAATGTCATATATAGATTTTTATATTTCTAGTTATTTCTTTGTAATTGATTACAGAACTGAGATTAGTAGGACAAAACACATAAACACTTTGAATACTTTTGATACTTATATCCACATATCTGAAGTATTTTCCACAAAGATTGTATTTGTGCTCACAGAGTGCCTATCTCACCAAACCCTCCGTAACAGTGAATGTTATGTTCTTTGTCAGGTTGATAGAGAAAAATATCTCATTGTTTTAATTTGTGTCTCTTTGATAAGAAGTGAAATTGAAATGTGTTCATAAGCCTTATTAGTTATTTGTATCTCTTCCTTAAATAATTGTCAGTGTTCTCCCTTTTCTTGTTTTTCAACTGGTGTGTTCACGATTTTATTGCTATGTCTTTAAGTCTTTAAATGTCTTTAAAGACATACAATGTCTTCAAGTGTTTTGGACAGACTGGGGGTGGGGTGGGGGTCTGACTCTGGGTTCTTCTCTATTGCCCCTTCTCTTTGCCATCCACCTGCCTTGAACCCAGGCTGGAACCTAGAGCTGCTGATCACAGAAGCATGAACGGTAGGCATGCGCTTTCCCCGGAGCCAGCCAGGACCCTGAGCTGGGCTGTCTCCACCCTCATTGTGTGTGGCACTGTGAGAGCCCCTGGCTTGCTTTCTTCTTCCTGTACACACCCTATAGCTCAAGCCTGGTATCAAAGATGCCAGTGTTCCCTCTTCCTTCTCACATCATATCCCTTATACATCAAGCAGCAGCAGGTTTGCATTTGACAAACAAACAAACAACCACAACAAAAACCCAACCTAAACCAGACCCAAAAGCAGAATACAAAAACAAAACCCAGCTGACCCAAGTGGTGCTCGTCACACCCTGAGAGTAGATTCAAAGCTTAAAATGTATATAGTATCTATATACATGTACACATGTATATAGTATCAATATAAAATGTATATAGTATCTATATACATATACATCTATCTTTTTCTGCTCATTTCATGTACCTGTCCTCTCCACACAAAGATGCTAACGCTGAGCCACGCATGGTGGCACATGCCTGTAATCCAAGTGACTTGGGAGGCTGAGTCAGGAGGATTGCGAGTTCAAAGCCAGCCTCAGCAACTTAGTGAGGCCCTAAGCAACTCAGTGAGACAAAAAAAGATGCTAACGCTGACAGTATTCATGATGTTCATGAAGATGGCTGGGAGTTGGGGAGGGGAGACCCACAATTCCATGCCAGTCCACACCAGAGACTCTCAACCAATCAGGTGTCAGAAGCCACAGTCCTTCCCTGACTTACTTGTCCTATTCATCTTTTTAAAACCTCGAGGATTCATCAACCCCACTGTCCTCAAGTCAAAGTTTTATTTGATTTTATAAGGTGGCCCTTTTTATCCCTTTTAGACATCCGGGTAGCTGACGGTTTCAACCCTGGTGACTCTTTCTACAGCAATGTCACATGTTGACAGATGGTCCATGGCTGGGTAAAGAGCTGAGTGATCTTCACCTGCCTGGTGGAAGATGCTGACCTATTTTGGATGTATGTCTCTTGGGAGCCTGGAACACAGTGTCTTTGTCAGTGAAGCAACTCTGTAACCTCCACATTCCCCACTCAAGTTCTAACCAGTCCAGGAAACTGTGGATCCCGAGAGGACTTTTGGATGAAATTTTGGAAAACATAGTGCTCCCTTACCACAGCGCTGGGACTGCCTGCTTGGGCTGCTTCATGTCAAAAGAGAGGTCCCTGGGCATCTGATGACAGAAACATTGCATCGCACATACCTGGCAGTCCCAGGCCTTCTCTGTAGAGTGTGCTGTGTTCTTTTTTTTTTTGAACCAGGGATTGAACTCAGGGTCACTCGGCCACTGAGCCACATCCCCAGCCCTATTTTGTATTTTATTTAGAGACAAGGTCTCACTGAGTTGCTTAGGGCCTCGCTAAGTTGCTGAGGCTGGCTTTGAACTCGCAATCCTCCTGACTCAGCCTCCCAAGTCGCTTGGATTACAGGCGTGCGCCACCACACCCGGCCTGGGCTGTGTTCTTATAGAGCCATCCTTCTTAAGAATTTAAAATCGGATGTCAGCTACAAGATAGTGGAATAGAAAGTCACTTAAACATTGAAATCTGGGATTTGTAAAATAATCGAAGTTCTTTGCTTTGCTTTTTTTTTAAGCTTGTGTTTCCCCTGAGGCAACTTTGGCAGAAAACAGGGCCTCCTCCCCTGGAATGCTGTTTCCAAGTGAGAATCAGCCCTGATGATTCTGCAGAGAAAACATGGAAAGTAAATAGGATGAGCCCAACAGCTCTGAGCCGAAAACAGGAATCCAGGGTGTTGGTATTTCAGAAGCTTAGGGGAAAGGAAATCCAGGCTGCAGGAAGAAAAGAAATGGGATGGAAATCATTGCAAACAGTGAGAGGAGAACATAATCCAGGCACTGCCCACCAGTCCTCACCACCCGAGGAGGCAGGAGCGGGCCCCATTTCACAGAGGAAGAAAGCAAGCTTCCAAGAAGAAATGAGACTTGCTCAGCATCACGCAGCTAGAAGGTGCGTCTGGAAGCAGGGCTCAGCCACACCACACCCTCTCCACGGTTGCCATGTCTGTTTAGCACCACCACAGGGACCCGGATCTGAGAAAAGCTATTTTGGCACATGTGTCTGGGAAGGCCCTGGAGCATGCACTCGTGTTCTCTCTCTCTCTCTCTCTCTCTCTCTCTCTCTCTCTCTCTCTCTCTCTCT
>JAJEJO010000167.1:72778-84815 GCA_020662805.1 Glaucomys volans
GGGAGGCTGAGTCAGGAGGATCGCAAGTTCAAAGCCAGCCTCAGCAACTTAGCAGGGCCCTAAGAAACTCAGTGAGACCCTGTCTCTAAATAAAATACAAAATAGGGCTGGGGATGTAGCTCAGTGGCCGAGTGTCCCTGAGTTCAATCCCTGGTTCCAAAAAAAAAAAAAGAATCTAAGATTTTTTAAATGGGAGTCTAAGCATGTACACGGTCTCTGCCTAGATATTTAATATGCAACTTACTTGGGCTCCTTCCAAAGGACTTCTGGTACAGAGGTAGGTGAGACTTCTGTTGGGTTGGATAAATCAGGTGGTCCCCCCAGTCCTGGTAAGTAGGGAGGGAATAAGGTGACTGACAGTTCACAGTAACTAACATTTCCTGAGCATTATTCTTAATCCTTTTGTGTAGTTTAAGTTTTGAACAACGCTGTGAGATGGATAGTAATCTTTATCCCCATTTTACAAATGTAGAAACTGAGGTTTAGAAAACTTAACTTACCCAAGTTCACATGGCTAAAACAGAAGGGCTGGGTCCTGAACTCCATCTGTAGAACCTTGATTGTTGTCCAATAAGTCATGCTACTTATTCTACCACATGGGACAAAGGGGTGGGGTCTATGCAGTGGTGTCTGTCCTTGGCCCAACATGTCAAAAATATAATGGTTCCAGCATAAGAGTTGTTGATGATGAGGTTGATCACTTCCTAATTGAGCTCTGGGACCCTTTCCCAGTAAAATTGCTACTGCAAAGAACTTTCACATTGCTGCAGCTCCCGCATGAGAGGAGTCAAAACCTCTTTCTCTCTTTACCCAGCTAGGCCATGTCCCTTATGTTTCTTGATGCAGTTGCTGCTCAGCCTGACCTAGCTGGGCTCAAGGATGTAAATAATCCTCTGTTTATACCGGCACCTTCCCATCAAACAGGGTAATTGAAGATCAGAGATTTAGAATGACGGCCTTCTGACACGTCTTAATAACGGAGCCGGGTCAGTGATACTAATAGGTACAGATGCCGATTAGATGTGATGAAGGATGAGAAATGCTATTCTGGAATTAAGTCATTATTTCTTATAACCATTAAAAAAAGTCATGGCAAAATAAGTCAGACAAGTCCCTGTGCCTGGGTTCTATTCCCAAGTCCCCACCTCCCGCGCCAGGAAACTTGGCCTCCATTCTTCCTTCCCTTCCACACACCATGAGCATCATCCAGATTTTAAATTAGGTTTTTGTGAAATGAGGCCCCACAGATTTTTTACCATTGTCCAGTCATACACTTTTTGGCAAAGAAGAGCAAATAAGCAATAGCACATGTCAGACAATTGTCCTTACACCTGCCTTTGCAGGGAGATGGATTTAGCAGAAGAGAAGGCAGTGTTTAGCTAATTTTGAAGAAGAATAAATGCATTAGATGGTATTCAGTGGAGCATGATTTGCATAGCATGTAAATTATATAGAATTGTAATGCAGAAAACTCAGAGCTTCCAGTGGTGAATGGGTCTAATTTATAGCTATTTCCAGGGACCAAAACACTCTGAAACCACAACTGGAAGATTTACTTTCCATCTGACAATTTGTAGAACGTGCAAAATAGGTTACGATCTTCTTCCTCTTCTTATTCTTTTAAAAAATTAAACCTCTTGATTAATACATTATAATTTTAAAAACATAATGCACCATTTTTTTCTGATTGTGCACCAAAATTGTCAGACACATATCATCTGCCTCAATTTACAGGTTCTCAGTTCATATTTAGTATTTATGAAATTTGCTGTTCTCAAAGTGGAAGAAATCCTAGAAAAATTAATTATTTAACAAGTCTCAATATTCAGATTTGTGGTTGTTCGCTCAGAAACAGAATATAAATTTGGAGGCACATTTAAAATTTAACCAGAGCTCAATGCAAATTAATATCCACATGGGCAATGTGCAGTCAGATGAAAAGAGATGAAAAGAACATCTTCAGAGAAGATAGGACAGAGAATTTGCTTCACCATGAAGCTTGTTGTTTTGACTCAATAATAGAACAAGGTATCTGGTAGGAAGGAGCCTAGATTCTGATCCCAAATCCAGCCTTCAAAGTGCTGCTCAGAAGAAATTGGGAAGAAAGTGCCTGGAATTCCATTCAAGTAGAATTTGCAGAGCATCCTAGGAATGTTTACAAGAGAATCTCAGAGTAGGTAGATGAAATGCACACAGATATGGGCCTCAAGAAATGAACTGTCCAGTGTGTGGTTGATAAACATCTATCAAACCCAAGGCAAAATGTGCTGGAAGTTTGGCACTCAGCAGAGACGAGGGTTCCGCAACATGGTGATTGTTCTAAATGACACCGAATTGCATATTTTGAATGGGTTATTTATGTTCTGTGAATTTTACCTCAATGTTTTAAAAACTGTATGTGTAAGGGCACCAAAGGAGAAATAAGAAACCCCATCAACTTGGGAGTCTTTGCCCATCATCTGAACAAAAGAGGGCTAACACTTGGACAGGGAGGGGCACTTGGGAGTCAGAAGCAACTGAGTGAATATCTTGATTATCTTTTTGTTTTCCTCATGGACATCTGGTATTTTGAAAACTTTGCCATTGTCCGGTCATTCTGGTTAGGACACAAGTCCTCTGAAGAGCCTAGTAAGAGTTGGAGGCCATAGAAGTCTCATCTGACCACAATACCAGTGTCTTAGGGGAAAGGGCATTAGATTTAAAAACAACTCTGCTCTTACTTGCTGTGTGGGCATGGGCAAGTTAATTAACCTCTCTGAAATACTGTTTCCTCACTAGCAAATTGGGGGGGGGTGATAAAAATCACCTAGGATGTTTTGGGAAAACGTTAATAACAAATGCCAAGTATATCGTACAGAGATACCAATAAGTGTTAACAGCATTCCTTCCTCTCCCATCTCCCAGCCCCTCTGTTTCAGTTGAAGTTTTCATCAGAAAAGTCATTTCCTATGCCAGGCATGGTGGCACATGTCTGTAATCACTGCTACTTGGGAGGTTGAGGTAGGAGGATCACAATTTGAGGCCAGCCTCAGCAACTTAGGGAGAACCTGTCTCAAAATCAAATTTAAAAAGGGGGTAGGGATGAAGCTTAGTACTACAGCATCCCTGGGTTCAATCCCCAGTACTTGGTGGGTGGGTGGGGGAGCTATTTTCTGTGATGCAGCAACAACACAGGCCTGAAAAATTGCCCTCCTCGGGTTACAATTGCCTTGGAGGAATGCTGTCCTCCTGACTTGGGATTTTCCTGTGGAAGGACCGCACTGTAGTAGAGGTCTGCAAATGAAACGCAACCTACACTGACTTTGTGCAGCTCATGAGCTTAAAATAGTTCTTAGCATTTTTTTAAATGGTTGAAAATAAATCAAAAGAGGAATACTTTTTGGCACATAAAAATTCAGATTTTGGTGTCCATACCTTAATTTCTATTGGGTTTCTATTGTCACATCCCTACCTTCTATGGCTGCCTTTGCATTAGGAGGGCAGAACTGAGCATTTGCAGCAAAGACCCAGTGGCCCCAACATGTAAAACACTCCCTGAGCCTTTACTGGAAAAGCATGTGACCCTTACACACCTTGGTCCTGACCCTTCACTCACTCCTACTTGACAGGAGACTCTCTTGATTAGGTGGAATCAACCTATTACAGGCTGCAAGATTTCTTTCTGGTTTCTGACCCTTCTGTCATGAGCCAGTGGGAAGCAGCAATCCTGAGGGACAGCATCTTCTCTGCAGGACTGTCCCACGGGCTGGGCTTGAGAAGGAGAAATAAGAGGGTGCAGAGGGTTTGAGAAAGCTCTTTTGCCTACAGATTTAAAGCCACATTCTCTGATCAGCTCTGTTTAACCTAGGTGGTTGTCTCTCCATTGGTTCTGACCTCAGGAGGGAAAAAGGTATGATTTATTGACTCCCTAGAAATCCAGCAATTCCTTTCTTCCCAGTCTTAGTCCCTTAGTGTGCCCCTCACAATTTCTCACTAGGATCAATAAAACGGTCTTCAACCTGGCCTCCCCACTTCCAGCATCATCTTCCTCCCACCCAGAGTAGCCAAGGTGATCTTCCTAAAACAAATCTGACCTGATTTCTTTTCTACTGTGAAGACTGATTGCGTTAATGCCTCTCTGTTCCCAGGCTCCCTGAGAGTGCCTTCTCATGCTTACTCTAGATGGGCATGTGACCTTCTTTGGTCAGGGAATAATAACAAATCAGGCATAAGCAAAGGCTTTAAAAGGTGCTTTCATGTTTCTTCCTTTCTTGGACCCCTGCAAATTTGACAAGAGTGGACCCACATTAACCTAGGAGGGATGAAGGGGACACATGGAGGAGAGACCCATTTGTCCTAGGCAAGGCCACTGTAGATAAGCAGTGTCTCAGCTGATCTGAAGCTGCCTGGAAATGCACAGGGAGTCCAACACAGAGCAGCAGAACTACCTTGCCAACTAGTAGTGAAAAACAATCAAAGTCTGTAAAATCTTTAAGTTTGGGGGTGGTTTGTTACTCAGCATTAGCTAACTGATACACCTACTTAAAACTCTTCAATGCCTCTAACTGCCCCTGCAAAAAGGCAGAACTCCTGAACTTAATATACAAGGTCTTTCACCATCTTCCCAAGCTCCACAGCTCAGGTGAACCATCCCACTCCAGCCATCATTGTAAAAACAGGATCCCTGTCTTCACATTGTAAAAACACCCTTGCCTGGTACACCGACTATATCCTGCATTTTGGGTCCTGTCCTCTTTTCCCTGACCAGTTCCTAGTCTCCTCCACTCTGGTTACCATTCAAAATGTGTTTCCCTCCTTAACTTACACTCACCCTTTAGGTCAGTTTCATACTTGGAGCCATGTCACATTGGGTCATGAGATAAGTTTATATGGTCATGAGTAGAATTTGTAAAAAGTGAAATGGGAAGGGGAGAAATAGGACAGTTAAATAGAAAACATAGGAGTGAATCGTGTAGTAAGAGTAAATTTTCCATGTGTGTATATGCGTTTTCTCTGAAAAAAAAATTCTGTGGGCTGTGGCCAGAAAGTTTGAAAACACATCGCTTTAGAACATCTTCTGGCTACTTAAAGGGAATACTGCCCCCGATCCACCTGGTCCTCACACCCACCCTACATGGGTGCTCCCAGGCAGCTCTCCCCTGCCCTCCCCAGCTTCTCCACCCATAGCACCCTCCACTCCAGCAGGCCCCATTGCCCTGTCACCCTGACTGTCCCCTGAGCACCCAGTGCTCTCTAGTGCCTCTGTGCCCCGTAATTCGATTTGTCTTCCACCAATGACAAACTTTCCTTCCTCATTTGGCTGGAAACCTCCTACTTGTTAGGGCTGGTATAAGATCATCCTCCACTATTCAATCTTCAAGATGGTTCCAACAGCACATCCTCCAGGGGCCTCTCTTCCCGCCCCTCCAATTGCCTTCCCTGGCAACACATGCAAGTTCACGTGTTGTCAGACCTCACCAGCATTTTTTCTAAAATTTAACCTCACTTTCCCATATTTTTATTGGAGAGTCATCTGGGTTCCTGTGTGCTCCCCAGTCCTCCCCTGTCACAACTCTCAGCAATGACAAAATCACAGCTGCTGAATCTGCGTGTGTATTTTCCACTCAAGGCTGCGAGCTTCTCGAGCTCCAGGACGGGGTCCTGTTTATCTTTGTGTCACCAGCACCCAGAGTGGGGCCTGGCATCCATGGGAACGGGCATCCGACTCCAGTTGAATTTGTCCCCTGTGTATTTTGGGAAACACAGGTGGCCTGTAGGGATGAGATCCAGGGCCGTGTCAGTGGGAAGACAATGGCCCCATGAAACAGACGGGAGAGGGCAAGCTGCAGGGCTGGGCCGCTGGAGAGGCGGGGTGAGCAGCAGCGAGGCCCACTCAGCCTCGGCCTGATTGCACCAGTCATGTTCCCAAACACTCGAAGAACAAAGCAAACTAAAAAAGCCCTGAACCCACACAACAGGAAGCAGCAGGAAACCACTCCACAGCCTCTTCTCGAGGTGTTTTTGTGTGTGCAGCAACACTGAGATGAATAAAGGGGCACACCAAGTAATCAGAGATAAGAGGACGCCCATGAAGGGCACAAAACCCAGGGCTGGGGAAGGATGGGGCTGCTTACAGATGCCGGGAGGAAGAGAGGAGATAGGAGCGCAGGTGAGCCTGCTCCAAGACGGGCATGGAGGAGCCCTGACAAGTTAGATCCTCCTCAGGGATTATAGGAAGGGACAGAGGTGACGGGAAACGACCACAGCCTGGAAGGGGTGGGGGGTAGTTTAGTTACATAAAGGTGCGCTCTGGACAGCTCGCGGGTTCTGCACTCCACGCTGCACACACACAGGTACTATTCGGGGATTTGTCTTTCCACGTCCGGCTTGTCCCAGTTACCAGGTTTCCAATAAAGGGCTCATGGTTAATTAATTACAGGAACAATGAACTGTTGCTGGGCGCCACATGGGGAAAGCGAGTGGGAAAGACTGAAAACTCCATCCCCAGTTACATGAGTGACAAGAGGGGAATGAATCTACTCTTGGGTGTTTGTAAACAGTGGCACTGGGATCTGACGCTCTGGTAGGAGGGAGCTGCTGAAGAGGAGTCAATGAATCATTTTTTTTTTAAAGCTCTTTTACCCTTTCTGAAGCAACCCAAACCATTTTGGTTTGAAAGAATAGCATCTCCTGAAATAGCCCACATGTCTAGAGCGCGGTACAAACCGCGCCGAGAGCGGAGTGGAAAGCCGGGAGGAGGCAGCAGGGAGAGGAAGAGAACATGTCTGTCTCTCTTTCAAGCCTTATGAGCCACTTTCTTGAAGCAGATTTCTTATATGAATACATGACACAACCAACTATGATTCAAAGCAAAATAAAGGTGAAAGTCAAAGCCAGGCAGAGTGGAAGTGATTCTGGACTCCGAGGTCACGATGAGATAAGTCTAAGAAAACATGAAATCACTGTCAGTTTTTGAGGCAGAGCCAGCTTCCTGCTTTTTTAATGACTTGTATCATCAACTCGGGAAATGTGGGGATTTGAACCAGATGATGAATCAATTACCTCAATGGGATAAAATGCCTGAGCTCCACTAATGTGTTGGGAAACAGCAGCAGCAACAGAAAAACAGGGTCAGGCATCGTCTGCAAAGCATGTTGAGCGAGTCTCCTGATGTGGGTCTCCTGGACCCAATCCCAGGGTTCCAGGCCCTCCTCCAACCCCAACTCCAAACAGTGTAGGTTGTTAAGGAAGACACTCCACTGCCTCCGGAAAAAATAACAAAATCAATGGGGAGGAGAAATAGAGAGGGAGAAGGGTCACTCAAGTGGCCAGGACTTAGATAAGGCAACCTAGGAAGGAAGGAATGGAAGCAATAAGAAAAATTTTTGAGTGCAGTGAATCAGGGCTTCTACCCAGATCGGCTGCTGAGAGAAGAATCGTCATTTTGTGTGAGTCATTTATTGACTACTGCCTTCAAAGGTGGTCTGAACTATCCCCAACCAGCCTCTAGGAAAGAAGCTCTCAAGTAATTCAGGAAGCTAGAAAAGGACACGGTACTAAAAGGCAACAATTTTAGAATAAGAAAGAACCTGCAGAGAGGGAAGTGATCTTTAGGTTCTGAGTCACAATCTTCGTACCTGTAACGTAGTTTGATATACAAAAATAACTCACTACATATGAATTATATTGGTGTATTATATATAGAACAGACACACACACACACACACAGAGTACTGTGTACTCTAGGCCTGGTTCCTAACTGCTGTCCCTATCCAAATAGCTAAGGCATTTAAATCTGTACCTATAACCTAAGCTCTTGCAGTCATTCTTATGACCAATCTGGACTGGACTTGAGAGAGTAGGAATTTCTGGTCACCCAACAGAGTCCAGCCCTGGCCTATGCCTCCAATTTGAAGAACAAGCTTTCTGTATCTTTCACTATGCCCCCATCATCTTCTACTCCAGGATTACTACTGGGTTTCTATCTTGGGGACCTTCTCCCTGAGACCTAGTTTAGATCACTTGCCTGCTACTGCAGCTCCAATCAGTGTCACAGGCCTGAAGTGAGGACTTGGATTTATGGCAGGCCTGTTCCCCTGGGCCTCTCACAGTGTCTCATGCCAGAGCAAACTGTGGTCCTGAACCATTGCCTGATCTGTGTGCCTATAGGCTGCTGGCACTGAAGCCAGTTGTACCCTGGGCGGCGGGGGCGGGGGCATGCAAGAAGTCACTGGGGAGCAGAGGGAGAGCATGTAGGGGAGATGAGTGGGGAGGTGGCCATTCTTCAGAGATTTAGTCACCTGCATCAGTATCCCAGACAGCAGGCTGGGATGTCAGAGACAAGAACTAGTCCCAGAGCACGGGTCTGGCAAGATTATACAAAGTGTCAGTCAGAGGGGGCCCTGTCCAAGGAGGAGGGACTGGTATCCTAGGCAGCAAACTGAGCACTAAGGAGACCTGTAGATCAGGAAATGCCTCACGGGCAAGAGAGATCCCTGACAGACCTGCGAGGCCCAGTTAGCTGGATTGTCTCCAAGACTTCTCCCTGCCTCCAATCTGGCCCTCACCCGGCTGCCCAGCCTCTCACATTCACATCTGATTTTCTAGAGCACAGCGTTTGTCAGGTCACTCCCTGCTCAGGCTCTTGGCCAAAGGCTTGCTTATAACAGGTACGTGTGCCTTCAGCTGTCCAACCTCGTAGCTGTCACACAGCCTCCGGCACAGGACGATGTGGTGCCGCCAAAGCCAAGGATGCGAGTGCACTGCAGAGAGGTTTACGAGACGAGAATTGAAAATAGATGGCTGTATGCTGTGCCTGTGGGGCTGCAGGGGCCCTTCAGGTGGAGCAGGGTTGTGTGGTTTGGAGACTGGGCAATGGACTCTGAGGCATGGATGGGAAGAAGGTAGTAGGAACAGGGGTTTCCATCAGGTCGTGTGATCAGTGCATTTTTTTTCACACTTGAATTTATCTGCTCAGTATTTATTCACTTATTACACACTTGTTGAGTACCTAGTCTGTCAGGCCCTGTGCAAAGTGAGCAAGACACACATGATTCTGCAGTCAAGCAATTACAAAGGGATGAGGGTGTGATCAGAAGGAAGTACAGCCATGGAGCTGGGGTTGTAGGTCAGTGGTAGAGCGCTTGTCTCGCATTTGTGAGGCACGGGGTTGGAGTCTCAGCACCACATAGAAATAAAATAAAGGTCCATTGACAACTAAAAGGAAAATTTAAAAAAAAGAATGAAGTACAGCCAGTTCCTGAAGCACCTGCCGGGGCATCTAACTCTGGCTTTGGGGTCCCCTAGGTCCAACTTCTGTTGTTCTCTCTCTCACCAGATTAATTGCCTCTTGCTTCCCCGTGCAGGTATTCTTATACCTTCACTCAGCCTACTCAGGGGCTACCTTTTTTTCCCTTTCTTTCTCTCCTTCTTTCTTTTCTTTCTTTTTTTTTTTTTGCTTTGTTTTTTTTTTGTTTGTTTGTTTGGATATTAGGGATTGAACCTAGAAACACTTTACCACTGAGTTACACCCCCAACCCTTTTTATTTTTTGAGACAGAGTTTTACTAAATTGCTGAGGCTGGTCTCATACTCGTGATCCTCCTGCCTTGGCCTCCTGAGTTGCTGATAATCTAGGTGCACACCCCCATGCCAGGCAGGGCCTGCATGTGCCTTAGATAAGGCCTATCTTGTGCCTCAGATTCCTCCTGAACAGACTGCTATTGAAGATGGCATGTAAGTACACACTGTTATGTCCACACCCTGTCCCTGGGCTCCAAACATCACACACACAAATGGCCATACTCAGAAAATGAAATCTTTTTAGGAACAAAGCAAAAAAATCTTTGAAACAAAGCAAAACCCCAACATTATAAGCAAGGTTGAAGCATGGGCTGCTACGTGTGGCAGTGGGCACAGGCTGTGAACTGGTGATGTCGGGTATGGTAACAGGGACCAATGTGCCCTAGGCTCAGGGCAGGGCAGATGGAGCTGGTTTCACTGAGTGGAGCGAGTACGGGTATGGACTCCCCCACCCACTAAAGGAAAGTGTGCAAAGGTTGCAGTGGATCCCTGCCTGGAGCCCAGAGAGTATGCACCTGAGTATATTGAAAGGTGGGAAATAATAAAGTAAGGACATGGGGTCAAGTGATCCACTGGGTTGACAACTGGATCTTTTTCAATTTCAAGGACAGGAGCTTCCAAACTGCTAGAAAGGGGAAAATATAAACAAACACTCAAAAACAAAACAAAACAAAACCGAAGACCTAATGGGCGAGGGACGCTTTAGTTTTATAGCGAAATCAGTAATAACCGCTCCTGCTCATAAGGGCATTGCCATTCCCAGGTTTATTGATAGTTGGGTGGTTGGAGTAAAGAAGTGAGGCAGAAGTCCTAGTAGATTAGTAGAGCCAATAAATATCATCAGGGAGATAAGTATTAGAGATCAAGTTCGTCCTTTTAGGTTATGTATTGTCATTATTTGCTTAAGTATGAGTTGAATTAGTCATTGTTGAAGCGATACAAGACGGATGACTGGCTCTTCTAGTTATAGTGTCAAACACCTACGGCCTAGACTATGTGCAAAATCTAAATATCCTCCAATGCTAAAAATTATTTTACCCACTATACTTCTTGCCCCGCTCATATGCTACTCTAAAATCTCCCTGATAAATGGGAGACGGGCTGATCTTCTAGGGTCGAAACCACATTCATAGGGGCTAGCTTTTTCAGCATAGGCATTAATTTGGGGCAATCAGAATGCAACTAGGACTAAGAGGAGTGCGATAGTGACATTAACTGTAAGGGTAAGTAGTAAATTAATTACTCTCTCCCAGGATGAGACTGGGGCTAGTTAATTGGAAGTCAACTGTACTCATTAATACTGAGAGTATGAGCCTCATCAATAAATGGAGACATAAAGGAATAGTCATACTACATCGACCAAATGTCAATATCAAGCAGCAGCTTCAAAGCCAAAATGGTGGCTGGATGTGAAATGGAATTTTAGTTGGTGCAGTAAATACACTAAGAAGAAGGTAGAATAATTACATGAAGTCCATGAACACCTGTTGCTATAAAGAATGTTGAGCCATAGACACCATCAGAAATAGGAAATAATGTTTCAAGATATTCTGAGGCTTGAAGTAATGTGAAGTATAGTCCGAGAGATCGCGATGGCCAGTGCTTGGAGTATGTGTTTATGATCTCGCTCTGTAAGACTGTGATGTGCTCAGGTGATAGACACCCCTGAGCCTAAAAGAACAGAGGTGTGAAGAAGGGGCACTTCTAGGGGGTTAAGCGGGCTGATCCCTACAGGGGGCCAGCAGCCTCCCAGTTCTGGAGTAGGGACTAAGCTCAAGTGACAAAATACTCAGAAGAATCCAGCGAAGAAAAATACTTCTGATACAATGAAGAGGATCATTCTGTATCGAAGTCTTTTTTGGACAATTGTTGTATGGTGGCCTTGAAATGTTCCTTCTCAAACGACATCTCATCATCATTGATATATAGTGAAATATTTGTTAGAGTCCCCAGTATTAGAAGGGAACTAGTATTAAAGTGGAATCACATTACTAAGCCAGATGTAAGTAGTAGGGCAGATAGTGCTCCTGTTAGGGGTCAGGGGCTGGGGTTGACTGTATGATAAGCATGGGTTTGGCGGGTCATTAGGTATTATCATGTAAGTAGAAGCTTATGAGTAGGGTAAAGACGTAGTCTTGAATCAGTGCTACGGCAAACTCAAGGACTGTTAATAAGATGAGAGTAATAAAAGTAATTGTTGTAGTAGGAGGGCTGATGGAAGTTAGAACTAGGGTAGTACCTCCAATTCGGTGCATAAGCAGGTGACCCGCTGATTCCCTTGAATGAACAATATAAGCTTCTACCCCCTTCATTGCTTCTACTTCTAGCCTCATCTATGCTGACCTTTAACATGAATTGGAGGTCAACCAGTTTAATACCCATTTATTATTATCGGGCAAGTAGCATCAATCCTCTACTTTGCTATTATTCTCATCATTCTCCCTGCTATCAGCTTAATTGAGAATAAACTCACCGGG
>JAJEJO010000167.1:84915-121312 GCA_020662805.1 Glaucomys volans
GTATAGTCCATTACCTTGGTCTTGTAAACCAAAAATGAGGGCCTCAAACCTTCTTAGAGCACAAATCAGGGAAGAAACAAACAGTTCCGCCTTCAACTCCCAAAGCTGATATTACTAGATTAAACTACTCCCTGTGCCAATTTCTCGATGAGTTCCTTAAAATTTGACTTTTATGTCACTATTAAATCATATTTAAATAAAAAATCTTATATTTATGTACATCATGCATTAACGCATGTCCCCATTAAATAATGCCTTTCCAATATAAATGAACCACAGTACATAGAACCCCTTAACTATACACAGGGACCTGAGGAGCCAAGATAAAGCAACCACAAAATTGTCAAGAGTGTGGGGGAACAGAGAGAGAGAAAACAGTAAGACCTCCTATTCACAATAAGCCTCCAACCCAGAACTCCAAGACACAGGGAGAAAACTAAGAAGACAGAAAGGGCCTGTAATCCCAGCAACTGGGGAGGCTGGGGCAGGAGGATGGCAATTTTGAGGCCAGCCTCAGCAATTTAGTGAGACAGTCTCAAAATAAAAAATAAAATGGGATAAGAGTGTAGCTCAGTGATAGAGTGCCCCTGAGTTCAATCCCCAGTACCAAAAACACACATACATACATACACACAAACCAAAATTCAACTAGGAGTTCTGTCTACTACAAATGAAATGAAAACAATAGATTAACAGGAAAATGTCTTGAAAATAGGTATGTCTAAGATACTCAAACAGATAAGGGAAGGACTAGCTCTCATAAAGGAAATGAAATTCTGAAACAAAGCAAACAGATGAAACAAGGACCAGTAGATATTAAAAATAACTAACAGGAAATGCTGGGAATAAAAAAAAATGCCATCACTGAATTAAAAATCATAATGAATGTGGTAAACTCTAGACTGGACATGTTTGAACAGATAATTATGGAATTGGAAAATGCTACTGAGAAACTCACCCAGAATGCAGCCTAGGATGATAAAGAGATTAAAACTATGAAATATCAGTTAGGAAACAGAAAATAACTTGAACCACTCCAGCGTGGCTCTAATAGGAATTCCTAGAAAAGAGGAGAGAATGACAGATAAGACATAAGTGTAGAGATGATGGCTGAAGACAGAAATGCAAACTCGTGCTGAAAATGGAGACTTTGTCTTCTGCGACCTCGCTCTTAGCCACCTCTGTGACTCCATCTCCTGTTGCTTTGCTCCAGGCTTGCTTTGCTTTAGCCCTCCTGGCCTCCTGGCTAATCCTTGCACAAAACAACCACCTCCTACCTCTGAGCCTTTGACTTATTCTTTCTCTGTTGAAATGCTTTTCCCCAAGGTAATCTGTATGGCTCATCTCTCATTCTCTTTAGATTGCTCTTCATGTGTTACCTTATCAGTGAAAGCTACTCTGTTCTATGCAAATATGTATTTGCTTAGGAAATGAATGACTAAATGGGCGGCTGGATGCCTGCAGCCTTACCCGCCTACGCGTACCTGGTACATAGCCCAGGGTTGGGCACAAGCGTACAGGGCCAATTTAGTTTTTCTAAATTCCATGAGAAGTCCTATTATTATGTGTGCATATGAATTAATATTTAATAAGAGATATGCTCAATCTATTTTCCCTAAAGGTGTGTGTGTGTGTGTGTGTGTGTTTATTTATTTTTATTTTTATTTTTTTGGTACTGAGGATTGAATCCAGGGGCACTCAACCGCTGAGCCACATCCTCAACCCTTCTTTTATTCTTCATTTAGAGTTGCTTAGGGCGTCCCTAAGTTGTTGAGGCTGGCTTTGAACTTTGAACTCATGATCCTCCTGTCTTAGCCTTCAGAGTCACTGGGATTATAGGTGTGGACCACCATGCCCCACTATTATTCTTTATAATAAAATAATGAAATCATGGAGTTATGGAATTAAAATGGGAAGTTCAGACTCCATGAATTTCATTTTCCACATTTTACATGTGAAAAACTGCGACCAAGAAAGGTGAAGTGCACTCAGCCAAGCAGGTTTAACAGAGTTGGGACTAGAAATCAGTCCAGTGCTCATTTTATGTGACTACAGGTTTCCTTTATCCTACACGCATTCGTAGAAAAATGAGGTCACAAATAATTCTCTCCCCCCAACGAACACCTTCCTAACTTCTATGCACATGTGCATTGTTTCCAGGTAACAATCGATCATCTCGACTTGTATTGAAGAAGTCAAGGCTTCCAGGTGCCACTTCATTAAAAATGTAATTTTGATGTGTTTTTATTTCTATGGCTTCTAGTCATTAAGAGCCTATAATTAAAATAATTAGAAGAAGAATCTTGCCTGTTAATCAGTCTACATTTCAATAAAACATTTTAAAATTCACAGTCCAAAGCTGTTACCTTATTATTTAAGCATGAGTTCTATTATATAAATTGTCACCACAGCACTGCCAACCAGTTATTTATAGAAAAAAATCTGTTAGCTTTTCCTTGGTAAACCAATGTCACTCTATGCAAAAGTTATTGAAGAAATTACAGGGAGACGGAAGATAGGTGGGTTTGCACCCCCCAGCAGAACCGGGCTCTGGAAGATTTCCAAGCCTCTTTGAGATGTGGTGTACGTCAAGAAGGTTGAGAAGAAACACAGTTTTGCAGGAGCAGTGAGAACTCATGGTGCTAAATTTTAGGTGTCATGCATACATATATATACACACAGACATATGTATGTGGTGATAGTGAGGAGGAGATTTTTTTTAAAGCTGCTATAATTCAGGCAGGCTCCATTCCACTGGTACAGTGGGGTTTGAGGCACTAAAAAGCAACAAAAGTGATCATCCCTGTAACCCATTTCTCATCGTGAGTATCTTGTTTTCTGTTTCCTGAAAGCCTGCACCTCCAGAAGCCTTGTTCTAGATTTCCACAGGGCTTTTCAGCTTGCTTTTCCTTCCAGAGGTAACCCCTGTCTGACCCAGGAAAAGTCTTTGGCTGGAAGGCCACTAGCGCGTGTGCACAGGGTTGGAACTGATGCTGTGTATTTGCTTCATGACCTTGCTGATCCCATTAAAGGCACACTTCCCCTGGGTTCCTCTATGCAACGAGCTTATTTCCAGAAACAAGGTGAAAATGCAACTCATAAGAATTAAGGCTCAAGTCTTAAGAAGTAGTAAGTAATGACAATTAGAAAAACGAATAGGAGACAAACATAGCTGTTGGGATTTTTTTACAGGGATTTAAAAATATTTTTTAAAATAATTGTATGAGGGGGCTGGGTTTGCATCTCAGTGGCAGAGCACTTGCATGGCATGTGCGAGGTTCGATCCTCAGCACCACATATAAATACATAAATAAATAAATAAAATAAAGGTCCATTGTCAACTAAAAGATATTTTAAAAAAATAATTGTATGCTTTTCTTTTGTCCTGGACAAGGGGTTTTATGACAAGTTTATGGACTTGGTAGAAATATAAAAGAAACTATGGAGCAGTTCATAAAACTCCTCTTGGCAGACAGACTCTAAGATGCCCTCTCACCAGCTCTTAACCACATTCTGGAACAATCTTCTCCCTTTAAGTGTGACCAGGACCTGTGACTTGCTTCTAAGCACTAGAATACAGTGAAGGCAGTGGAGGAACACTATCATGATGTGACATGGGACTGTAACTTTGTAACTTTAGTCTTGCTAGCGACTCTCTCTATTGAATCTCCTCCTTGATGGTGCTGATGAAATAAGCCATTGGAGAGACCCACATAGCACTGAGGGTGATCTCTGGGTCACAGAGAGCCAAGGCCGTCAGTCCACAGCCTGCAGGGAACCCAGTGCTGCCTAGAACCAGGTGAGCAGCTCCTTCCTGAGAGAACCTCAGCTGGAATCCCAACCCTGGCTGGCATCTTGACTGCACCCTTGGGGGAAGCAGAGGACCCAGCTAGGGTGCACGCAGCACCCAGATTCCTGACCCATAGATAATTAATGTGTGTTGTCTTGAGCCACTGAGATTGTGGTAATTTGTTATGGTCCAAGAGTTAACTAATAAACTCTTCAATAATAAAAGTGGTCATACCCCAAAGAAATATATATTTATACCATATATATATATTTGTACTGGGGGTTGAATCTAGGGATGCTTAACCACTGAGCCACATCCCCAGCACCCCACCTCCATTTTTATATTTTTGAGACAGAGTCTCACTAAGTTACTTAGGGCCTTGCTAAATTACTGAGACTGGTTTTGAGCTTGTGATCCTCCTGCCTTAACCTCCCAAGTCTCTGGGATCACAGGAATGCACCACCATGCCAAGCTTCTTTTCTATTTTTGTCAGTGCTGGGGATTGAACTCAGGGCCTTGCCCATGCTAGGCCAATGCTCTGCCACTGAGTTACACCCCCAGCCCTCCGTATTTCTATTCTGAAGGTCATATTTCCTACTTGATGGTATTGTGTACAGAAGAAAAACAAATATGGTATTTAGTAGTATGTCTAGCAGATATGAAATATTTAATAAATGCTATTCATTGCTACTATATCACATAAGCTTCACCTATTGGCACAGTTACAACCCTCATTTGGGGACCTTTTGGCATGAAATAGCTAGCCAGGTTGGGTTTGCTGGCTTTTTTTGTTCCCTTCAATCGGGGCTTTATGGTTCAGGGAGACTGAGTGACCTTCCATTCAGTCCTGAAAGGTTTTACTCTCATGGGTATTATAAATGTTCTCTTCTTGGTATGTGACAGGATTATCTAATTCTTTTTGTCTGAAGCTAAACTAGGGAAATATGAGTGTGATAAGTTATTAAGAATCCTTTTTCAAATAAGGAAACAGATGAAATTCCCTCAGTGACATGAATATATGACCTCAGTCTTGGTACACAAGGTGGCTCTGCATGCAGGAGAGACTTCATTATCTGGCTGAGGACGCGAGGCTGTCAATCACAAATTTGTCGCAGCCTTTTGCTTTCTTCATTGGCATGAACGCGTTAGGAATTGTGAAATTTTTATCTTCCACTTGCATGGGGTGAGCAATAGTAAAACCTTTGTAGTTTATAATGTATAGGCTTCCTAGACTCTGGTCAGGCTACACCTACAAGTTAAAAAGAAACTATCATTTTATTTGAATGCTCAAAAATTCAGTGGAATTTTATATTTTAAAGTAGCCCAGTTAGAAAATTCAAGAAAAAGGTGTGTTCACAATCATGGGATGGATATCCATCTGAGGGATTGACACTTTTGAACTTCTCCTTTTCTTTTGGAGAATTGTAGGAAGGTGTTTTTTCCCATTCTCCTTTTCCCCATCCTCAAACTTGCCTTTTCTCTTATTATAACAGGAAAACAAAGCTAAAACATACTCATGCCACTTCTTTGTGTGTATATTGATTGGTTGGAAGAATTGGGTTCTACTTTTGGCTCTGCTGCTGGTAGTTTTGTGCTCTTGGGCAAATCATTTCATCTCTCAAGGTCTTGATTCAATCATCAGGAAAGCAAAGAGAATAATAATGACTTCAAGGAGTGAAATATGAAAAATGCAATGAAGCTGGGCAAGGAGGTGCATGCCTATGATCCCAGCTACTGGGGAGGCTGAGGCAGGAGGATATCAAGGTTGAGGCCAGCCTGGGCAACTTAATGAGACACTTTGTAAAATTAAAATTTTAAAAAGGACTGGGGAGACTGGGGATGTAGTTCAGTGGAAGAATCTTGTGAGGCACTGGATCTGATCTCTAGTATGCAAAAAAAAAAAAAAAAAAAAAAACAATATGAGGGAAGACCAAACTCAATGATTTTATTCTCCGTACATAATATAAGAGTACAGACTCAGTTTCAGGGAAAAGAATTAATGCTTCTGTTTCTCCATACATGCTAAATTTTCCTCATTTCTGATCAAGCAGCTGCCTAGTGCACTGTTCAGAGATGTCCATTCTGTTGTAAGATACAGTATAAATCAAAAGATTTGCTTATGATATCTTTTCATAGAGATAATAATATCTAAGATTTCATTGAGCGCTTGCTATGGCATAGAATTCTCATGCATTGAATTCTTATCATAATTCTATGAAGGAATTAAAGCTCAGAGAGCTTAAATGATTTGCTAAGAGTCACACAGCCTGATGGAGTTAGGAATCAGACCCAGTTTTCTGAATGAGCAGTACATACTTCAGCTTCCTGTGCAAGGCTGCCATCTTCCTCCATGTTCTACCCTTGTGCATCTGTGGATATTTAAGCACAAAATCAATAGAACCAAAGAAACAGGGAGAAAAAGTTCTGCAGGTGGGTCATTAGATGCAATTGTGCTTGGTACTGCACACACTCTCAATCATGGTTCCCAGAGACGAGGATCCTGACTTTGGGGGAAAGAGTCCCCTCTATTGGTTCCTGGATGGCAAGGGCCCCCTGCATTGGTTCCTGGATGGCCTGCCCAGCTTGGCAGCAGTTAAAATACACACATGCTGATTCCCATCTTTGATTTTGCAGCCCCACGGACATCTTCAAAGGTGAGTGGGCTGTTAGTACAAAGTGACAACCTGAACTCCCATTTATTCAAAATGCATTGTTATAAGATATATATAATCAATGATAAAAGAAACCGTTTAAATGGCATTGCCTCTGGATAGCCTTACCTCTCCCAGCTTCTGACAAATTACATGACCCGTCTGAATAGCATTATAAATAAGCAGCTTTATTTAGTTTTGTTTTCTTATTTTCCTTTAGAATCACTGTGATCCATGAGCCTTCCAGAGCCTGCCCTATCCAAAGCATCAGTAATAAATCATAAATATTTATAGCATTTAATCACGAGGCAGCCAAAGAACTAAAGAAGTGTTATATTATTCAGCAACTCATTAAGCACCCAGCATGCTTATAATACAATGGCGAGGCCCGCGAATGGTTTCTTCATCACCAGTTGTCTTCTCTCCTTTTCTAGAGGAAGAAAAAAATTTGATTAATGCTCAGATGTGTTTAAGTTATGCTAGATGTGGACCAAAGCCAATTAGACAACACTATCCTTGGTGTCCTAGAAATGTACAATTTAAGAGAAAAACAAAAGGCATCCCCTTGCCATCCCACAACAGAGGAGTGAAGGGCAGGATGCTGGTGGGGGTGGGGTGGAAGAAAGAGAATTACTGAACCCTCCTGTGAGCCAGGCACCAAGAGCTGGGACATCACATTTACGTAATTAATGACCCCACTTCATTTCCATTCCTGCATTCCCTTTGTTTGATTATTTCTGAAGGGAAAATATTAGATCTGTTACTCAGTATTCAGGAAACACTAACAAAAAGAACCACACAAATGTAGAACACGACTCTTTTGAGAGTTGAGCCTTATCGATGACAGTGTTCACGCAGAGGCTGAATGTCCCCTGTCAGGGTTTGTTTTTTGAGATGGTGTTGTGGGGGCGGGTCTCACTATGTCGCCCAGGCTGGTCTTGAACTCCTCTGGGGCTCAAGGGATCCTCCTGCCTCAGCCTCCTGAGTGACTAAAGACCCTAGCCACCATGCTCAGCAGGTTTTGTTTTTTAACTTTATTTTTTTTAATGTGGTGCTGAGGAACAAACCTAGTGCCTCACACATGCTAGTAAGTGATCTACCACTGAGCCCCAACCCCAGCCCCCAGCAGGGTTTTGAGGAGGGGGTTTCCATCAGAGAAGACCAGATTACTTCCACAGCAGATGAAGATGCTAACCTCCTTTTCTTTCTCTGACACTAGAGGTTAAGGCACAAATACTCATTTTCCCAAACTCCCTTGGAAATAGGAGTAGCCATATAACCCAGTTCTGGTCAATGAAATGTCGGGACAAGATCCTGAGGAGGGGTGGGGAAGGTTTTGAGAAGAGGTTTTAGAAGAGACAGGCTCATTGGAACCCTCCTACACAGTTGGTGGGATTGTAAACTGATGCAGCTGCTTTGGACAGCAGTTGAGTTGCTGAATGAGAGAGCAATCTACTCCAGGGTAGGTACCCGGGAGAAACAAACAAACATGCAAACATTCATGGCAGAATTATCAATCATCCCAAAGTGGGAGCAACCCAAATGGCCATATACCAATGGGTTAAAGCCACACAATAAAATATAATTCAGCTATAAAAAGGAACAAATTACTGATATTTCCATTCAATGGAGGAACCTTGAAAATATTATGCTAAGTGAAAGAAGCTAGAACAAAAGGCCACAAATTCTGCAATTCTACTTATGTGAAATGAGGTAGGTGAACACATAAAAACAAAGTCAATAGTGGCTGCTAGGGCTTGGGGAAGAGAGGGACGCCTAATAGGTACAGGTCTCTTTGGAGGAAGATGGAAATATTCTAGAATCAGTGGTGATGATAGAGCTTCTGAATCACTGAAACCGTTATGTATATACTAGAATCCATTGAATTCTATACATTAAATGAGTGATTTTTATGATATGTGAAATATATCTGTTGAGAGAGAGAGAAAGAGACTCAGTGGGCCTGGCAGTAGGTCCTTTGACCCATTGCCCCTCACCCTTACTTTCCCTTTCTCTCCCTTCCTGGATGCAGCTGGAAGCTCTGAGTGCAGCGGACACATTACAATCCTGAAGGCAAAGGCCACTTTGCTAAAGAGGATGAGCACAAGCTGTCAGAGTCCTGTTAACCCCTTACTTATTTAAGTGACTGTTCGTCAAGTTTTCTGCTGCTGATGGCTGGTTGCAATCCTAACTGATATACCTCCCGACTTTAAGATTTTATGAAAAGCCAATTACTGTTAAATTTGAGAAAATGGAGTTATGAAATGCAGTACCTAGAGAAGTGCAGAAAACAGTTCTTCAGGAAGTGCCCTTTAAAGGGGATTTCCCATTTATAGAGATATTTAGTTCTCGGGCAGCAGCAAGTGGTTTGATGTCGAAGCTGCTGCATTTCGATACAGTAATGTAATGAGAAATATGTATTTTAAGGCCATCTTTAAAAAAACAATAAATATGAATAATTTCCATTATGACTATTCCATTAAGACCTGCTATACAGTCAAAGATGAAAAGTCTATTTTTGGATTGTTTCCAAAATGCCTGAAAGAAAAGCTCATAATAGTGGATCCTCATTATATCTCTAGATAAGACTGAAGACATTTAAAAACTACAATTTGTTAACTAATAAATGGATGTAATTTGAGTATAAGGGAAGTCATTATGAGTGAAGACAGTATGAAATATGCTGACATTTATAGTCTTCTCTAAGATATTAGCTGGTGCCGGGGCCATTTTAAACCAAACTTTCTGAAATCTCTGCCCATAAATCCTCCAGCTAGTTTCACGTGGTTTTACTAATGGACAGGCATCTTAACATCCTTCTGTTACTGATTTTTCTGCCCTGCTCCAATGTTATAAAATTCTGGGATTCTGAATTTTAATGCTGTTAACTGAGAATATAGATTTACTTACATTGGTTCTAGAACATTGAAGTATAGTTTGATTTCTGTGCAAGATTATCCTCAGAAACAATTCATCCATATGGAAAGAAGGGTGGCCCTAGTATTTTTCACTCATTAGGCATTTTAAATTACCAAAGATTTTGTTCAAAGACTGAAAAATCAAATTAACTACATAGCTATTTGAGCAAATAATTGACTATTATGTCATGAATTCAAACAACGCAGGTGCATTCAACAATAATAGGAATTCCAATACCACATACGGGCCAAGACACTTTTTTTCCCCTTTAATAACAATTTTGGAGAGAGATAGACACAGAGTATGATAATATGGTTAATGTGCCCCCTGAACTCTGCTTCATTTTGCTTCCGAAGACCCTATGTTAGTGTTTGTTTTAATGTAGAGTAAATGACTCAAAATTTGGAAAACTGCATACCTATAATCACAGCAGTTCAGGAGGTTGAGGCAGGAGGATTGCAAGTTTGAGGCCAACCTCAGCAACTTAGTGAGACTGTTTCAAAATGAAAAAATTCAAAAGGGCTGGGGGTTTGGCTCAGTAGTAGAGTGCTCCTGGGTTCAATCCTCAGTACCATCTGCAGGGTGGGAGAGAAAATTCTTTGCAAAATATAAGAAATTGAGGAATTTAAGAAATTGTTAGACATGATACATCTAATGTGTTCATCTTTCATTCTTCCTGCCACTGTGTGTATGTGAACTGTAGCAAACCTTTTCTGAACCTTTTTTGGATAAATGCTCATTAAAGGGGCCACATTTGATATGAAACTGTAAAACTCTGGGCAATAATATTTCAGTGAGTAAAAATAATTTTTTAAAAAACCTTCCATTTCTATACTTACTCCTTTTTTTCTATGGAAATGCTGTCAGCTCATTATATGAAATTCTAGCTTACTGGCTACCAGCTGTATGCAGTTATTGACAGGGGCCCTCAGAAGGTCAGCAGGGCTGTTTTTATTAAGCCCAGGTTGGCTTAATGGAGCCGATGGGGGGTGGGGGGGAAATCAGTTGTAGACAGAAGAGCAGTGGAAGCAAGGTGGCTCGCCATTTGTAGAAACATACGAGACATACTTCCTAAGTATAGGTGGGAGACATATGGAATTCCTCTAAAGCTCGTACTTTTTAGGAGGAAAAGAGAAAATAAATATGTTTGGCTCTACAGAAGCCTTTGCTGATGAAAATAATCACAATAATTAGTCACTGCATCAAAAATGCATTGTGGAGAGCTGCTCAGCCGGAACAATTACTCCTCCGCCCTGCTGACCTTTGAAGCAGCTTCATCTTGTAGTCACATTTCACGTCTGTCCCCCACACCAAAACCTCCACTGCTTTCAAGGATCAGCGGTGACGCACGTTTCTGTGCTGAGATAAGTTTATAAATACACACAGATGTGATCACAGGAAAGCCTTCAGATTCACATCCAAATGCTGCAGTTACTTGAAAATAGCAGTGCATTTCTATCACCTACTCTTAAATGAGTGTGATGTATTTTTATTCCTTTATTTTTGTGTGAGTTGTTTGTAGCTTCTCTATGGAGTGATAATGTAAGAAGGGCCCCTCCAGGCACCTGGATCTGTATTCTCACAAATGCCTGAAAAGCCAGTGACTTCAGGTTCTAGTGGGCCTGAGGGACATGAGGACAGAATGCTGTCCCCTCAGTCTTGTCCCTGAGTCAAAGCAGAGTGATCGCAGCAGGGGGCAGAAGTCTAATTCCTCCAGCGGATAACTCCATGTTCCTCAGTCTAAAAGGTCACTAAAGTAATATTAATGAAATCAAGGATGATAATGTCTACTTAAATGACAAGTTGAACTTTAATGTTTTAAAGAAATTACCCTTATATTAAGTGTAAGTTCACATTAAGGAAGAGAACTGTTATGAACTTTTCTTCAGTAGGAAAGACTCCATTGGCAAATGCCACTCAACTTCCATGTTCTTCTCTCCATAGTTACGGAATATTATTTTTACCTTTGTGTCTGTCATGAAAAACATTTTTTTCTCCTCCTTGTTAAATCCTAAAGAATTAGCCAACTCTTCTGTCACCAAGCTATTAGGAAACATCTAAAGCTTACAGTGATATGACTTGGAAAATGATTTCCTTACATTCTAACTTCAAAGGAACTTTGAAATCTCAATGTAAGATCCAGCCCAGTGTTAATCCACCAAAGCACCACTTAGTGGCCCATTCAGGGTTCCGTTTGATAGGTCTTTAATAAGCAGTCAAGCATCGAAGGTGGCATTCTGAGAAACATTTCTCTATGTGGTTGCTCTGATCTTTCTAAGAAGCTGTCTTGTTTCATAACGCAGAGTCCAGAGAACCTATTCTCATCTGTACCTGCCAGCACGAGCTGTCTTTTAGTCCCTACCCTGCTCCCTTAGCTTCCCAGCAAAGAGATTCTGATACTTCTCTCAGATCAGGAAGGACCCTTGACCCAGAGGTGATGTGAGCAGGCATCTCCCCTACCTGTTATTCCCCCTTCCTCCTCCAAAGAAGAAAGAGCAGCAGGATAGGCAGCGAATCAAAAGAGTTGCTGCAAATCCCACTTTGATATGTAGGCTGCCAGGATGGGAAGGTGGCATGCCAACTTCAAAGGAAGTCCACCCCTCACCTCACTGAGAAGGCATGATGGCCAGGCCCTGCCTGGGCCACATCCAAGGTAAGGTGAGTGAGGAGGATTCTGTCCTTCCTCTCCTGCCTGAGAGAGTATTTCTCTAACAACTGGGCTCTCATACATATGTAAAATCTTCTAACTGGAAAATATCATCCATTAAATTACTCAAGGTCCTTGATACACAAACTCTGTGACAAATGATTTTCAGAGCTCAGTGTTAGTTGAGGTTCATCTCTCCCGAATAATCAGCCTGTACCTTCTACTAGGAAAAAAAAAGAAGTTTTATAACTCACCATATTTTCCTCTTTGCTTTGGTTACTAGGAAGCTAGATTTTGAGTGTAAACACAATAGCTTTCTTCTTCTTCCTGGTTTTTGTGAAAACATCTCCCTCCTTACTTCTACCCCTGCTAAATCTGATAGATTTCAATGTTGTTCAAAACCCAAATTTGCAAAGTTTATAACAAATTAATAATAATAATAATAAGCATTCACATGAAATGTTCTATGGCATTTAATCTGTGCTGTTTGCAGTACTGACCTCTCACCTTTTTTCATTCCTACCCCATCCCTCCCCACCTGCCAACCTGGCCTCAGTGGCTTCGTTGGGTCATAAGATTCAAAGGGTTACTTTGAAGGAAACTCCTCGAGGCCCATGTGCTAAGGGGATGTTTGTTCTTCAGTCTTCTTTTTCTCATTTTAATTTATTGGATTAAAAAGCACATTTGCTTCATTTAAATTTGTATTTTCTCATTATTAACCAAGTTACAGATTCTTTACAAGCTTTTGAAGTTAGACTCTACTTCTCAAAATTCGGCCTCTGTGGGCTTTCTTATGTATCATGTCTATAAATCCTTGATTATCTGGGACTTTCTGGATTTCAAATATTCTGATTCTTTTACATAGAAAAAAATGCTTCAGAAATTCCAGTAATTTGGTATCCCTAGTATATCTCACAAAATGTCTTATGCTTGATCCAGAGGACAAAAATCTCAGGCTAACCTATATACTCTCATTTGGTGCTTAGGAAATGTGGCCACCAGAACCCCAAGTTTTTAAATTAGAGGAGTTTGGAGAATATAAACTGCTGAGAGAAAATAGCTGTGGCCTGCTACAGGGTCCCTTGTATTACTAATGCAATATTGTTATCCGTAACTATCTACTCCTAATATTCTTACCAGGGCCATTACTGGGTAACAACCACATTATTCTCAGACATATAATTGTTTCAAGGAAACAATTCTGGGGTCCGATATAAAGTAAGGCATCCTATAAGGATAATAATCCTCTCTGTGCTGTCCATCAGAATTAGTCCATTCATAGTCAGGATCTTAAAATAATTTTATAGACGGAACACAAAAAGCTCAGAGATGTGCAGTGGCCAGTCCCAGGCCAACTGGTACAGTTTTACAATCCTTTCACCAGTGCTCTGCCTCTCCGAAGTCAGAGAGGACAAGGTGGCGTTTGTATTATCACTTGCTATGCAGCCTGTAATCCATAGATTAATCAGCCTTAAGTGATTCAGAAGCACTGAGTAAATAGGGGTGTGTATACATAAATGAACAGTCACATACCAAATAGCTTTTAGCCTAGATATATTTGAAGAAGGGTGCTCTTGGAAGAATTTTAAAAACTAAACTCCAGAAGCAAACAGATTTATGCAGTGGTCTCATAATATTCTAATTCTAATCAGTTACTGATTGGTCAGTAACTAGGCACAGTGGTAGTCCTAGCTACTCAGGAGGCTGAGGCAGGAGAATCACAAGGTTGAGGCCAGCATCAGCAACTTAGCAAGATACTGTCTCAAAATAAGAAATAAAGGTGCTGGGGTTGTGGCTCAGTGGTAGAACACTTGCCTCAAATGTGTGAGGCAGTGGGTTCAATTCTCAGTACCGCATATAAATAAATGAATAAAATAAAGGTCCATCATCAAAAATATATTAAAAATTTTTTTAAAATAAAAGAGCTGAGGATATATAATAAAATAAAAGAGCTCAGAGTTGAAGCACCCCTGCATTCAATACCACAAAAGTAATAAAATCTATTATATTACTCTAACATATTATTTTGGTTTAGATATTAGGTGTCCCTCAAAAGCTCATGTGTGTGACAATGCAAGAACATTCAGAGGTGAAATGATTGGGTTATGAGAACCTTAACCCAATCAGTGAATTAATTCCCCCGATGGAGATGAACTGAGTGGTAACTGAAGGGATGGTAGGGTGTGGCCAGAGGAGGTGGGCATGGGGCGGGGGTACGCCTTTAGGGCATATGTTTTGTATCTCTCTTTGCTTCTGATCATCATGTGCGTTGCTTCCCTCTGCCACACTCTTCCACCATAATATTCTGTCTCACCTCCAGCTCCCAAAATGGAGGCTACTGTCTCTGGACTGAGACCTCTTAAACCATGAACCCCCAAATAAACTTTCCCCCCTTAAAATTGTTCTTGTCAGGTCCTTTAGTAACAGCAGTGGAAAAGCCAACTATAACATTTATTTTTAAATGTCAATAAAAATCCAGAGGAAACTAATAATTTTCACTGATTTATTCTGCCCAAATGATGGGCAAAGGCAATTCCTAAAGCAAACAGTGACCCTGTGTTAAGATTTCCATGTGATCATTAATACATCTACAAAGAACAAAAAATATGTAGGAATGAGATTGCCCAGTAGTTTTGATCAGTATTGATAACTACAGGAAATAAAAGACTTTCATGGGAATAGGTTTGGGGGATTTATTTGAATTGTCTGATTTATTGTGTCTAAGCTACTTTTCTCTGTGTGTGTGTGTGTGTGTGTGTGTGTGTGTGTGTGTGTATGTGTGTATGTATGTATGTATCTATGTGATATACAGGTAAAAATGATTTCAAGAATTTCAATTTTCAAGAATTTCAATTTCTTTGGTCCTAATGAGAGCAATTTTTCAAAACAGAAGTCCTTTAATGTTGTTATTAGTAGAGGCAAAGGGAAAGAAAGGTCCACTTTTTGGAAAGCTAGCTGTATTGGGGTTGGATGGCCATGAGTATGATTGACACATTTTGCCTACTCTTGCCCCTTTTCTCTGTTCTCAGGTCATTCTTTTTTTTTTTTAGTTGTTGATGGAACTTTATTTTTATTTATTGATTGATTTATATGTGGAGCTAAGAATCAAACTCAGCACCTCATACATGCTAGGCAAGAACTCTACTACTGAGCCACAACCCCAGCCCTCTCCCATCCTTCTTTAGGATCTTGAGCCTTCTCTTAAGAAAGCCCTCCTACACTTGGTGATGAATTTTTGCTTTTGCTCAGCCCTTTTGTGCTTCAGCCATCAGGTTAGGAAATAAGGATTATTTGCATTTCAAATTCCAGTGGTTTGCATGGTACAGACGAAGCTCTGACTGCCTTTCATTGCATCCCAAAGAGTGGTTTGTATCTTGTACAAACATTCTTCTCATTCACTAAAAGAAATGTAGTTGGTTGTTTGGGCATGGAATTTCTTCAGTTCTCCAACTGTATGATTCAAGTGCCCCTTCAGAGGAAGCCAGAGAGTGGGACTAGTCTCCCTGGGCTTCTGAGTTGTTTATTTCCATTTTCTTTAACTTAGGTGTGCTACCAGCAGCAAGATCTTCAACTGCAGTTGGCATGCATTTGCTCCAAATTCTACATATTCTTTCTTGAAATGATTAAGAGGACTTTGTTATGCATCTACTAAGATATCTCATGAGTACTGCCGATGGCATAGACTTCTTCTTTATGGGGAAATAATAGTAATACACCAGAATCTTGGAACAGGTTATTTTTTCTTCACAGAGTGGTAATGACTGCTGTGCCTGATTCCAAAGAAAAGTATATTTTAAGGAATCTGCTGAATGTTTATAATTAAGCAATGAAAGATATATTTGAAAAGAACACAAGCTTTGCACCCAAGCAGCATTTATTAAGTCTATGGGACAAAGACAGCATCAGAGTATCAAGGATCGAATACACAGGGAACTACAGGACCTCTGGAAGGGAGAGGACCTGAGGAGTGCTGGCTGTAAATATTTTAGGTTTTACAAAGTACATGGTCTCTTTTGCAACTGTTCACCTCTGCTGTAGTTCTTCGAAAGCAGTCATAGACAATTTCAAATGATAATGTTTCAATAAATTTTATAAGAACAGGTAATAGGTCAGATTTGGCCTGTGGGTCATAGATTACTGGCCCATGGTCCAGACCAAACTCTGCCCAATACAGATCCTCTTCTGTAGCCCCCAGACCAGTCTATATTTGGAAAGCTATAATAACCAGAGATTTTTCTTATATGAAGTTACATTGGGTCTCTCTGAAATGGTCAACCACTGTTACTGCCACCTTGTCCAATCTGGACCATGGCAGTAACCTCCTGACAGGTTTTTCTGGTTCCACTGTGACTTTCCTGCAATCTATTGTCTGCATGGCTGTCGCCTGAATAATTCTTATAAAATGTAAAGCAAATAATGTCATTCTCCAGCTAAAGGTCCTCTGGTAGTTTCCTACAACATTTAGAATAAATCAAAATGCTTTACCTTTCTTCTCAGGCATGAACAGTTCAGGACTGTTTCTCCAACCTCATTTCCTGCTTCTCACTGCTTTCTAGTCATATGAGATTCTTGGTGTTTTCCAACCATGCTATGTGCTTTCCCACCTCAGGGCCTTTGCACTGGTTTTCATTTCTGTTTTGAATTTGTTCTCCCAGACATCTGCCGGGCTTGCTTTCTCCCTTTATTCAGATCTCTTTTCAAGTGTCACCATCTCAGACAGGCCTTGCCCAATGGCTTTATCTGTCATGTCTATGCTTTATTGTGTTTTTCAATTCAGATTTACTTTATTTCATATCCTGTAATACTAACATTGTATAATAAATATGTGTGTAATTCTTTTTTATCATTTGCTCCCAAACACATGCCAGTTTTACAATAGTAGGAATTTATGTGCCTTGTTCATTATTATATTTCTGATGCCTAAAGCAGTGTCTGGCACATATCAGGTACTCAATATTTGTTGGATGCATGATGAATGTGACTTTGTCCTCTGCGGCTTCTGAAAATACATACAATCAGTCTTCCACATGACAACCGTTCCTTACATGAAGGCAAGCTCTCCATTCCCCCTGAATGGCCTGGTATCCAGGGAGATGCAGCTTTCACACCACTGACATTTTGCATTATGCCTGCAGCCCAATGGCTCATTGGAATCCCTCAGTACTGACTTTGCCTCTACTCATCAGTCAGATGGCTTCTGCCCTCTTGAGCTTGATACTTTTCCAGGTCCCGTGTGGTTGTGGGAATCTTTCTTCCCTGAGGTTTGCTCAGGCACTTCTGAAAAGGAATCAAACACCTTGTGGTGGATATTTGTCATTCCTTTTAGCTATTCAGCATCTGAACCCCTCTTGAAACTGAGGAATCTCCATCTTATGAGACAGAGCCCTCTTTTCAGCAGAGAATCCAAGATTTCCATATACTCATTTTCCTAGGCATCCTTGCAGCAAGAGTGCAGCCACAGGATCCAGGCTTCACCCATCAGACACTCCAGCCCTCAAATCTGGAGCAGAAACCGGTGAGGCTAAGAAGCAGCAACTGCCCCAAATCCATTCTGGTGATGCTGTGACAAGGGCAGCTGTGACATTCTGTTTCAGAGGCAGCAAAGCAGGGGGTTCTAGTGCATCCAGCTTTTATCTCCTTCTGATTAACTGGGTGATTTGTTTGTATGTGATGTTTATTGTTCGCTGTGCTAGAATGTCAGCTCCATCGGGGAGGGAACTTCATTTTGTTCAGTTGTGTGTCCCAAACATCTGGAACAGGGCATCTAGTAGTAGCTCAATGAATGAGAATAAATGCACAGAGAAGACATTTTAAAGTCTGTATTAGAATGACTAAACTTAAGGTTGGTTTGTTCTTAATCAGCGAAGGTATGGGGAAATAAACATACAGCATGTTGATGAGATTGTAAATTGCTGCAAACACTTTTTAAAATACATTTTTATTAGTTGTTGTACCTTTATTTTATTTACTTATTTTTATGTGGTGCTGAGAATCGAACCCAGTGCATCATATATGCTAGGCAAGCACTCTACCAGTGAGTCACAACCCCAGCCCAAATTGCTACAAACATTTTTTTAAATCTAAACTTTAAGGTAATTTCACCCCTAGGAGTTTTCCTGCACAAGTACACTGATATATCTTCATTCTAAGATGTTCATTGCAGCATTATTTATAATAGCAAAAAAAATTGAAAATAAACCAAATGTTCAGCCTTAGACAACTGGTTAAATGAGTTTTTATATACCCAGGAGTAGAGTTATATGTATTGACATGGAAACATTTTCAAGACCCAGAAAAGTCTGATATAAATAGTATCTAGTGCTGGTTTGCAAAGACTTCAACAGAATTTTTTTTCAGAAGGATGTACACAAGAAAGTGTTCATGATGCTTGCTCTGGGGAATGGATGAAGTCTGGGGTTGGTAGAAAGACAAAGACTTTTGCTTTCTTATTTTATGCCTCTCTGTATATTAGTTGACTTTTCCCCACATGCATGTATTAGTCATATTTTTAAAAACATAATTAAATGAGATGGCATTTTTAGTGATCAAATTAGCAAAGTGCTCTGGTTTTGTTTAGTTGTTTGGTTTTATTTTTGCAGTACTAGAGATTGAACCCAGGGCCTCCCACATGCTAGGCAAGTGCCCTACAACTGAGCTACACTCCAGTCTTGTTTAGCTGTTTTAATGACAGTACTTTGCAGGAAAAGAGATTGTGAAATAGATACCCCTAAATTACTAGTGGCATTGTAAATTGTTACAATCCTCTTGGAAAAACATTTGATAATATGTAACAAAGTCTGTAAACATTCATTTCTTTTGGTACTATACCATTTTTTACAAATTTCTTAAGGGAATCTGTCCCACACATGAAAAGTGCTTTATATATAAAACTATCAATGAAATTTCTTTAAAAAGTCTGGATATTTGGAAACAAATATCCAGAGATAGAGCAAAGCATATTCATAGAAAATTAACATTATATAATTATTTGAAGTGATATTTTCAAGATTTTTTCCTTTTTTTTTTTTTTTTGCTGAAGATCAAACCCAGGGCACTGTATGTGCTAGGCAAGCGCTCCACCACTGAGTTACAGCCCAACCCTAAGATTTTGCTACAAAAAAAGGATGGCCAAAGTATAAAATTAAGAGACAGAAGTAGTACACACTGTTAAACACAGGGGACAGAATGATCACAACCATGTTAAAAGACATTCTTGGATAAAATACAGCAAAATGCTATTAGTAGATAACAGAACTTTCCTCTACTGACCTTAGCTTTCTGTATTTTCCATGTTTTCTATAACAAGCATTTATTATTTTATAAGGGAAAAGAAATATTCTATAAAGAAGGAAATGAGACACATTTGGTATGATTTGTTCATAGTCAACTTCTTCTGACGCTAAATTAATCTACCACTTCAATTTCTAAATTAAATGCTCTCTTACCATTTCTAAAAATTGGCTTCAGCATTTTGCCAAGGATCCATCATCCAACTTGTCAATTTTTATTATCCAAAGACACTAATTACTCATCGTCAAGTGCTGCTAATTTTGTCTTCTAAATATTGATTGACATCACTCTCGTCTCCACCCCCGCTCTTCACCCTGATGAAGTCTTCGATTCTGACCACGCTCTCTTTGCTCTCGGTGTCTCTCTCATTTCCCTCCATTTCATCTCCACTTTGTCACTAGGGCAATCTTTTTACAACACTGAACTACTGCATTATTCATTTGCCTAAATCATTCCAGTGCCACAAAAGTTCTAGCTTCTTGGTCCTGCAATGATCTCCTGACTTGAACCAACCACACTTTCAGCCCTAAGAACACAAACGTTGTGGCTGTCTGAGCTCCCCCTGCCACTTCACACCTCCTTGGCCTTGTTCACACCATTGCTTCAGATTGGGCCCTTCTTCATCCCTTAATTCTCTACCTTCCTCAAGATTCAGGGCCAACATCAGCTCCTCCAGGGAGATATCTCTGACCTCCTCCCAGTGCACATACTTGGATAGGAGTATCAAAATTGCTTCCCCAAAATGAATAAGTCAATGTCCTTTGTTATGTTTTCAAGGCATTTGCATATATAATAATGCACCTAGACCTCATAATAACTCTGTCAAATAGGCAAGAGAGACATATTCCCTATTTTATGGGTGAGAAATAAGATGCAAAGATAATATACTTGGTTGCAGTTACCTAGCTCATAGGGTGAATCCAGGACTTGTACCCAGGTGCTCTGACGCCTAGTAATTATTTCTTCCAACCTTGGTAACTGAGCTGTCAAGAGTAGAGAGGTGAACCTGGAAAGAATGAGGACTAGGTGAGGAGAAAGCAAATGTAGCTGATGGAAATCTTGAAAACTAGTCTAAGGAATTGTTTTGGCTGATGGACCACCATTTATTGAGTGCTGACTCTGTTCCAGTTTGGGTGCGAGGCACTTAATGCAAATCACCTTGCAAAGTGGTTAAGAGCCAGCTGTGTGAATCACAGCTCTGCTACTCGTGTGGGCCTTGGGACAGCTCCTCCATGCTGCAGTTTCTCCTCCATAAAACAAAGCTAATCAAGGCGCCTTCCACATGCAGCTGTGGTTAATACTCACGCAGTCTAAAACAGCCCACAGAGCATAGACTCAACCTATGTTAACTGTTATTATTACATCATCATCCAATCTTCAAAACATTCACATTTTTACCTATAAAAACATCAAGGCTCATGTAGGTAAATTGCTAGGGCCATATATCTAGTAAGCACCAGATAGTTCCAGCCCAAGCCTGTGCCCTTTCTACTACACAGAAGAACCTAGCAGAGAAGAGATGAGATGGGGCTCTGGGTCATAATAAAACCATTGGTCAGCACTTGCTGGTGGTGATGGTATCTTGAGCAAGTTGCTTCACCTTCTCAGTAGTGGTTTCCACATTTCAAAATAGTAGAACCTACCTCTGATTGGGCATGGAATGTAGCACAATACCTGAAACATAGGCAGTGACACATACAATAATTATGCTTATTATGCCAAGTCACTGATTCTTGAAGGATGTAGTGATCAGGATGCTTATACTTGACTGCCATGTGGAGGCCTGGGACAGAGATAGGGAAGGAGCTGTTACAACAACCTAGATATGGAAGGTCAAGGACCTGGCAAGCAATGACAGGAGTGCCAGGAGAGAAGAAAGGGAAGCTCACAGGTGACTGAGAGACATACTTCATTAAACATCCTAGTATTGTATCTTTAAGTGTTATTCAATATGTCTCAATAATGACAATGACTTCTACCAACTTTGTTTCATGGTGCAGTCTTTAAAATTTTAATCCATGTTACTGATGCAATTAATATAGACAATGGATATTTTCTAAGCTGATTAGAAAAGGGGAATCATTGCAAATTCAGTTAGGACATTAAAAATTGTCAAATACTGTTGTAACAACCGTCAACCAGAAATCCTTGTCTGTCTGGTGGAATCATGACCTAACAAGGGTTGTTGGCTACAACATTCTTAGTCAACAAGGTCCAAGCAGAGGAAAAAGGATGTGTAGTTATTTGTGAAGAATTAATGGTTAAAAGCATTTTATCCCTAACAAATTCTTTTGTCTGTCCTCTTTCCTTCTTGAAGGTCAAGAATCATTCCATGGAAGTTTAGGTAGGGCTGTGGTTTAGACACACAAGGAAAAAGTGAAGGATGCATGTTGTTTTTACTGAAGCAGAACTCTTAAAGGCTGGGCTTAAATTAAGTTGTTTTCTTCTCTTAACATATAAACTCTCAAAATGAATTGGCTACTAAGACTCCTTTAGTGGAAATGTAAGCAGTACATTATCTGGTACATTTAGTATGAAAAATGATTGTTACCTAGCCTGGGTGGGAAGAAAACCTGTTGAATGAGAATCAAGGGAAATGAGAATTTGTTGTGACCAGATGAACAGAGACCCAATATTAAGGGTATCCTGTGAGAGAATGAATATACAAATGGGCAATGGCCAGGTCACATACACAAAAAGCATTCTGACCCACAGCCTGCAGCAGCCTTCCAGGAAATAAACCCACGTCTACACACAACCCAGGAAGCCACCTGGCTCTGTCAGACTTGTAGGAAGTCAGTCTCCTCCTATCTCTAGTGACCATCCAGGAAGCAAAACAATAACTTCCCTAACAATCACCTCAGCATGCCAGGGCATGATTAGTTAATGAAAGTTTCACTATTTTTTTTTCTTTTTTTAAATTTGTTCGTTTTAGATACACAAGACAGTAGAGTGTGTTTTGACATATGATACATACATGCAGTGTAACTTACTCTAATTAGGATCCCATTCTTATAGTTGTACCTGATGTGGGCTTCACTAATTTTTGTCCCTGCTTTCAACTTAGGACCAATCTGAGAAAGACAAATATACACCCCTAATCAGTCACACAGGATGCTCCACTTCTCATGAGCCGGCCCACAGCTTCCCAATGCCCACAGCCTCCAGTCAGGGTGCACCTGAAGCCTCCATTTTCCACTCCATAGCCTGCTCACACCTCTGCCCTCTGTGCATCTCTGCCAAACCTGCAACAAAGGCTGACTCTCTTGCAATAGCACGTTCAGAATAAATGGCCTTTGCTTTCCTCATTTGCTTGATCTTAGTTCATTTCTATTCTTGAGAAATAAAGACATTTTTACTTCTATGGAAATAATGGAAAGACTCTTAATTTTGAAAGTACCAACAGAAGATACTTTACCTTTGATACTGGTAGCATTGTGGATTATAGAAACAAAGCTACAGAGTATGTCCAAATAACTGAGCAAAATAGGGTAGGTGTGGCGGGGGAGGTAGAATTTGTATAAAAAGTAGCATGTGGCATCTATTGTAAACCACAGTACACCCCATAAATATGTACAATGCCATTTGTTTGGGTACTGGGGATTGAACCAGGGGGTTTATAACATTGAGCTGCATCCCCAGCTCCCTGTCTTGTCTTTTCTTGGCAGAGAGCCTCATGAATGCTCAGCAAGCACTCTACCACTGAGCTGCATCCCCAGCCTCCCACCCCCGTTTTTATTTTTCATTTTGAGACAGGGTCTCACTAAGTTGCAGAGGCTGATCCTCCTGCCTCAACCTCCTGAATCACTGGGATTACAGGCATGCACCACTGTTCCTGGCATATATGTACAATTATTGTGTAGCAATTAAAAAACAAAAAGGCAGTGGGAAGAGGTATTGAATACACAATTTCTCTTTCCAACCACATTTGTTTCCCTTGAGAACAAGTTGCATATGCATCATTGTTAGGAGTGAAGGATCACTGCTGTTGAAATGCTTTCTGTTCCCTCCTTTTTCCACCTCTGTTGGTTCCTGGAGTTGCCTCCTTTTCTTCAGCCAGCTTGATATAATAGGCCTTTTGCTTTGAGAAAAATGAGCATCTTTTTCATCACATACTTCACTAAGCCACAGGACCAGCTACATAATTTGTGCAAACTAAAAATGTGAGGTTTCTGGTTCCAAAATTATCAGGAACTTTCAGACAGTGACAGCAGAGCATTAACTCCAGCAGGAGGCCCTTCTGAGACGCTTCTGAGACCCACCCGGGTTGCACACCTGGAAAGCCAGCCCGGCCAGGCTGAAAGGCAAACACGTCTTAGGAAACATTTCTCCCCTTTCTGGGGGGCTTTTCCTCTTTGATTTGCTAAGGGAACAATCTCTGGAAAATTCTATCCTTTTCATGACAACAAAGTAAAGATGAGCAGAAAATTTTCCTGGCCTTTCTATCCCTGTCAATCCCAGGTTGAACTGCGGACAGATGACCCTCCCAGGCAGGAGAGGTTCTGCCTGCATTCTCTCTTCGGTCTTCATCAACAGCACTTCAGAGGCTCTTGAGACTGGAGAGCCTAAAAAACCAAGCATGTGACACCATCAATGTTTTTTTTCTAGGAGACTGTGAGGCCACTTAAAAGCAAGATTCATGCGTTCCTTTTAAGAAAGAACAGAGATCTGTCAGTGATGGATAAAAACTAGATACTGGAAGTTCATAAACTAGGTTAAATGAATCATTAGTCTCTTATTTGCTAAAAATAATAAAAACACACATTGAGTAGCAAATGGCCATGAATATTTAACCATAGCAGATTCCTTTTTTATGTACAGTGTATTTGCAGCTGCCGTTATATACTACCAACAAGAGCAGTAAGGACGCACTGGAGACATAAAGGAGACTCTTATTGTGTTTTTACTGTGAAGAGTCAGCTTTTTTTTTTTTAATTAGGAAAAAAATGAATATTGTTGTCTCCTGGTTTCAAAATACCATTCTTCAGCAAATAAGGCCAAAGGATGTCTCCAAATATGTTTATCAGACAAAAAAAATCCATTATTCATCCTCTGAAATATTTATTGGCATAAAGTTTAGGCAGTATAATTCCATAAAAGACCTGCAAGTTTTTCATAACAAGATTAAACTAGAACTGGGTTCTGTAAAACTAAGCTAAAATGTTATATGAAATTGCATAACATATAAAAACCCAAGCAACTTGAACTCCAAGGTGACTTTTCTACCATCACCAATGTTGGGATTCTAAGGAAGTTAGGGCATTTTTAGTACTGTACTCACTTTATCTTAGACTAGGATCTCAGTTCACCAGAGGTCAAGGAACTAATAGGACTGATTACCAGGTCTGGTTGTGTCTCCCTTCCGTCCCAGGCTCCCACAGTGTTTGTGCTGGAGGCCATTTGGACTCTTCAAACCAGGATGCTCATGGTTCCCATCACCCAAGATACTTTTAGTTCCCTTCCCCTTCCTCTAGCCCTCATGCTGTAGAAATATTCACCTATCTGAACCCATTCACTAAGTGCAGCTTTAATGTGGAAAACAGTTAATTTCATTTGGCTTTATGAATTAATTAAAATAACTCATGGATTCCCCCCCTTAATAATAATAATAATGAAGGTTTATTGAGGCAGACACTGTTTAATCATATTGTATCCATCATCCCATGTGGACCCCATATTAATCCTGAGATGCCTGGGGTTTACAGATGAGGCAACTGAGCCACAGAGGTGAAATGACATGCTCAAGGTCACATGGCTATGACCCCCATTTAAGCAACCTCACAAAAATAGCTGGTGCCAAACAGGACTAGAACACACGTTTTCTGGATCCTGTTTCTGTGTTCTTTTCTCCATAAATACATACTTATCAAGCTACAACTACATGCAAGACATTGTACTGACTCCAGAGAATAACAAGAGTTGTAAAGGCTCTTTTTAAAATGATTTTAAAAGTGATCCAGGCTTGGGTCCTTCTAATCCATACTGCATGCTGATACATCATTAAAATAATATATTTAAGTCTTTTGGGTTCACAGCATTTTTAGCTGTTCTCTATTTTGTTCAGAACCAAGTTTAAGTCCCTCTGCAAGGTACTTAAAGGAACTAGCATAGCAGAAAGAGTAAGGATGTGCTGCCAGACCTGGGTTAGAATCCTGGTACTAGCCTTTTGACCTTGGTCAAATCATAGGATCTGTCTTAGTCTCAGTTTTCTTATCTTTAAACCTGGAAAACAGAGTTGTTGGAAGTAGTCAAGAAGGGCAACAAAGGGCCTGGCATATAGTGGGTGGCAATGAGTCCATTGCCTGCTCTGTCCCTCCCCACCCTAGACCTAGTTCTATTTAATTTTTCATGGTACAGACACTATTTTGGCCAGGCTGTCTCCTTACCATTCCCTGAACACAGTTACACAATCCTACCTTGTCTTAAGTGTTCTGGTGGGTCTGGAGTCCCCTCCCTGTTCCTCTCTGCTCTAAGTCCTACTCATCCTTAAAGATCCAGTGCCTTTTTGCAGTCCCCCCAAGATCACACATTCCTGAAGCTGTTCAGTCTTCTGTTATAGATTCAGTACCCCACACTGTTGTTAAACTTTTCATGCATGTCTTATCTCCCCAAAGGTGCTGTAGGCGCCCTTGGGGGGCAAGAATGGAGGCTTCTTTCCTTTGCATCTCCCAGAGATGACTGCCATAGGACACTAAAGGCAAGTATTCCGTAAATACATGCTGTGTGTATGAATGAGCGTGACATCATATTCTGTTTTGCTAAATCATATGTGTATGCCAGAGGGTTAAAATGTGAGAAAATGACACTGCTACTTCTCCTCCTTCCAGAGCACAGTGCTTTAAAAAATATCTGTCCAACCTGCTTTCTTCCTTTTTTTTCATGTAGTATTTCTTATCCAATATTTCAATTTACCACTTAAATTCTGACTTGAAAAAAAATAAGTATTGGAGTGTGTGTTTCAAATGGGGATGGGGTGCACCAGCTATGACTAATGTCTTCAATTTATAGTACATCCAATTTGGAGAAAACCAGACTTTCTCATAAGGTTGCATAACCACTAACAAAAACATTTTTGGCCTCAGGATGTGTTTTTGGAAGAATTTAGCCTTTTGTTAGAGTAGGGAAAATATAAAAACCAAGGGCATAGGCTATCCTTGATATACCTCTGACTCTACACAGAGATGGCCCTCAGATACAATTCAAATTCAGTGTCCTCTCCTGTAATGTGTGATGGTGGGCAGAAAGGAAATTGTTGCACTCAATAAAAATGGTTTGTTCTAATTCTGCATAGTGTTTCCTTGTGAACTATGTAGGTATTGCCAACCATTGAGTATCAGCATCAAGAATGATCAAAGGGAATGAGTGAGAGATGATGTCATTTATTTCTACATCTCCCTGTTCTGGATTAAACAATCAAAACAAACAGGCCTATATATTACCCACTTCCTATAATTTGTTGTTTCAGCCCTTTGGAGGTAGAATAATGGTGAAGTATCTTTCAAATGAATCATGAGGCCTAGAACTCCAGTTGCCTTGAGGGCTACAGGTAAAGAATGTGAGGCATGTGAGGAGGCAAGACCCAAAGGTGGCTAGCAGGTAACACTGATGAACACCTCAAGTTTACACTGCACTGAGAAGTCTTTTCCACTCTCACAACAAAGGGTGTAAAACTGGGCCAGGACCAAATTGTCATATGAGTCTAACATAAGAATGAACTGAGCCAGGTGTGGTGGCACACGCCTGTAACCCCAGCACTTCGGAGGCTGAGGCAGGAGGATCGCAAGTTCAAAGCCAGCCTCAGCAACTTAGTGAGGCCCTAAGCAACTCAGTGAGACCCTGTCTCTAAATAAAATACAAAATAGGGCTGGGGATGTGGCTCAGTGGTGGAGTGCCCCTGGGTTCAATCCCCAGTACCAAAAAAAAAAAAAAAGAAAAAAAAAAAAGAATGAACTGAGCAAAGCTTTTAGCCAGATGCAGTGCGATGCATGCTGGGATTCCCAGCACCTCAGGAAACTGAGGCAGGAGGATCTCAAATTCGAGGCCTACCTTGGCAGTTTAGTGAGACTCTTTTTCAAAAAAATAAAATAGGCTGGGGATGTAACTCAGTGGTGGAACACCCCTGTGTTCAGTCCTTTCTATCCCCCTTGCCAGAAATTTTTTAAATATCAGTTGTATAACAATTTAAATTGTTTTAAGTGCTTAAAAAAAAAGTCTGTTTTAGTAGCATACATTGGTAATCCCAGTTATCCCAAGCTGAGGCAGGAGGATTGTGACTTCAAGACCAGCCTGGGCAACACACCAAGACCCTGTTTCAAAAGAAAAGTTAAAGGCAACAACTTTCACCCTTTTGTCTATAACAAGCTATTAATTCTTAATTTTATTTCTTCCCATTAGGATTCATTTTGCTGCTGAAATAGAAGATATAGAATTAAGATCTATAAAATGGAATTTTGAATCAATCATCAGAAGCAAAAAAATTGTTTTCAAGGACAGGAATGAATTCTGACATTGTAATTACAAAATCAGTGGAAAGTTTGGTAGTAGAATGTGAGCTCTGAAAATTATTATGTTGTCATTATGAATTAATGACCATGAAAGAAATTAGATTGGAGTGGTAATGGTAAATTACAGAGAAAATCTATGGCACTGCTATCTCCTGAGGTATCAAGAGTATTTGTCGTAATTTACTTGATTAAAAAATCCAAGTAGTGGAAAAATACAAAGACGTAGATTTTTGTAATGATATTATACAAATATTAAAAATGTAAAAAATGGTATTATACAGGGTTTTCTTACCAATTCAGAACATGCTCATTATAACACCATTTAAAATATTAAAACCCAAAGCACCTAAATGTTCAACAATGTGGGAATGAGTAAATGATAGTATATTCAATATTACAATTATTTAAAATTATAAATCCAAATATCATAAGTCAAAAAATATAAATGATGTCAATCTTTAATATATATAAATATTTATGTATGCTATGACTACAACCATGTACAAATATGCACAAGAGAAAATAATGGAGGAGAATGGATGAAAATGATTGTGGAATTTATATTTTTCTTTTCCCCCAAATCTCATGTAGTGTTTTAAACTCTATAATTTAAAAAAAAAAAAAAAAACCACAACTAATTTCTATTTTGAAGAAAAAAAAAACCTAATTCCTATTTTGAAGACTTGTCATATGCTGGAATATATTTATTAGTTTAGAGTTACAAAATTGCCAGTTTTCAATCATACTTGACCCACAAAAATCACAATCTGTGGTTCAACCTAATGCTGTATTATCATTGTCCGATTTACAAAGTGAATCCATTTGGGAATAAAAGTGGCTAAGTCCTATTTCAAAATGTTCCTTAAACTTCAAAATGTAGTCTAACTTTGAAAATTATTAGAAGTCAATTACTTGGAAACCACATTTGAAAACTGTGACTCCAAAATAATCAAGAGCCAAGGGAGGTTTTCAGTTTTTAAGAAAATGAGCTTAGTTCAGACTATTTTGAGTCCAGGCAGAGTTACTGCCATTGCATCTGTTTTGTAAATGCCTTTGAAATTAAGTGTCGTGTTCATTTATAATTATCCAATGACCAGTATACAGTAAAACATTCATGATTTAATAAATAAATTTGCTTCTAACCTGTTCTGGGAATGACATTTAAATTGCTTGGTACTCTGTGATTACTCAGAGATAATTAGTCCTCTAAATATTACTGTAATGAAAACCATGGGTTTAATGAATCATACAAATCCAAGCCAAACAGAATCTTTACTGAATATTTAAGTTCAGCATAAAAATTGTTTAACGACTGGTTAAATTTGAAAAATTGTTTGGGCCAGTCAGGCTATGAAAATGAAAACTAAATGTATTTATGGGGATTTTATAATAGGAGTACTAGAAAACAGAAGTTGAAAAACCCAGATTCTCAGTGAGATTAGACTTCACCTTGGCTGTACAATTGTTATTGTGAATATTCGACATTGTGGATCAGTGTTTCTGACTTTCAGTGAGGCATTTTATGGTCTTTTATGATATTTTTGTTAGTAAAGTACAGAAATATAGTCAGTAGGGTTTTATTGTGTGTGTACATGTGCAAATATGTATTTGTATTTGTACTATTTGCATCCAGTATAGTGCCTGGTATTTGGTAGATAATAAATAAGAGGTTGATGAATAAATATTTGGGTTATCTGAAGAGGTGTATAAAAAAGTGAAGTGCAAATAAAATGCTTGAAGAGAGAGCTTTTGTGGACCTTAACCTTGGCTCAGTCTTGTTTTCAGTGACTTTAATAGAGATATATAAGACATTAAACAAACATTCCAAGTAATGAAAAGTTAATAGGACTAGTCAGTGAAATCAAGATGCTAAGTTATCTTGGAATTGGAATCTTGGACTTGGAATACTGAGTTGAACCCTGTCTGATCAAATTTTATATCAATAAATGTAAAAGTCCTCATATAGGTATCTGAAAAAAATCAATTTCATAGGTAGTATATGGTAAAGAATGCTTTTTTTTTTTTTTTTTTTTTTGCGTTGCTGGGGATTGAACCCAAAGAATACCTTATTAGCAACTTGTATTAACTGGAGAATTCATGTGACTTTTTAAAATATTTTTGGTAAAAAACACAGAACAAAATTTGTCATGGTCAGCATTTTGAACTGTACACTTCAGGACTGTTAGTACATTCACATTGTTGTGCACCAGATCTCTAAAACTTTTTCGTCTTGCAAAATGAGCAACTCTGTGTTCCCCGACCCCCAGTCTCTATGGGTCATCAATCTATTTTGTTTCTAGAATTGACTTCCTTATAAACCTCATGTAAGTGGAATCATGCAGCATTTCTCTTTTTGTGAATGCCTTGTTTCACTTAGCATAGTGTCCTCAAGGTTTATCCATGTGGTAGCATGTAACAGGATTTCCTTATTTCCTAAAGATGAATATGATTTCACAATATGTATATGCCAGAATTTTCTTATATATTCACCCATCAGTGAAGATTCAGATTGCTTCTACCTCTTGGCTATTGGGAAAAAGTACTGCAATATGTGCAGGTATCTCCTTGAGATCATGCTTTCAGACTTTTTGGGTATAGACCAGGCGTGAGATTTTTGGATCATATGGTAGATCAATTTTTAATTTTTTGAGGAATTTCCCTCCCATTTTCCATAACAGTTGTAGCTCTTTATGTTCCCACCAGCAGTGTTCCAATTTCTCCACATCCTCACCAATGCTTGTTCTTTTCTACTTTTTAAATGCCATCCTAATGGATGTGAGGTGATATTTTATTGTGGCTTTGGTTTGCATTTCCCCAGTGATTTGACATGTTCAGTATCTCTTCATATGCTTGTGATCATATGTTATCTTCTTTCAAGAAATGTCTATTCAGGTCCTTTGCCCATTTTTTAATTGGGTTCTTTGATTTTTGTTGTTGAGTTGTAGCAGTTCTTTACATATTCTGAATAAAAACCCTTTCTCAGATGTATGGTTTGCAAATAGTCCTTCCATTCTATTGATTAACTTTTCACTCTGTTGATTTTTTTTCAGTGTGTAGAACTTTCTGATTCCTATTGTCCTGTTTATCTATTTTTGCTTTTGTTGCCTGTGCTTTTGAGGTCATGTCCAAAACAATCATTGTCAAATCCAATATCATAACACTTTTGCCCTATGTTTTTCTCCAAGAGTTTTGTAGTTTTATGTTTTAAAGTTTAGATCTTTTATTCATTTTGAAGTAATTGTTGTATATAGTATAAGGTAAGTGTCCTAAGGTTATTTTTAAGTTTGGAAGCTTTTATCTTAGATTTTTAAAGTCTTAATAATGTTACTATTTAAACAGAAATAAGTCCATTTAATTTGTATGTTAACATAACAACAAAACTAATAAAAGAATGCATGATTGATTGATTTATAGCAAAGACACTGGAGTTTTAATGCACATTTGTTTCAAACATGACCTTCTACAGTCAGACTAGCTTGAGTTCAAATCATACAGCACCACTTATTGTGGGTGTTTTGACAAAGTTTCCCTAGATTCCAAGCCTCCACTTTCCAATTATAAGAGGGAAAATTGGAGTCTTTATAGGGGTGTAGACCAGCCTCACCAGTTTGTGGCAGTTTTAAATGAAATAATGTAATCATATCTCCAGAACATAATAAGCACATCCTAAATGATACCCTGTTACTATTACCAAACATTACTTTATTTCAGGTTTCCTTTCCTTTTCCCTGACTACCTCAATTCTTAGAATTTATTAAGAGAAAAAAAAAAGTTGATCTTTGAAAATATGATGTGTCTCATTTTTCTTGTTTCTAAATGTAAGAGGAAGGATTTTTACAGAAATCTCTCCCATAAAGTCTCTGTTTAGATATTACTTGCTCTGGAAATTAAGCTGAAATTCTTCAGTGCTTGGTCAGGGCTGTGCACTAAAGATGCCCTGGCTTGATGTGTCCCTGTGAGAATGTGTCATAGCTTGTATTTGCTCTTATTCGAAAAGCAGCAGTTCAGTTTTTCTCGAGAATGGGCCCTCCTTACTGCATGCAGTCTTGGTGGAACTATTGGTGAAGTTGTCTTGCACTCCTAGGTCAAGGGATGGGCACATGACCAGATTATTCTGGAATTTGACTCAAACAAGAATGATTGACATATTGTTGGTAAATGATAGAGCAGATTTATTTCATCTAGGGAGCCTTGAGAAGATACTCCATTCTTTTCTGTCCTCTAGATCTTTGGTGATATTCAAGTTTCAGGTGTTTTGAGACACTGATTCTTCATTTTTTTTCCCTGAAGTTTTATGAGCTGCCACAAGAGGAGAAGAAATATATATTTCTCCTGCGTGTATGTTTGTGTGTGTGTGTGTGTGTGTGTGTTTGTGTGTGTATTTCTTCTTCTCCTGCCTGAGACAGCAAATTATTGTTTGTTGCTTGCACCCCACGAGTTTGAATGGATTCAGCACTTGTCACCTTGTACTATCATTGACACTTCCTTTTCTGTCCTCCCCTAACATCACATGCTCCTTGGGAATAGCAACAATAGCTACATTGCATTATTCACGCAGTGACCAAAATGCTGTTTCATCAGGAGCAGGAATCAATCACAATGTTTTATTTGTGATGGGAAGTTATCGGTTCAGTCATTAAGTCATCTTCATGATACTTAAAATTACTGTGTCAATTAATGAAACATTAAAAATGACTCTTGGAAATTGCCTAACCCTAGATTTTCATATATATATATATATGAAAAGCACATATTCAGAAGTTTATGAAAGTAATCAAATAAGCAGGTTTGTTACAGGTTATGAAACCTGTAACATTCTTGCCTTAGTTGTTCTGGTCTATAGCTTTCCATGGGCTTTCATTTTCTTAGAGGAAGTCTTATTAGAGCTCAACTCTGGGTATAAACACTAAGGAATTGAAAATAGGGTCTCAAAGGGACGTTTGCACACTCATGTTTATTACAGTATTTTCCCCAGTAGCCAGAAGTTAAAAGAAACCTGATGTCCATCAATGGATGAATGTATAAAGAAAACATTGTGGGCTAAGGAAGTAGCTCAGTGATAGAATGCTTGCACAGCATGTATGAGACCCCGGGTTTGATTCCAGCACCACGAATAAGGAAAAAGGAAAAATAAAATACAGTATGCACATCTAGTGGAATCTGATTCATCCTTGGAAAAGAAGGAAATCCTGTCACATGCTGCAACATGGATGAATCTTGAGGACAGTTTGCTAAATGAAACAAGCCAGTCACCAAGAGAAACGCTTGCATGATGCCAACTTACATAAGGTATGTAAGGAAGTCTTAGAAATAAAGTAGAATGGTGGTTGCCAGGTGCTGGGGTGGGGGTAGTAGAGTGTTGTTGCCAATAGATACAGAGGTTTAGTTTCACAAGATAAAAAAGTTCTAGAGATCTGTTGCACAACAACATGCATATTGTTAGCCCTATTGAGCTGTTCACTGACAAATTGTTACGATGGAAAACAACAATATTAGACAATTTGATTTTCCAAGAAGCAAACATTTTTAAATGTTATTATGGAAGAAACCAATGTATCATTACTAATTGTGCGTTGGTCTTGTCTCCAGGTGAAATGAATAACAGAAATAAGAGCTTGGGGAGACTAATGTACCAGGTTGGGAGTGATCTAATCAAAAGTAGCTATTATGATAGTTAATTCCTTATTAAGGTAGAAAATAAACAACTTAAAATAGTCTAACATCATGACTTTATCAAATTATATCTATGTACACATCAGTGATTTGCTTCCCATTTTACATACAGGCATAATAAAAGGGTTGACTAATCAGCCTCTGTAGTCTACCAAGATTTCGCAGATATTTTTTCCTAGAAGAAAGTTTTTCTTTTTAGGCCTTTAAAGAAGTTTAGAACTTCACATAGTTTGAAAGAGGAACTCCCTCAAAATTTAGTAACTGCATTTCAGCATTTAGATCATTTGCAGCTTTCTTTCCCTCCTCAATTTAATTGCAAACACCTTCAACAGAGTGATAGCAAACTAATTAGCAATTCCTTTTCCTTAAAAAAATACTTCTAATCAAGTAAGATAATCATTTTTGATTAAACAACAACCAGAGTTATCAAATGTAAATTTGCAATTGATTACAGAAAAAAAATATAGTGTGTGCTTTCCCTCTTAATAACAGTAAGAATTATTTCTTTCCCACTCAGTTATATTTAGTTCCTCAGATTAATTCAGGCTGATCCATCTCTTTTGATGGTATGCTCACTTAGGAATGCCTTTATTTCCCAGAAGAATAATCTCAGTGCAAGTAAAATATTCAGATGCAAAGCATACATATGTTAAGAAGAAAACTGGCAGTTGCCCAAATATTTTAATGATTTAGATGCTACTAACCTTCTATAATTCAGTATCTCAATTCTGGGAGGAATAATAAGGCCATAGGGGCTAATATTTAGTCCTAAAAGAGAAAACTGACTGTCTAGAATAACTATTTCTTTTTAGAAAAGTTACCTAGTTTTCTTATCTATTTATTCATCCATCCAATAAAAAAATGTAATAGGTACCTATTGTGTTTCAATCAGTCTGGGGCATCTAACAGTGGACAAGACAGTGCCTGCCTCAGAGAGTTTACGAGCTGATTGGGAAGACAGGCAAATTAATAGGTAATTACAAAGCAGAATGCCATGTGCTACCAGAGGGAAACAGGAATATAAACATTTAGAAAGGGTCTTAACATTGGGGAGCCAAGAAGGAGGTGCAGTGTGAGTTTAATCCTAAGGGGTTAGATAGGTTGGGTACAGAAGCAAAGATCAGCATGTGCAGATTTCAAAGGTGAGGCAAGGTACTATGTCTTTTGGGAAGACCTACAAGAAGTTCAGCATGTCTGGAATAGAAATGTGAAGAGAAAATGGTAAGAGAAGACTCTGGAGTAGAAAAGAAGGACCATTATGAAGGACAATGTGCACCATATGAAGATATTTGTATGCTATTCTAAAAGCAATAAAGACCAAGTTAAGGTATATTTTGAAAAATTCTTAAAAGAAAAATTTGAATCGGTCTTTTCCTTTCCCCATGCACTATACTGGATTGCAAACTGAATTATGTCTATTTCAGAAAAGGCTATGCTAAAAAAAGAAAACAAAGAAAAGGCTATGCTAAGGCAGAACATGAGGTAGTTAAATTTCATTCTTTTTTTTTTTTTTTTTTTTTGGTACTGGGGATTGACCCAGGGGTGCTTACCTACTGAATCAGATCCCCAGTCCTTTTTATGTTTTATTTAGAGGACAGGGTCTTACTAAGTAGCTAAGGGCCTCACTAATTTGCTGAGGCTGACTTTGAAGTTGGGATCCTCCTGCCTCAGCCTTCCAAGCTGCTTGGATTACAGGTATGCACCACCACACCTGGTCTCATTCTTCATTCTTTAAGATACACTTCGGTTTTATATGAATAGGTACAAGAAGACAGAAAAGTGAAGATGTTTGATATGTAAACTGCAGTAGAATTGCCTTCTGCTATGATAGGAAAGAATGACATATAATAACATCAATGTTTATATTAATCCTTAACAGGGGTAGAACCCTAAGCATCATTGAAAGAGATTCCCCTCTCTTTCAATGATAGGACATTTTTCTCTATGTTGAAAACAAACCAAAGCAGAACAAAAAGAACAAAGAACCACCATCTTGAAGGACCAATAAGCAGCTAAATTGTTTTGGAAAAACACAGACGCTAATCCCAGTGGCCAGAATGTATTGTCACAACAGTAAGACTGTATTTTAGGCAACAAAATGGTTAGGCAATTGATCTGCGATACAGTATATCATGTTGGTAAAAAACTGTGGCATTTGCGTCAAATACACCTAGATTTAAATCCTGATTCTGCCACTTACTGTCACTTTCGCCTCTCATTCCTCACGCCTGGTTTTCCCTCAGTGCTGCTGAGCGAGAAACAAGCTGTCTTCACTTCAGATTCCACAAGAAGTGGGGCTTAAAAAAGCGACTGATGACAGGGATCCTTCGATTATATAGAGATAAATAAACAGTTGATTATTTATTTGACAAAAAAAATTTCTCAAGTGTAGATCATGCACTTTTTTTACAAGACAACTGTAAAAATAAGGTTCAGATGCCATTGCAGCTACAATATTCTGGGAAAGACGGTCTGGGAAAGCATTCTGTCTGATTCCTCCACATCAATAGCCCGGGTATGAATAGATGGGGGAAAGGGAGACCGATGGGGAGGGCAGTGCTGCATGCAATATTCACGTATGAAGTAGCTAACATACTCAAAGGGAATATAAAATTCAATAAGGAACACCTGATATGTAAGCTCCAGAAGGGTTGCGACCAGATCCTATTGTCAAGTTGGCTTTTGAAAAGGACCAAGCCAAGTATCACAGTACTGTGAGGATAAAGAGGAGGGATGATCCCATTTGGTTAGAAGGATAAAAAATCGTTTTATGAGGGAAGGTGCATTTGGGATGGTTTTGAGAGTAGGATATTTCAAATAAAGGAAGGAACATGGTTTGAAGATGGACCGAAGGGATTCAAATTTAGGTCTGTCATTTTCTAACTATGTGACTTAGGAAATCCCTTTTTTTTTTTTTTTTTTT
>JAJEJO010000167.1:121412-141428 GCA_020662805.1 Glaucomys volans
AAATGAAGTACTTAAGGCAATGCCTGGGACATAGTGTTCAATAAATTGCATCTTCTACTGCGATTATCAAAAGCAGAAAGTTCCATAAGAGAGGAAAAGCACATAATGAAGACTGGTGGAAGAGCAAGGCCCTGAAGGATAAGGCTAAAGTCAAATGCTGGAGCTGTACTGTAGGGAGCCCGGGATGCCAGAAAAAGGAGTTTAGCATTTATTCAATAAAAAAAATTTAACTAGATGAAAATTGACTTTTTAGGTTAAATAATTAGTATGTGGGTTGACAATGGGTTAAAAGTGAGAGAAGGAGAGATTGGCCTCAAGATGCTAGTTGGAATGTCATAAAAGTAGTGTGGATGAGTTTTGGGGGGCTTGTGGTGGTAGTAGGAAAGGACATGAGATGTAGAGGTATAGTCCATAGCCTGACAGAGAAAGGGTTGCTTGTTTCATGAAAGTTTGGTGTGGCTGTGAATGGAAATTTGGAAGCATAAGTTGGTCTAGAAAGGAGATGGGGAGCAGGTATGCTGGCCTCATTCTCTCAGCCCCCTTAGTCAACGGAAGCTGGAAGATGAGCCAAGCCCATCCAAGAGAATCACAAGAGAGAACTGGAAACAAGATCAAGGAGACTTTTCCACAAAATAATGTTGGTTGCAAACAAAACAAAAACCTGAATGGTATTGGAGATGAGAGAGGAACTAAGAAGATTATTGGAAAAGATGGTTAGATTTGGGGTAGGGCCCTTCTAAAGTAGCAGAATTTAGTTAATAGAGAAGTTCGCAACTAACCAGTCTTACCATCCCAGCTAGCTCATTTGTATCTCTCTACATTTCTTTCTAGGGGCAAGTGGTGTATGTAGCCTATTGGTTGATTCACAATTTGGGTTGGTTTAAGTCCTTTGTTGAATTCCTTCACCAGAGTTGTTATTATTCCACGATTTTAATTCCTTTCAACTTTCCAAAAAGTGCTATAGGTTTTCTAAGTTGTTCTACTTCTCCCACAAATGAGGTCAGAAAAAGAAGTAACTGAACACCTCAAGAATATGAGACGTTAGAAAAGAAGTGGTCCCCAGAAAAATAGGTCAGTGGATAACAAACACCAAGAGGTAATAGATATTTGTTGTAGAATCAGGTCATTTGTGAGAACTCATGTCAAGCCAAAAGAAAAGAAATTCGAGGAGTTTGTACACAACTCCCCAGAACCTATTAATGATGCAATACCCTGACCCCCGCACAATTGGTGCCAGTTGTGAGTGCTGCATTCTGGGACACACTGCAGTAACACACGTTGGTAGAGCAGAAGATAAGAAGATGATTTCCTGGACATTTAAATATGAATGAAACACATTTTATGGGTCCAGCTCTGTGCTAGACTCCAGAGACACAAACTTCAGTGAGTGGGAAGTGGTCTCCTTTCTCAGTGGTTTCATTCTGGCTTCCTTGGCAAATGCTAGCCAGGGCAGAAGAAAGCAGCAGAGTCCAATATGTACACAGTTGCTTATAAAAGCGTCAGAAAGAAGACTAATGAAGAACATGGGACCTGTGAAGATTCAGGCCCTGAATCAAATACAGATCAAGTGATACTAGCTTCGTAGTGAAGCAAAACTGCTCTCTTAGAAGCAAAAATGTTTTTAAATCAGGAAAATTACGTGGAAAGCTGCTTTTTGTGAAAAAAATTTTTTTAATGTAAAGAAAATCCTGCACATCTTGTTAAAGACAGCAACTATTTGCCACTTAAATAACTAGAACACTAGAATATGTAAAGTTCTTTCTCTTATGCATGCTGTAACAATGCAAATATTGTAATTCCTTGAGAGTTTTTATTTTTTTTTATTTTTTCCTTTTCCTTCAGTACAGGGCATTGAACATGGAGATAGCAGGAAGCAGGGGCTCTACCACTAAATTGTATTTCCAGCTCTTTTTTATTTGTATTTTGAGGCAGGGTCTCACGAAGTTGCCCAGGCTGGCCTCAAACTTACAATCTTCCTGCCTTAGCCTCCCAAGTAGCTGGGTTTATGGGCATGTGCCACCATGCCCAGACACAATTCCCTGAATGAGGAACTGTAGATGTCCTAGAGTCCCTTGCGCAGAGCCAGCAAGTCCTTTAGGTCAACCTGCTGATGGGGTTTTGCCTGGATGTCCAGGAGATAAGGGAGGGAGAAGTGCTGGAAGGAGGGCGAACCTCCTTCCCCTCATCCTGCTCCTTGGAGGTGGCCTACCCCTCCCACCCTCACACCAAGGTCTCATTCTAACCTAGTAAGACTTGGGACAGAATATACCACCAATCTTTGTGTACCATCCTCCCACCAGGAGCCAGGTGCCATCACATCCTTATGTTATCATGTTCCATTCTCCTTCCTCATTATCAGTGCCATTCCCACCCCAAAGGTACACTTTGCTCCTCCTTTCTACCTCTACATCAAAACCTGCATAACATTCATTATTGGAATCCACAGGAAAATAAGATTTGCTATGCAGCATTTCACTGAAAGGCAAATTCTACTAGAACATGGTGTTTCCAAATTATAGACAATACCTATAATCTTCCCAAGCACGGTGATGAATGAATCTTTCAATAATGGATTTGATACAAAGGCATTCATTTAGACACATTTAGACATACGCAAGAAATTCAGTCGTTCTTAAAATTTTCCCTTTGGAAGGAATGTATAAGGTGATATTAGTGTTTTGTATCACAAGGATTAAAATCTTTTAAGAGTAGTGGTAAAAGTTAAACGGGTAACAAAGAGCAAAAAATGCTTATAGGTTTATTAAGCTTAATCAAGAAAAAATTTTACAGTGAGAATGTGAACTAGTTTTCCAAAGTCAGTTATCAAGTTATATTATTATAATATTTAACAATAGCCAGGCATGGTCACTGTGAATATTCAGCAGGGACTATCTTGCCACCCAGGGAGCAAAAGTGGGGTGAACCTTATGGCATGGTCCTCTTGTCTTTGGTTTTAGAATTACAGTAGATCAGATTTCAAGATGGTGTCTCCCTTTGTTCATATTTAAAGGAAGTCAGCAGCTAAATTCTATATTTTTTAAAATTTTATTTTAAGAACTTGGCATGCTCAGATATCCTCTCAGAGGGTGCATATAGGCTGCGACCTGGTTACACACAATCCAACAAAGCATAGCTCTCCCCAGAGGGTGATAGTAGCTTAGAACTCTATTGTGCAATAACAGGAGGACAGAGCCTTTCCTGAGAAAAGCATAAACATAGAGATTACTTGCATTTTAATGGAATCACAATAGAGTGGAAGTGAATTTTTATTATCTTGGCTCTTCGTGGTTGTCTGTAAAAAGGAAGTTTTATTCTTTAAAAATTTTAAAAATATGATACTTTGGAAGCTTTTTTGTTTCCTTTAAACTTTCCCATGTTCTTTCTTTAAATTGCTTTCTCTTGTATGTTTTCCTGTCCATTTCTTTCGGTGCTGTTGTCAACCAAATGCTGCTGGAATGACAATATAACTTTGGATGGTGATGGCACACCTCTGCTGTATGTCAGAGGCAGAAAAAGCAAGGGGTTGTTTGTTTGTTTTGGTTTTGGTTTTTGGTACCAGGGATTGAACCCAGGGGCACTTAACCACTGAGATACATCCCCAGAACGTTTTTCTTTTTTTTTAATTTTATTTAGAGACAGGGTCTCATTGAGTTGCTTAGGCCCTTGCTAAGTTGTTGAAGCTGGCTTTGAACTCGTGATCCTCCTGCCTTGGTTTCCTGAGCCACTGGGTTACAGGCGTGTGCCACCATGACCAGCTAGTAAGGTGTTTCTTTTTCTTTTTTTTTTTTTTAACTATTTTTTTTTAAGTTGTGGATGGACCTTTATTTTATTTATTTACTTTTATGTGGTGCTGAGGATTGAACCCAGTGCCTCCCAGATGCTAGGCAAGCACTCTACCACTGAGCCACAACCCCAGGCCTAGTAAGGTGTTTTTAAGTGAACTTTTGTGATAATTTTAGATCTGCAGATCTAAAACTATGTAATGCCTACAGAAAAGTTACAAAGATCATATACAGTGTTCCCATACTTTCATCCCATTTTCCTTTAACAACTTAAATTACTATAACACATTTATTATTCACACTGAGAAACCAATGTTGGTTCAATGCTAGTAACTAAACTCCAGATTTCATTTGAATTTTACCAGTTTTTCCATTCATGTCCTCTTTCTGATTCAGGATCCCAAGCAGGCAACCATATTTCATTTAATTATCTGTTATATCCCCTAAATCCCTGATTGTGACCATTTCTTAGTCTTCCATCATTTTTCATGACTTTCTCAGTTTTTAGCCAGGTATTTTGTAGTGGGTCCCTCAGTTTGGGTTTATCCAATGACTTTTCATGATTAGACTGGGGTTGTTTTTTTGGAAAAAATACACAGAGGCCAAGTGTCCTTTACATGTGTTCAGGGGCAGATAACATCACTGGAGATGTCAACCTTTATCACTTGGCTAATACGGTGTTAGCCATGTAAAGTAACCATCTTTTTTCTTTCTATACTCTATTTTTTGTAAGTAAGTCATTAAATCAAGCCCATACTCAAGGAGAAGTAGGGGTGGTTTGCCTTTAAAATACCTTGCATGTGGAAATGTGAATATATAATAATGCTCCTGTCTTTCATTTAAATTAAATTCAATTAGCTTTCAGGATGGCATGATGAGAAATATTTTGGAGATTTATACAGCAACAGTTGTAATCCCTAGAAGTAGCTATGGGTATTACCATCATATGGAAAGACACAAACCTTAATCCTCCAATGATTATAGATACAAAGGCATGGTTATCTCTCCCTTACCTGAGTTGTTATTAAAATGATTGCTTATTTTTCAGAGCTCTCTGTAAAGTGTGCTGAAATCTCTGGATGAATTTTCTTCTGAGACTGAACGTGTTACAAAGCAAATTATACACAAGCTAAAAATTCATCTTCATATAATTGTACTCAGGGGTCACACAACATTTAAATGAACATTGCCAAGAATACTATTTGTCTGCAGAACCACAAATGCACAAATGAATTACTCCCTTTCAATAACCCATGTATTTGCAAATTTTTTTCAAAGACATCCAACTTACTACTTTACTACTTTGCACGTAAGGGCTTTCCAGTTTATCATTTTCATTCTAGTGTCTTAATATCTTATAAAATGTTATTTTTAATATCTGTTTTTCTCCTATTCTACTGGCTTTCCTTAACCTTTGATTAATATTTTAATTGGCACAATTTACAAAGTAGGTAACAAGATGAAAATGTGTTCTTTTCAGTGTAAAGGAATTATGTGACTATCTTGCAAATCTATAATTAAGGCCTTAAATTAGTTACACTTTCCTAATTTGGTGATTTGTATCTCTCTTTGTCCTGATCAAATTATATTATCATAGAGACACAGTTGTAGTAGTTAGAAATGCACATGAACATAATAGTATGTTCCAAGGTTTCATTTGCTGTTTTCTTTTTTCCCCAATATTTATCATTGCCTTAAGACGATGCACTAAATGCTGCGGGGTAATAATACAAAGTACTTACTTTCTAGTAGAGAAACTCAAGTGAACACAAAATTTATTGTAAGGTATAAAACATTGATTTAAAATAGGTATGAATAAAATGTATCAAAAACGCAAAGTTTCTTTAGCATGATAATGATGAGACCAGAGATATACTTTAGAAAAATTAACTTAGTAACACTCTATCAGATGAATGATGATAGAGGAGAAGGGACGGAGGATGGAAAAAGGAAAGATAAGGGGCAAAGAAATGAACAGAAAATTATTGCTATCAAAGAAGTAATATGACTATGATATTGGCAGTAGAAACAAAGGTTGTAGATCCAATGTATGAGTGTAACTTTTCTCCCACATCCTTACCAACATTTATTGTTGTTTGTATTCTTGATAATTGCCATTTTGACTAGAGTGAGATGAAATCTTAGTTTTGATTTGCATTTCTCTAATGACTAGAGAGGTTGAACTTTTTTCATGTTTGTTGACTATTCACATTTCTTCTGTGAAATATCTGTTCAGTTCCTTAGCCCATTTATTGATTGGGTAATTTGATTTTTTGGTGTTAAGTTTTTTTGTGTTCTTTATGTTTCCTAGAGATTAATGCTCTATCTGAGGTGTGTGTGGTAAAGACTCTATAGGCTCTCTCTTCATGTTATTGTTTCCTTTGCTGAGAGAAACTTTTGAACTTTTTAGTTTGAATCCATCCCATTTATTGATCCTTTTTTTTTTTTTTTTTTTTTTTGGTGGTGCTGAGGAATTGAACCCAGGACCTGCGCATGCAAGATGAGCACTCTACCAACTGAGCTAAATCCCCAAGCCCCATTTATTGATTCGTGATTTTACTTCTTGAGCTTTAGGAGTCTCATTAAGGAAGTCAGGTCCTAAGCCATCGTGATGAAGACTGGACCTACTGTTTCTTCTAATAGGTACAAGGTCTTTGTTCTAGTGCCTAAGTCTTTGATCCACTTTGGTTGATTTTTGCACAGGGTGAGAGATAAAGGTTTAATTTCATTTTGTTATATACGAATTTTCCAGTTTACCCAGCACGGTTTGTTGAATAGGCTATCTTTTCTCCAATGTATGTTTTTGGCGCCCCTGTTTAGTATTGGTGCAACCACTATGGAAAGCAAAGTGGAGATTTCTCAGAAAACTTGGAATGGACCCACCATTTGACCCAGCTATCCCTCTCCTCAGTTTGTACCCAAAGGACTTTAAAATCAGCATACTACAGTGACACAGCCACATCAATGTTTATATCAGCTCAATTCACAATAGCTGGAACCAACCTAGATGCCCTTCAACAGATGAATAGATAAATAAAATGTGGCACATGTACACAATGGAATATTACTCAGCCTTAAAGAAGAATAAAATTATGGCATTTGCAGGTAAATGGATGGAACTAGAGAATATCATGCTAAATGAAATAAGCCAAGTCCAAAAAAACCAAAGACTGAATGTTTCTCTGATAAGAGGATGCTGATCCATAGTGGGAGGAGGGGAGAATGAAAGAACTTTGGATTTTGCAAAGGGGAGTGAGAGGAGGAGTGGGTGGTGGGGTTGGGAAGGACAGTAAAATGAGACAGAAATTATTATCCTATATACATGTATGATTACACTACTGGTATGACAACACCATGTACAGTCAGAGAAATGAGAAGTTATGCTCCATTTGTGTACAGTGTGTCAAAATGCATTCTATTGTCATGTATGACTAATTAGAACAAATAAAAAAAAAGATGTAGGTCCAAGAAATACTACAAATGTGCATCCAAATAGGTCAGGGCTCTGATTGAATATGAGGAATGATGGATGGAAAAGACTTTAAAAAACTTTGATATTTCAAGAAAGAAAAAGCGTCAGTAATAAAATGTAGAAAGAACATTTTCTACTCTTATTTATTTGTATTTCTTTGCAACAATTTTTTTACAATGTGTCCTCTGTGTGTTGAGAGGTCAGTCTATTACATTAGAAAATTTCTTTATGTTTTCCTATGATTCGCTCCTTTTAGCAGGCTCTATTCCTTTTGAGAATAAGTTGCAGTATAAGTAAATGAATATGCATTCATTACGCTTGATTATATAATTGTGATTCCCTCTCAGCAAATAACTCAAGGTAGTAACTTAATGACTTCTGTTCATAACTAACACCTAGGTTTTGCTTTCTTTAAGGAATATTTTCAAGCTGTGCTGTTTATATTAAACATTTTATAGCATTTGTAGTATTTCTTATCAATAAATAACTTTCTATAGAAAGAAATTTTCCATTTTAATATGGAATCAAGTAAATTGATAACTATTATTTTTCTTTAGGTAATAATATTTTTCAGTAATCAAACCATTGTAAATGCTGATTCCTTAGAATCAAATTGCTTCTCAGTTCTGTGATAACATTATATGGACTTATGAAGAATAATTATAATAGCAACATAACCACAACTGATACTTATTGAACATTTATCACACTAAGGCATCCGTGAGCCTTTTATATATAATTCTCAGAATAACCTTTTGAAGCAGGTACTGTTAAAATCCAGTTTTGCAGATGAGATACAGAGACATTGAAAGATTTGTACCAGGTCACACAACTAGTGACTGTGAAGCCAGAACTGAACCTGTACTATCTGGTTGCAGAACCAATGTGCCTGGTGACTAGGCCTTCCACTACTTCCTCCACACCTAAAGGAGTCCAGTTAGCCTCACACTTACTGGGGTAGATCTCTCTGCCATATATCTCAAATGTGCCTGAGGTTGGGTCTATTTTAATAGCAAAAACAACAACAAAACTTGTAATGCCCATTGGCATTCTCAAAAAGCTTAATCATCAAGAGTCTGCAAAAACAATTCCTTACGCAGCAAGACATTTGATTTGGTAATTTAGAAATATTCACTTCCTGTAGATAGCTGTAGGAAAGAAGAGTTATTTATTTGTCTTTCAGTTGGAAGTAGTAAAAAGAGAAAGGGAACATAAATGAAGTTGAGTTGCTTTTCAGTCAACAAAGCATATACAAGAACTCAGAATTCAGATGTGTACTCATTATGATAGTCAAGTGGAGTTCAGGAATAATGTGGGTCTATGACTTGAAATGAACATCGAAGAGCCAGAAGAGGAAGCTTCATTGGACACATTGATCTTTGTAAAGGTTTGTCAGGATGAAATGTTGATAGCTGTCCTCATGGATGCCGATAAGGAACATAAATCTTTTATTTAATTCTAAAATCTGAAAGGACTGAATTATTTCTGAAGATACTGAAGTCTGGAAGTACATTTTGTCAAAAACTCATTTGCCAAATACCTGCATGGAAAATATCTTCATAGATCACGCACGCTGGAAAGATTACCTGACATATCTCAGAAAGCCATCAAGTGAATGGGCCCTGAATCACAGCAGCTCCATCCGTTAGGCCGTTTCCTTCCTTTGTGCACTTTGCTGAGTGTGGACTGTGACACCAAACAAGGGTCTCTCTCTCTCTCTCTCTCTCACACACACACACACACACACACACACCCCTTCATCTTTCTGGTCTCAGGCAGCATTAGGCAATCTAAGGCAAAATGATTTTCCAAGGAAGAGCATAAAATTTTAAATTTAAAATATTAAAGTCTAGTTTTTTATTTCAGTTTAAAATGTCCTCTGATATTCAATTGGATATGTCTGACACTGTCTTCCAAAGTTCCCAAAAGCTAAATGGCTTTATTATTTTTAATTTTTTTCTTGGAGCATTATGATTACACAAACTAGTGGGACTCATTGGGACATATCTGTACATTCCCGTAACATAATTTGTTCAATTTAACTCCCCAACACCTCCCCTTTCCTTCTCCTCCTCCCTCCCCCAGTTCCCTTCCTCTACTCTACTTGTCTCTATTTTCATGAGATTCCCCCCACTTTCCCTTTTTTCTCTCTAGCTTCCCCATGCGAGCGAAAACACATTCCTTGACTTTCTGGGCCTGGCTGACTTGGTTCAACATAATGCTCCCAATTTCCATCCATTTTCCTGCAAATGATATAATTTTGTTCTTTAGGGCAGAATACAATTCCATAGTGTACACATGCCACATTCTCTTTATCCATTAGTCTGTTGATGGCACCTAGTCTGGTTCTATAACTTGGCTACTGTGAATTGCACTGCTGTAAGCAGGGGTATGCTTGGCTCACTATAGTATGCTGACTCTAATTCCCAACTAAATAAATGGAAATTATATTTTATGAAATATACTTACAAATGTGTGAAAGTGTACACATGTACACACACGTTTTGACAAAAGTGAGTTCCCCTTTTAAATCTTAGAGAAGGAACAAGGGGAACATACAGTACTGCTTTGCTCTTTCTCATGGAGGGTTAGTTCTGCTTGGAGACTTCTGACATTCTGGTGTCTTGTACAAGCATTGCATCATTTTAAAAGTAGAGATTCCCTATCTCACGCTGCTGAAGGATTTTAGCCCACGCTAGTATTCTCCAGGCCCTGGATCTTCAATTTTCTACAGTTTCCCAAAAGGAGGGTATGGAGAGATGGCAGAGTGGAAGCAAGCATATTTTGAAACTTGCTTCAAAGATGGTGGCATCAAGGAGAATTAAATAGAGCGTCTCTCAGAGCCCTGTCCTAGGACAGTCAGCAGATCTTAAAAGTTGGTCTTGCATCACTCAGGAATTAGACATGAAAATTCTAACCTCCAAGACCTTCTAAATCAGAGACTCTAGGAGTTAAGCCCAACGATCTGTGGCTTAACAACTGCTCCAGGTGATTCTAAGAGTACTAAGGTTCTGGGGCCATAGGACTAAAGCTTTGAGCTGGCAGAGTCACCAGGGAGTAGGGGGCTTGTTTAAAACTGGAGATACTACTGTACAATAAACTCAGGAATCTCTGATTTCAACAAGTTTTCTAGGTGCTTCTATGTACACTAAACCAGCAGATCAATCCGCTGATCAATGTGGGATGGAAAGGAAGCACTCTCAGCTTCTTCTAGAGATAGCTTCACAGGTTTTAGGTCTTACTGACATGTGTCTGAATTCCAGCTCATACTGCCTATAATATTCAACCAGTTATGCCAACTCTCAGTCTCAGTTTCCCACCTATGAAATGGTCATAATAATACCTTGCTTACTCCACTTTGAGAGGATTTAGTTAAGTGAGATATGTTCTTGGCATAGTGTCTATTGCACTTTGACAGACATTAATTTCCTCTGGAGTGGGTACTTGGGATTGAACTCAGGGGCACTTAAACCACATCTGAGTGGAACACTGAGCCACATCCCCAGAACTATTCTGTATTTTAATTAGAGACAGAGTATCACTGAGTTGCTTACAGCCTCACTAATTTGCTGAGGCTGGCTTTGAATTCATGATCCTCCTGCCTCAGCCTCCTGAACCACTGGGATCACAGGCATGCACCACCACACCTGGCTAATTTCCTTTTTAAAAATGCTTTCCTCTTTTGAAGATGTCCTGGTCCATTCCTGTTCACAATACCTTAGTACCTAACACTTTGCTTGGTAATTTTTTTTTTTTTTTTTGCCAGATAAACACAGGGTTCAGCACCTAATTTGGGGCTAGTAATTTGATCTCTCAGTTTTACTTTCAACATCTTTAAAATGGGGACAATATTAGCATTTACCTCCTTGGCTCACAGTGAAAATTAGCTGAGTTAATATATGAAAAGTATTTAAAAAAAACAATTACAGTATTCTGGAACACTATAATTCTCAATAAATGTTATTGAAAGACAGAAATCTTCACAAATATACTTCTAAACTTCAGAAGGGGCTTAACTCTCAAATACAAGCAACACGTATGTTACCTTTTCCATGGATATTTGTTTATGATAGCACAGGTTCTGTGTGAGGCCTGGGGACACATGGTCCCTGTTCTCATGGAGCACCTATTCGAGAGAGAGAGACTGACATCAGTCACATTGGCTTATAAACAAAGAGTGTGAGATTAGAAACATGAGAAACGAGTGTTCATGTTTCTGGGTGGTTGAAGCTCAGGCAGCAAAGGGGAGAAAGATGGAACAAGGTGAGATGTGAAGGAGGCTGGACCAAGCAGGGACATCACCTGATTTGGTCTATTTCCAGAAGCAACAGAAAGTATTTGAAGAGGTTAAGCCAGAAGGTGACATGTTTGGATTTGTCTCTGATGGCACTGTGAAGTTGAGATTGGAGGAGGACCAGATGGGGAACAGTTAGAAGGTTTTTTACAATAGTCTAAGTGAGAGATAGTGGCAACTTAGAATGAAGGTAGTGGAGGTGTTGCTGTTTAGGGTTGAGAACTCCAGAAGAGGTTAGGTGGACAGAATTCAGGGAAGCATTAGTGTGGGAGGTGTCCAGAACCATGACTCTTCTCTGACTGCGCTGGGAAAGGACTTGATGGGAAGAAGATGGTGAGTGTGGGCATCAGGCATATTTAGTTTGATGCAACTGAGAGAGGTCCAAATGAAGGTGGGGTATCAGGCAGTTGGACAAATTGCTCTGGGACTCAGTGCATAGGTCTGGACCAAAGAAGCAAATCAAGGAGTCACAGGCTTAGAGGTGGAAAGTACAGCCAAGGAAGTGATGAGATTTGCCTGGGAGAGTATATGGAGTGGGGCCTTGGGGAGCCCCTCCACTGGATGGCCAGAGGGAAGAAAGATGAGTAGCAGAAAAGGCTGAGGTGGCAGGATGGTCTAAGAAAATACCAGTTTTTGCTCTTTCTCACTTTTATTTTCCCCTTTCCTCTCATTTTAAGCTGATAGCCTGGTTTTATCATTCCTGGCTTCAGGGATCTTGGCAGGGACTAATGTAAAAGTATTCTGAAGTTAAGATTCTTGCAGTTCTGGGTAAGTGTCCAGAAGATGAAGAGAAGCTCCACAGTCAAGGGAGCAGAAGGATCTTGGACTGTGGAAAACCCATCCAGGGCTCAAGTTCCCAGCCTTAGCATCTCAGGGCCTTTTGGAGGCCTTAGATGCAGCAGAATCTCTGGGCCTGAAGGGCCTGAAGGCCCCGAACAGACCAGTGAGCATATCCTGGAGATAATAGTAATCTATGGCCAATGGTCAGAGGCCTCTTCCAGTGCCCTGATGATGAGTATGGCTTCTAGATCTTACCCAGCTCTAGGGTGGGGCACTCAGAAATAACAGTGGTTACATTTCTAATCAGGCTGATAGGATAGTCACAAACAAGTCTGAGCTTCAGTCTAAAAAATAGAATAAAATATGATTGTTCTCAACAGTCCTGTGATGTGCCACACCAGTATCTGAGGCAAAAAGAAGAATGTGACCCTGGTTTTAATGGAAACAAACTAATCAATAATATTTTCCAATCTACTTCTTTGATTACCTTGTTCTCAAGTAAGATAACAGAATTGCCATGTTTTAAATTTTCTCTTGACCAAGTAATGATCCAAATAATCTTTATTAATTTGATGCAAAATCATAAATTTCTTTTTGGTAAAATAAAGTATATTTAAACTTAAACTTTTCTATTTTTCAACTGCTTTCCCACCGTATTAATGTTCAGGAAACAAATTAACCATTAAAAAAGGCATTAACACATGTATATGGAAGCATACAGTTTTCCTTTTGCCTCAGGCTCTGAATCAGCACAGCACCAGTTTTCATTTAAAATTTTGATGTTCTGTCCAATGCAGATTTTTGCATTAATTGGGTTTTTAAAAATACTGCATTAAAAAGCACTGAGTTTCTTGCACCCCCTTAAATTTTTACATGAGAGACAGTTGTTCCCTCAACTCACCCTAGTTCTGTTTTTATCTCTTAAACACCTAACTGTGGACCAAGAATCATTCTCATCGACTGGAGAAAGTAGTCAAACGTATAAGAAGAAATTCAGGAAAATGTCATCAAAGAGCGTTTTTCCAAAAGGAAGAGAATCATAGAATGTCAAAGGTTGCTAAGAAGTCGACTAAAGCCAAACTGAAATGTGCATTTGTTGGGTGACCTAAAGGTCATTGGCAGCTTTGTGTGAAAAGCCTAGATGGGCAGTTGCACTGAAATGGATTGAGGAGCGAGGTTTGAGCAGGGAAATCCAATCTGTGACTGTGGACAGCTCTTCCAAGAAGTTTGACTCTGAGGAAGTAAGAAAGCAATAGGGAATTAGATGTGTAGAGAAGAGAGTCAAGGGCAGTGGTTGTATTTTTATGTGATTCAGTTGTGAGGGAGAAAGTTTAAAATACAGGAGAAAAATTAGGGTCAAAGATTGTATCGATCCTGAGGAGATGGGATCCTAACTCTGAATGAATAAAAGGATTGGCATTAAACAGGAGGCCCAAAGTCTTCTGCACTGTGGCCTGAGGGAAGATGTTTGAGCATTTTTACATTTGGTAATAGGAAATTAGGAAGCTCCTTAGGAAGTCTGCCATTTTTCTCTATAGTATGAGAGAGAAAGCCCTGAAGCAAGGTGGGTGGTGATGGGGGACTGATGCTTTCAGGGACAGGAGAAGGCTTACAAGCTGTAGGGAGGACCCATGGTTGGGAGGCAGCACTCATCAAAGCTCATCTGGATAAATAAACAATGGTACCTCTCCCTGTGGAATTGCAAGTAGTTATAGGCAACATGAAGAAGCTCTATATTGGAAGATGGAAGCCTCTCTAGGATATATGGTCAGGGGACAAAAACAAGGTGTCACACATTTAGTGTAATATCTTTTGTGTAAAAGGGAAAATAAGAATATTCAGTTATACTAGCATGGATTTACATAGAGAGACATGGAAACAATATCTAAGCAACTAATAAAAAATGGTACTATAGAAAGAAGAGGACCAAAAGCAAGGTTAACGGGACAGAAGAAGGAAAACTACTATCTGTTTATATACCTTTTTAGTTTTAGAATTTTTTGAATCATGTGAATGTATTGCTTATTAAAAATTTTAAAAATTTAGCACGGGGGGTGTAGCTCAATGATAGAGCACTTGCCTGGCATGCATGAGGCTCTGGATTCCATTCCCAGCATCAAAAAACAAAACAAGTATAAGGTGAAGTTCCTACAAAAATAGGTATAATGAACTCAGAATGTATTCTTAAGCCAAGTCCAAGTCTTCAGGAAACCTGACGATATTTTTAACCCACTTCCCTGACAATAAGATTATTGTACTTCTACATCTTTATGGAAGGACATTGTTGGGAGCATCAGGGTCACAAGCAAAGATTCGTTATTAGTTTCATCTGGAAGCTGATACATTCCTCTCTCCCTAAAGGGAATGAAGACCCCTAAGGGCCTGCCTTTGGTGCTCCTTCCTCATCTACTCCCCTCTCTCAGCAATCTCACTCACTTCCTTTGCTTAAACTGGTTTGTATAATCTGTTTTCAGTCCTAATGTCTCTTCCAAACTCTAGCCCTGAAATCTCAGTGTCATGGTGTTAGTCATTGTCCCAGCAAGAAATAGATGGTACATTCAAACTGGCATCATTCCAGAGTTTACTTCTAAAGAGATGACTTACAAAGATCAGGGGATGAGGGACCCACAAGGGGCTGGTGGCGGTCATCCATAAACCCAAGGGATGAAATGAGGGAGCACTTATCAGTACCCAGGAGAGAGACTGGTGGACAGCAGGTCACCTTGAAAGAACAGTGATGGTTTGTCGGGGTACGAAGGCAGCCCAAAGAGGCCTCATTGGGAAGAAGCCAGAGAAATAAATACCAGGATCTCATCACCTCCCTCCTCTTCATCTTCTCCTTGGCTCTCTGTTGATCAAAATCAAAACAGAAGCCAGAGGGCAGGGTATGGACGCAGCCCGCCAGATCAGCACCCTGGAGCAAGGGCAGGATGGAGAAGGATAGAGAGCCGATCTGCAGGGGTAAGCCAAATATATGTGACAAGGGTGGCTTCACTGTTGTCCTGTTGGTAGTTCAAATTCAACATTTCCAAAACCAACTGCATTGTCTCTCCTTCATTAACTTGATCTTTCTCCTGGGTTCCTTAGTTACCTTGGTTAATGGTGCCTCTATCTTCAGAATCATTCCTAATTCCATTTTTCCTGTTCCGAATGTGCATGCATGCACAAACATACATTGAGATGTTCTCTTCCATTGGATTGTAAACTCCTGGAGATAGGGTTTATGAGCCTGAACCAGGAAAATGTCTCATAAATAATAAAATATAACATTTATGGGCACTTGCCCTATCAGGCACAGTGCAGAGTACTGCAGAGTACTTCATTTGGATTGTCTCATATAATCTCTCAGCACTTCTAGGAAGTAAGTACTATTTTATCCACATTTTACAGATTGATAAACTGAGGCTGAGAGAGGTAAAGTAACTAGCCCAATGTTTCATTTTTTCAAAAAGGAACATCTGATGTGAGAACTCACCCTCAAGCACTATGACCCTCTCTCTGTTTCTCCTGTTTGGAGTTGAATGAACCACCTGTACTTTGGTACAGTGCTTTGCTTATCAAAAAGGGGGGGGGTGTCACATGTTGATCGAGCAATATTTAGTCATCCCTAAGTACCCTCAGGGGATTGGTTCCAGGACTCTCAGTTCCCATGTATAAAATGGCATAGTATTTGCATGTAATTTATACGTATCCTCCCATATACTTAAGTCATTTCTAGATTGCCTTTAATTCCTAATTATGGGAAGCCATCCTTATCTAGCAGAATCAGATGGTTCTCTATCTAGTTCCCCTAAGAGAATGGCTCCCCTAACTCCACACTATCCTGTTCATCACAGAAGAAGCTCCTCCAGGTCCTGGCCCCCTTTACCTGTGTCTATAAATAAAAGAGAGTTGGGCTACTCCATGTTGTTAGAGGCCAGAGCTGGTATGGCCAGACCCATCATGCCTTCTCTCATTTTAAAAATAGTATTGGTTCTTGTGTGTTTATTGATTAGATAAGTTTATGGGTAATTGATTAAACAGCCAACATCATCCTCCGGCAGTTAACACTTTTCTCATCCACATGGGATGTGGCTGAGAGACCCCCACACCTAATGTAATATAAATGCTGTGTGAGTTGTTACCCTGTATTGCTTAGGGAATACTGAGAAGAGGGGGAAATCTGTCTATGTTCAGTACAGATGCAATTTACTTTTTGAATATTTTTCATCTGTGGATGCAGAACCCATGAGTACAGGGTGCCTCTGTAATTCAGAGAAAGCAAGGACTGGAGCTAGGGCTTGAACTTGTTGAATTTTAATGAACAGAATAAGGAAAGAGGCCATGCCAGGTGAGAAGGCCAAGGAACAGTTAGGAGATATTATAGTCTGTGGGCTTGTGTAGAGAAGGTCTTGAACAAATCAAAGAATAAATATTTGGAACAAATGGGATAAGGCTGAGGAGGGTGGAGGGAACTCGGATGATGGAAGACCTTTAAGTCAATGGAGCTCTTGGGTCTCCCTGTAGAAGAAATTGAGAGTGATGTTTTGAGATTAATTTGCTACTTATAAAGTATGTAGGATGGATTGGAAGTGGAGGGTCGTGTGCTGCTAGATAGACCAGCGGAAGGCTGTTCTAATGACTCATGAACAAATCAGCAAAGGTCTGCATTAGAGTGAGACAAAGAAAATGAGGAATTTACATCAGATACAAAAAGTGCTTCCAAGCAAAAATCATCCACAGCACTTGCAGACTGATTGCCATGGAGATGAAAGAGACTTGGACTTCAGTTAAAATGTCTTCCATTTCTAGCATTTGCAGATGGTCTTATCATTGACCAAGAAGCTGGAGTTGGATGGGAGAGAAAGGAGAAAATAAGTTCAATTTTAGATAGATTGCATTTGGTATGAGGGCTGGGTTGACCTGTTAGTCACTCTCAGTTTTGCCAATTTAGAGATCTAGGTTTACTGTACTAAAAGAAGCAAGAGTTGTGGGTCTTCCATCGCCTTTTATTCCATTGTTGTGGTTTTCCAGAACTTGCCTTATAAGAAACTTTTGTCTCTTAACTTCTTGCCTTTGTAGTTTTTCTTTCTATTAATTTTCAGTACACTTCTAGCCTCTGAACACATCCCACCCTGCTGTGATGTGTGTGCTGGGGCGGGGAGCAGGCTAGTGCTCTGGGTACCATAACACGCCAGGGTACTGAAGCCCTGTGATTCAGGACCAACATACTGTGCCTCTAATTGATAATATTTTCTGCTTCACAGTAGCTGAGCTGAATTGCTCAGACTTGGAGGAGTAAATGAAACAAGTGTTTTATGGAACATCGGGCAAACCATTTAAATCTATAACTACTATGCTTATGTTTCCTGCTTCCTTATCTACAGTGGAATGTAAGTGGCATCTGAACCACACAGTCATTTCCTTTTATGTTTTCAAACAACATTGCAAGTGATATTGTATCCTTGCTGTGGCTCACAGGAGACTTAAAAGGCTGAGTTGACTAAACAGGAAAGCTAAATCATTTATAAGGATGTAAATGACCAGATTTTTACTACCACCACTATCCCCCAAATGCTAGAATATAACAAGTTCATAGAAATCATAAATACAGCTCTTTTGTTCATAGAGACAAAGATGGAAGGATTCAACTTTTACTTTTTTAACTAGGTAGAGTAAGTACCTGTCCGTCTTGCCTGTCAGATTTGCTGCCCCTAAAATATGTAAATGATCCCCAAATTTAGAAAACTTTAAAAACTGGAATTATGGAAAAGTGTCCCTAAAGTTTGGTGATGAAAATATTACATGGTATTTATAGTGTACTTCAAAATTTCAACTAAGAACAAAGACTGTTTAGGCAGATATCTGCAAGATATATCATTTAGAATAGAACAGCAAGATAAACAAAGAACGTAAAAGGTGGCAGGAAAAGTTTTCACTAACGTGTCATAAAAGCAGGTAAAGAGGAAGGAACTGCATGCAGTCTTAGAAATTTATACCATAAAACATCATTTATTCTCCTGAAATGCAGTCCAGTAACACCTTCGAAAATCACCTCACCTTGGGACTCGGCTGTTTTGGTCACTTGTGGTTTCTGCAGGAAGCTTGCTCAAAAAAGTAGGGTCTGTTGTCCTAGGATTAGCACAGGTACCCCCTTTCACCCTCAGAAGTGTCTGGATTTAGCTGATATATGGTTATCAATATACATTTTTTTAAAAGTTCAGAGCTTTTATCAATTTTATTTCATCTAAAATTATCTTATGTATTATTTGCCTCCTATGTGCCAGGAATGATTGATTGAGATATAAAGAGGAAGGTATTGTCCCTGCCCACATGGAGCTTAGATAATACTATGGGAAAAGTGCCCCTATAAACAATAAGTGCTCTGGGTACCATAGCACTCAGTACTTTCTCAAGTAATAACCATACAATCGTCAAGTGAACATATTATTATTTAGTTAGTCATAACACTATAATGGCAATAGTGCATCTTGTGTTCTTACTTTTGTAACATGAGGGACTTTGGTATTTCATTCACTCTTTGTCCTCTTCTCCTCCCCCATTCCTCCCCTCTCTTCCTCCTCCTCTTTTTCTTCCTTCTCCTCCTTCTTTTCAGTGCTAGGATCCAACCTAGAGCCTCATGCCTGCTATCACTGAGCTATATCCCTAACCCTGGTATTTTACTCTTAAATAGAGTAATTTCTCTCCAGCTGTGGTTCTGAGATTCCGGGGTTTTCTATTTGCTCACGGAGGGAATAAAAGCCATAAGTGAGATGGTGCCAGATTGCCTCCATTGAAATTCTGGCTTCTCAAGTCATAGTTGAGTGGTCCTTGGCTCTTTACGTATTCACCCTTTATCCCTCAGTGCCCTTATCTATAAAAATGAAGGCAATCAGTGTCTGCTTCAGAGGATTTTGTCAAGATTAGAAGAGTCAGCATATGTCAGGGATTGACGAATGGTGCCTAGCCATGGTAAGCACTCCTCATGCTTTAGTTATCACTACTAGAACATATATAGGTACACTTACCTTGCTTGGGCTGCTGTTACAAAATACCATAAACTGGGTGGCTTAAACAACAAGCATTTTTTTTCTCCCAGTGCTAGAGACTGAAGTCCAAGATCAGGGTACCAACAAGCTCAGGTTCTTGATGAGGGCTGTCTTCCTGGTTTAAACCTTCTGGGTCCTCAGATGGCAGAAAGAGAGTGAGAGAGCTCTCTGGGATCTCTTTTAAAAGGCACAAATTCTGTTCATGAGGACTCCACCCTCATGAGCCAATTGCCTCCCCAAAGCATCACTTCCTGATATCATCATGTTAGGAATTAGGTGGCGACACATGAATAGGGGGTACAGACATTCATTCCATAGCACATATGTTCTACTAAAGCCTCTTACACTCTTGTTCCTCAACCCAAACTAGTCCCCAAATTACAGTCCCCTGAGGGTATGTCCTTAAGGGAATACATGGCCATTTCCCTCCATGCTCTGATAGAAAATTGCTGTGATGGATGGGCTTTTAGTATTCCTCCCTTATGATAGGGAGAAAAAGTTGAACATTTCTTAAAAGGTAGTAAATCTTGGACTGGGGTTGTGGCTCAGTGGTAGCATGCTAGCCTTGCACACTTGAGGCCCTGGGTTCAATCCTCAGCACCACATTTAAATAAAATAAAATAAAATAAAATAAAATAAAATAAAATAAAATAAAATAAA
>JAJEJO010000167.1:141438-154489 GCA_020662805.1 Glaucomys volans
AAATAAAATAAAATAAAATAAAATAAAATAAAATAAAATAAAATAAAGGTATTGTGTCCACCTCCAACTAAAATAAAGGTAATAAATTTTTGCTCCCATGGTGTGGATGGGGCAATGGTACTTTATCTGTTGAGGTTAAATTGGGGATGAAAACTACTGTAAGCAGAAAGGAGATGTTAGAAGTTACTAACTAACCATTTTGTTAAGATTTATGAAAAAGAGGGCTGGGGTTGTGGTTCAGTGGTAGCGCACTTGCCTAGCATGCGTGAGACCTTGGGTTCGACCCTCAGTACCACATAAAAATAAAGGTATTGTGTCCACCTACAACTGAAAAATATATATTAAAAAAAAAAAGATTTATGAAAAAGAAGTGAGGATGCAGCTGGGTATGGTGGCGCATGCCTGTAATCCCAGTGGTTTAGGAGGCTGAGGTAAGAGGATCACAAGTTTAAGGCCAACCTCAGTAAGTTACAGAGGCCCTAAGCAATTCAGTGAGACCCTGTCTCTAAATAAAATACAAAAGAGGGCTGGGGAAGTGGCTCAGTGGTTAAGCCCCCATGAGTTCAATCCTCAGTACCATAAAGAAGTAAAGAGAGAGAGAGAGAGAGAGCGCTAGTGTCAAAGACATTAAATTCTATCCAGAAAGAGCAGGCATGAAGTTTTTATTTAAAAGAGCCTGAAGAAGCTGGATATTTACTAGATGGAAGAAAGCAACTCAGGAGAAGGATTACCTCAAGGGCAAGATTTTAATGCTGTGAAAAATCTGTTTGAAAAGCAGATTCATTTTTGTATGTTTACATATTCTTATTTATTTGATTCTTTTTTATTATTTTCTCACAACTCTCAGAATGGTAACACCCATGATTGTTCAGGGATCACCTCTGTATAAAATTGCTGTTAGCTTATACCTTTGTTTTTCAAAACATTTTTAAACCCACTGAAATGAAACAGACCACCTTGAAAGATGGGCTGATTCCAGACTTGTGGCAGGAAATTAAGAGGAGCCTGGTACATCTTGCTGTTCTGGGGAGAAGGCGAACTATCAAGGATGAAAAAGTCAGGTCAGAAAGACACAGGAGCCAACAAGGGCAAGACATTAGTAAAAGAATGAAAAACAAGCAAGAAAAAAGGGACTGATGGAGAAAAATATGGCAAAATCTTGATAATTGTTTAATCTGAGTGACAGGTGTATGGGGTTCATTTTACTGTTTTCTCTTGTATTTGTTTGACATTTTTTATTGTAAAAAACATTTACATAATTTTGTAATGCAATACAACACAAATTCATACATTCTCAATAAAACTAGATGACACAGATAAATAAAATGCAAAATGATAATAGTTCTACCACATAGAGATAATCACTCAACTACTGTCAACAACCCGGAATACTTTCCTGACATTCTTTCCTGCATAACTTTTGTTTAAAAAATATCTCTTCTCCTTCAATTTTTCCTATTTTCCATGGCCTAAAAGCACCACTTTGATTATATTACTATAGTGTTCTATAATCCTTTAGGGCTTTCCATAATTACCAAATAGCATCTAGGCTCCTTCCAACATTCTTTTCATAATTCCTTCTACTATCTTTTGTCTCCATAGACTCCTCTGTTTCAGCCACACTGGATATCCTAAGATTCAGTCCAGATTGGTTTCTGTAGAAATGTCATAATTTATAATCTGAATGAACACTCAAGACCTTAAAATAATATATTTGGGGACTTCAAAGTTTAGAACTCTTAATACAACTAGCAACTTGTACTAGCACAGAGCCTAATTTTTGTGAAAAGGCCAAACTGTTATGTAAGGGTTTTGCCGAGGTCGGTGAATAGAAATCAAGAGAATGCATTTCTGCCTGCAAGGGATGACTTGGAAACTAAAATGGGGTGGGAGAATCTTTTTCCACAGGTCACAATGCTCTTGCAAATATTTGTTTCTGCTCTGCTGCTGATGGAAGCAGCAGAAATATGCTCCTTGTTCAGCTCAGCACAGGGAGCATGAGGCTCCCTGTAGGTGTGGGCATCATAGTCCTCAAGAGTCAGGAATTTTGGCCACTTGAGTGGCATGTCCCTTGCTCATTACACAGTATTCACTGCACTCTACTTCTGCAACTGTGAAAGATTGGGATTTTGTTTGTAAAAAGTGTAACTCCATTGTTGTTTCTAAACTTCAGCCCACTTTATGCCAATTATCTTAAAATTTTTTTTTTTTTTTAAATTTTTAGTTGTAGGTGGACATAATACCTTTATTTTATTTATTCATGTGGTGCTGAGGACTGAACCCAGTGCCTCACGCATGTGAGGCAAGGGCTCTACCACTAAGCTACAACCCCAGCCCCACCAATTATTATGATAATTAGATATTTTTACAACTGGAAAGAATCTTACTCATGAGAGGTAAGTATTTGGTTTTGGTTTTCTTACCTAATCTCTAAAAAAGAGCCATTTTGGCACTGATGTATTCCAAACTGAATTACTAGTAATTTCCAAGTTCTCATGGCCTAGGTGTGTTTTGTGCTACTGTATTAGTGTTCTATAAGACTTGTTTAGATTCACTTTATTTCTTTATTATTTGGTCAGGGATTGAACCCAGGGGTGCTTTACCACTGAGCTACATCCACAGCCCATTTTATTTTTTATTTTGAGACAGGGTAGTGCTAAGTTGCTGAGACTGGCCTTGAACTTGCATCCCTCTTTCTCTGCCTTCCCAGCTGCTGGGATTACAGGCATCCACCATCATACCTGGCTAGATTCACCTTAAAACGACTTCCTTTTGGTATAGATTATCCCTCTAGATCAAGGTGAACATGGGCTATAAATTCCTCTTCAAGCCACCCCAAATTTAGAAATCTGAAAGAACCCCTGTCTCTCAGGAAGCCCACATTGATGCAGTTTCTGCTAGTAGCTCTTGCCCTAGCAATTTTAACTCCTCCATCTTTAGTTTCAGCCAGGTGGCATGCTCCTTTGGTGTGATAGTGTTTTTCCATCCATGTTGATTTACCCTTCACCTCCTCTAAAGTTGATAAGCATTAAGTAAACTTTAATTTCTTACCACTATAGACTACCTTCAAGAACCAGAAAATTTCCTATCCTGAGCATCTTATGTCCCAAGTAGTTTGACTTTTAAAGGTTAATCTGAGTTGAAAATATTGAACTGGTGCTTAGATGAGATTCAGGGCTGGTGGAATAGATTTGGGAGTTTTATTTATCTAACTTTACTATGTGTAAGGCTCTGGGCTAGGTGATGTAGGGCATGCAGACCTGGAGGTCTCAAGAGCTTTTTTCCCCCTCTCCCCCAGCTCCCTCTCACTCTACTTCCTCTTTTTAAAAAACATATTGTTTTAATTTTCATGTATTTCCCTCTCATATAATACATATGCTTGGTAAAAATAATAGTAATTCACAGTGTAAAGGACATTTTGTGAAAAGCGTTTCTCCTTTCCAGTCTCTGTCACATTGCTCAGTGACAACCAAGGCCATCAGTCCTTGTATACCCTCGAGAGGTTCCCGCATGGGCACATCCACACCCCCAACCACACACACACACACACACACACAAACACACACACACACACGCACACATACTGGCCTCTATCTGGACATTTTCTACTACATACAATGCTACAATTTACATGCCAGTAGATAAGTCTTTGAACATTTCTAGTAATGAAATTGCTTTGAAAATTTAAAATTTTTGATGCTGATTATCTATTAAAAAAGTATATCAATTTATAACCTTGTCTCATCAACATATGAGCAATTTTAAAAAACTTTCTTTTACCTTTATTTATTTTTATGTGGGGCTGAGGATTGAACCCAATGCCACACATGTGTGAGGCAAATGCTCTCCCACTGAGCTACAACCCCAGTCCCAAGAGCAATTTTTTGATCTTTCCCAATCTATTGTATGAAAAATGAAATTTTATTGTTGTTTAAACATTTTTATGTGTATAAAATCAGGTTTTTTTGCATAAATGTAACAAACTGTCTTTCCACTAGATTACTTTAGTTTTGCTTGCTTATTAATTTATGAGCTCTTTGTGTAAGAAGGAAATTTGACTTTGTCAACAATTATTTTAAATATTTGTTTCAAGATTAATGTTTAGTTTTAAACTTTGTTTAAGATCCCTCTAACATAAAATGATTTTACTATGTTTTATCCTTTGATTTTTTTTTTTTTTTCCTGTGCTGAAGATTGAACCTAGGGTGTTACACAGCTGAACTAGTACTCTACCACTGAGTTACACTTTAGTTCTTTTTATTTTTAATTTTGAAACAGGGTTTCTCTAAGTTGCCAAGGCTAGCCTTGAACTGGCAAACCTTCTGCCTCGGTCACACAAGTAGCTGGGATTATAGGCATGCACCATTGTGCCTGGTAATGTTTTAAAATATTTAAATATTTGATCAAATGAAATTGATTTTTAAATAAGAAATGTGGTAGAGATAAAAGATCAATATTTTTTCAGATGGCCAGCCAGATATTATGTAGACATTCAATCCATCATTTCTTATTGATAAAAACTATTCATTAAAAAAACCTTGTGTGTGATGTTTGTATATTATATGTTAAAGTACGTTATCTCAAGCATATAACCAGATTAATTTCCATATATGTTTATATCCTTGTAAAGCACTGCCCAGATTAAGATACAGAACACTGCCAGGACCCCAGAAGGTCCCTTGTGTCCCTTTTAGTCAATACCTCCTCCAAAGTAGTCATTATTCTAACCTCAATCACCACACAAGTTTGACCCTTGTTGAAATTCATGTCAGTGGAATCACACAGTAAGTGTTTTGCATCTGCCTCCTTTTGCTTGAAATTATGACTTTGACATTTGTCCATTTTGTTGTGTGCAGATTAGTTTTATTTTTCTAACATTGCTGTGTAGAATAGTATTGTATTGTAATACTGTTTCAAGATTTATGTAATCATTCTAATCCTAATGGACATTTGAATTGTTTCCAGTTTCAGGCTATTATGAATAATTCTTGTATAGATCTTTTGGAGGACATAAGAGCACATTTCTGTTGGGTGTATACCCAGGAGTAGAATTAATGGGTCATAGAATATACAGACGCTACCTCAACTAGAAATTGCCAGTTTACCAAGATGGTTGAATCAATTTACATTCCTGTTAGGAGTACATGAGAGTTCCTGCATGTCTACATTTTCGTCTAACATTTAATTGGGTCAGTTAATTTTAACCATTTAAATTTTAACCATTTTGATGTTGTGGTCTCAATGGAGACCCATTTCTTAACCTGAGCATTCTGATGTTTTCTTCTGCTGTGAAAATGTCTTAGAATGACTACCAGGGTAGAGAAAGAAAGCTAGATGTGGAGCCAAAATACCTGAGCTGAAGTTTTGACTGACATTAATGCTAAGAAACCTATGAATGACTCTAGCAATCTTCCTGACCCACTACAAGTAGGAAAATGCTGACAGCTGTCTCATAGGATTATTACAGATTGAATAATTTTAAAATTATCATGAAGTTTAAATTATTTAGTCTAGTTACTATATCTGAAGGAATTTTGAAGGGAAAACACTTGGGCAAACCAGGACTTATTGAGGTCCTACTATAAACTAGGCAGTTTTCTAGGGATTAGGGATAGCTCAGTGAACAACACAAAGATCCCTTTCCTCCTGGAACTTACAATCTAGGATAGAGACAGAAAAAAAGTAATAGATATAAGTAAATTGTAAGGCATATGAGAAAGTGAGGTATTCTGTGACCAAAGAAGGCAGAGCAGGGTAAGGAGTTGGGGAGACACTGCATTAGGGAATAGGGAAGTCAGTGTCCCTGGAGAAGGGACATTTGAGCAAAGGCTTGGGTGCAAGGAAATGAGTCATGCACACATCTGGGCAGAAGCATGCCTGGCATGCTGGAAAAATTGGAGAAAGGTCAGTATAGCTGGAATGGTGTCAAGTAGGAGTATGGTGGGAAGTAAAGGTGGGGGGGAGAACAGAGAGGTAAATAGGTGGCAGGGGAAGGGATAGGAATGGTCCGTATTTTCGCCCTGTTAAGTTATTGTAGGAACAACAGCTTTTACTCAGTGAAATGGGGATATGATGGGGTGTTAGGTAAAGAAAAACAAGATCTTCCTTTTTTTTTTGTTTGGCAAAGGATCACTGACTGACTGCTATCTTAACTTAGCCTACTGTAATGAAATACCACAGACTGGGTAGCTTTCTGAACAAAAATTATTTTTTCAGAGGCTGGAAGTCCAAGGTCAGGGTTTGAGATGGTGTTTTCCTTCCTGTTTTCCTCCTGTCACAAATGACAGAATTTCATTCTCTTTTAAGGCAGAGTAGTTTGCCATTGTGTGTACATGCCACATTTTCTTTATTCATTCATCTGCTGATGGACAGTCATGTTGATCCCATTACTTTGGTTATTGTGAATAACGCTGCAGTGAACACGAGTGCAGTTTCCTCCACATACAGGCTTCGGATCCTTTGGATATATATACTCAGAAGTGGGATTGCTGGATCACTCAGTAATTCTATTTTTAGTTTTTTGGAGGGTCCTCCATATAGTTATTCATAATGGCTGTACTAATTTATATCCCCATCAAGGGATGTACAAGAGTTCCCTTTTCTTGGCATCCCTGTCAACACTTGATATGTTTCATCTTTTTGATAATAGTCATTTTGACAGGTATGAAGTGATATTCCATTGTGGTTTTAATTTGCATTTCCCTGATGATTAGTGATGTTGAGATTTTTGTTTTTCATCTATCTATTGGCAATGTGCACATTTTCTTTTGGATCACTCTTCTTTTTTGAATGAAGGCAAATATAAATTTTACTTTGACATCTTTGTAAGTATAAGAAAGGCCACAGATCCCTGTCTTTGAATGAGGTGTGTTTAAGTTCATGTGTTGTACTTCCAAACAATTTTACTGTGAAATTTGGGAGTGTGCGTTTGGACGTACTTTACCTAAGCTTAGCCACGTTAAGTGAGAATTTTCCTTCTGAGGAAGCAAGGGAGTCTCACTTTGTACTTTGTACTGGGATCTTACTTTCTTAAGAGCTTATTCACTTCCAAACTGACAAATAAAGAGGTTTTCTAATTAGTCAAAGAACTTAAAAGATTTTGTGTGGTGGCAGAGTTCTTTAAGGTTTGTGGGTTCCATTATCACTTATGAAACAAATTCTACTTATGACAGCACATTCTCTAGATGAAAAGAACAAGAAATGTTTCAAAACTTTAAGGTCATCATGTGCTTTGAGTGTTTGTTACTTTCTTAGGAGATTAAACAAAAGCTGGGGATGTAGCTGAGTGGTAGGGCACTTGTCTAGCATGCTGGAGACTCTGGGTTTCCTCCCCAGCTCTGAAAACGGAAACAAAAAAGAGATTAAACAACAACCTTGAAATTAACGTTACATTTCTTTGAATACTCTCCTCAATAAACAAATAAAAGAAAGAACCTGTATAAATTTAAACTTAATTAAGAACTTTCACTTTTTATTTTCTAGTCTTCTCCTTATCTTATTGGGAACAGACATTTCAGCAAAGCAATTATATTCCACAAAGCTTTAACTTATATTTCTTTAATTGTGACCAGTGTAGAAAATTAAAGCTATAATTTCTGAATTCCACAGTGCATTCAACAAATTTTTCTCTCCATCTTTTCTACCTTGTTCCAACCCACTGTCATCTCTCAACGTGTTCCAGCTCTAGGTTTCTATACATATAGAAGATATGTCTATGTAGGAATAACCAATTCAAAGTCAGACTCAATTTGTCCTTTCCTCTCCCGACAGACCACTTCTGACACTAGATGTATGGGGGTTTCCCTTCCCACACCAATCAAATCTGCAGTGGGTGTCTCCTAATTTAATTCAATTCAGATGCCAATCACAAGCCCTAGGTGGTCTTACCTACCAGCTATCAACCAAGATTCCCACAAACTCTTCCAGTTTCTTACAGAACTTGGAGAAACATTCATGCTTACTGGTTTATGAGATACTTAGGGCAAGATATGGGGCATGGACTTCCAGTCCTTTCTAAGTGTGCCACCCTCTAAGAACCTCCACGTGTTCAGCTGTCGAGGTCTAGAAATCCTTGTGGTAACAGCCCTCCCAGAACAAAGGGATCTTCTAAGATAAAGGACAAGGCAACATGGCACAGTGTCTTGTGCACATGGGTAACTCTGTTGCAACTTTGTTGCAACTCTATAGCATAGAATACCTAATCAAAATGTTTGTTACCATATATGAGAGACAAAGGAGCTAACATGTAAAGGAAACTATGGAAGGGCATATAAGGCAATGCCCCAACTTCTGCTCAGGGCTCAGCCTTTGGATGCAAATCTGCTGAGCCGGTGTCTGCACTAACCAATGCTGCTTCCTGCTGAAAGCCTCTGTGTCCTGTATCTCTGTTCGAGAATCCCACAACACCTTGTCCTTTGGGTTTTTATGGAGACTTGGTGGCACAGACATGACTGACACATGGACACCGGTGTAGAAAGGTGATTGGACACAAAGAATATGATCTGGTGCAATAGGCTGATCAACCAAATGGCAAACCCAGCAAGGCCTGTCTGTGCAGCTTCTTCCTGGCCTCTGTGTAACATTCCTTTTTCTTGTGTGGGGCAAGACCCCTTCTGAAAGGGGGGTTATCTATGTTTAGAGTTTCTTTATGGCCAGTTCCAATACAGAAAGGTGGGGGAAGACCAGAGTTCATGTGATCTGTCTTGGGGAAGAGAAATTCTAGTGTGTATGGCCTGTCTTGGGGGGTTGTTATGAACTAGAGCCCATGGGTGACCACCAAAGTCTGCACATCATAATATTCCAGTTTCCCCACTCCCTGCCTCCTACCATCCTTCTCAACAGAGCAATCAGAGTCATAACCATCAGGTCTAAAATGCCTACCAGATCTCCTTGAAACTTCTCACTGTGCTCTGAATGAAACCCAAGTTCCTCACTTTGGCTTACAAGGTTCGCTGTGCTGTGGCCTCTGGCTTCCTCTCTGACTACTACTCTCCTCCATAACCACCTCCAGCTAAGTTGGCACTCTGTTTCTCTCATCAGAAACGAGTGCCCTGAGGTCTTGGTGTGGGGCCTGGAAATGTCTGGACTGGTGTCTTCATGTGGCTCCACTGTCTTTGTCACTTGGGTCACAGCTCAGTTATCACTTTCTCAATGGAGCCTTCTCTGAGCCCTCCAGTGGAACCTGTGCTTCTTACAACCACCCCACCACTTCATTCATTTCATCTCTTTTATTTATAGTATTTATTACTGCCTGACACTATTTTGATCATATATGCATTTCAAGATGGCTGTCTTCTTCCCCATAAAAGGAGGAATCTCATTAGTCTGTTCATGGTTATAAACCAGCACCGAGCCATGGCTGCTCATAACACACACTAGCTTTGCTAAAGACAGCTCACCCACCCCAGTGAGAGTCACGAGATGAATCAGAAAAGGAAGCTACCCTCAGGGATCTTGAGTTCTCCTGGAAAAGATAACACTTCTAGATAGAAACAACAAGTTCTTGGCTCTGGAGCTGGATGCAGTGACATTCCCACTGTAGGAAAATCAAGCAGCCCTGGTAGGAGGAGGTAGTTAAACTGAATGCTGAACTATGCACCTTTGAAACTTTCTATTTCATTCAGTATTCTCTCTGTTCTGCTCTGTTAAACAAAGGTGACATCTAACTCCTTAACTAACTTCCCCTTGCAAAGTGTGTTGGCATAGCAGTTGATTTTCAATACTCCTGTTTTGTGGATTTGGGCTGGATTCATTTGGTCAATTACAGGTAAATGTATCTATGGGCAAAAAATGCATGATTATGTATAAAAGAGTCATACCAATTTTAGACAATAAATTAGTTTATTTAACTGAAATAAAAATTTCCATGTTATTGTTTTTGTCATTAAGCAGGTTTTAGCACTATCATACAGATTAGCCCATAGGCCAATGCAGATAAAAATGCTAATAAAATGCAAGGATATAATAGACCATTCTGAATTTGGTTAGGCTAGTAATGTTGGACTACATTACATACATCATTCCCACAATCTAGATAAATATAACATTTTTTAAGCTAGTAAAGATTTTGTGGACCAGAATTTAATAATTCAAGATGATTTTTACTCTAACGATCTGTAGGAGAAAATCAGGATAAATTTTCATGTATTCTGCATAGAAGGCAAATATTTGTACTATGTACTCTACCTCTTCGGACCTCACTACTTGAGAATGACTTCATCTAAATAATGATGGTTTGGTTTACTGTTACTAGATATTTAGGTTTCTATGAAAAAAACTAGTGAGGATATGGTCATCAATGAAATCTGGCATTTACCTTACACTTGTCTTGCTTTGGCATAGAGCCATACACAAATTGGGCACAACTTACAGAGACTCCAAAGCACATCACTATACTGACATGAGAGTCACTGTACAAAGAAGTGGCCATGTTGGAAAGACTGAAAATTTGTACTTCCCATTGTGATGTTTTTACTAACGGGTGGGTTCATTTGACTCTAATAAGTAGCACTCCGCACAATATCATGAAAAAACCCCAGCTTTCTACCTTGCTAATAAATAATAATAATAATAATAATAAGCAAATCAATGAAGTCTTTGTGCAGACACTAGATTGCTCACCCAATGGCCAATCTCCCTTCTCCTTATATACTAAGAGATCCCCACTCCAAGTTTTTGTTTGTTTGTTTGTTTGTTTCTGTACTGGGTTGGAACCCAGGGCCTCACACATCTTAGGCAAGTGATTACCACTGAGCCACATGCCTAGCCTAAGACCCCCAGTTTTGTTCAGCAATTGTGCTAAACCTAGCTAAACAAACATGTTTACTCATGTGGTTTATGAGAGGTTGGGTCCCTTCTGGGCCCCAGAGGTGAGGCTAGATTAGCAATTGCATTATTCATTGCCCTTAGCAAATACAGGTTTAACAAAAGATATTTGAAAAATTGTGGTCATGAGCTAGAGGGGAAGTCTTCCTGGGGAACCTTGAGGGAGGACTTCCTTGATCTACAAAAAGGAGGAGAAGAAAGGAGACATTCTTCCCTCTGTTAGTCTTTGGTCATTATTGTGTGAGGATATGATATTTGGAGCCACTGCTACCATATTGGGACCTAACTTAAATGGTTTTCATACCAACACACCTCTATCTCTACAAATTTTTAGATAGAAATAACCCAAAGAAACCTTGGAGATTACTAAATTCAACCTACTTGTTTATTTTTGTTAAACCAGATTCCACATTGTTTATTAATATTCTCTAATGAAAACCACACCTATGAAATCAACCATTAGGTTCAATAAACATGAATACAATCTGATTAATCAGATGCTCTTTTATAGACAATTTTGTAATGTGACCCCTTTAACTGTGTGGTAATTTCCAGAATAGTATCCTACCAGAAGTAATTCACTGGGGTGGGCAGATTATTTCTAAATATTTAAAAAACCGAACCTAAGCTTAGTAGGATGGGCACATTTAATACTTTCAGAATTGTAAATGATGATTAGCAATGTATTCAGTCTTGTCACAAATATTACAATTTACCACAAAACGTTTTTATATGCTATTCTTGTCTAGTGCTCAACTCAAAGAGCTTCATATAATTCTCACAACTCAGTTAAGCACTCATACCCATTTTGTGAATGAGGAAATTGAAGTTAGTGGAGGTTAAATTGCTTTCTAGATCTTGATCACAGAGCTAGTAAATAGAAAGCTGGGATTTGTAGTCTGACACTAAAGCTCAAATTCCTAATCACTGTAGTTCTCTGAGAATTAATTTGTGGTGAAGGTATGTGGCAGACACTGTAGGGTAGAGACTTATTTAACAACTCTTCTCCCTTTCTTCTCTCAAACAGAGCCCTTTTTTTGTGTGGGGACAACTCATGAACTGTGGCAATTCCATTTCCTTTGTCAGTGCCAGGTCTAAGGTGGACATCTAACCATTTTTCTAGCCCAAAAGGGAGATTCTACTGTGTGTGTGTGTGTGTGTGTGGGGGGGGCAATCTAGGAAAGAGTTTGATCCCACATTGTAATTAAGAGGTGACAAGCTTGATGATAAAGGCTAATAGGCATAACATGGCAGAGAGCAAACACAGAAAGAACTTGGCTCCTTGATGACATGATTGTTCTGTTCAACTAACCTTGAAACTACCTACCCTTGAACTTTATGTTAAAGATCTAATAAATGACCTCATGTTTCAAGCTATTGTTTATCAGATATTTTATTCCTTGTGGCCAAAGGCATTTTAAGAGACATAATCTGGGCAGGGAAAGATGTTTACCCAGCTTCAGCAAAAATAGATGTTGTGAAGATTATCAAGATTTCATCCAGGAATCCATTAGCATAGGTCACTGTTCAGAAGAAAAATAACTTTGTCTTGGATTTGGGTAAATCTGAACAATCCACATGATATCTGTGCTAAATATTTTCCCCTTTCACTCTAAATGCACTGTTTCTTCTTCATAAGGCTTGACTAATTCAGACTGCATCAAAAGCCTTCCTTGCTCTCTGGCTTCTTGTTGGATTTGGCCATTGGGAGGCATCAGTAGGATGGAGGAGGGTGGTGATTACAACATAAATCTCTTGCTTCTTTCTTGTGTGATTACTTAGGCTGACAGCATCAGTTGACTGAAGGTCACAGGCTCTTGTCAGGCAGCCCTCTGCATGTGAGTCTTGCTTCTACAGTTCTAGGAGTTTGCATCCCCAGGGTTCCACACTTCCCTTGCAGTTTCCCACACCCTGCTCACTTCATTGTAAAGTGCCATTTGTTTCATGCCAGGAGCCTGACTGATACAATGGTGTGAAAGAAATCACTGCAGCTGTTGAAGCTTGGTCCAGTCTGAGATGTGGTGAGATCGTGTGGAGTTGTTCACAGTTTAAATAAAGGATTTCTGCTATCATTAAAGGGAGACAGTCAACATAAATGTCATGTCTCAAAAGTGAAACAAAGTGTCAGAGCTGGGAGAAAACACTGCACATGAAGAGCAAGAAATTGAGGGGGCTACCTGGAAAAGATGGCTTCTAGGGTGAGATGGGATTTTTTTTTTTTTTTTTT
>JAJEJO010000167.1:154589-175533 GCA_020662805.1 Glaucomys volans
TAGGATTTAAAAAAATAGAGGGTTAAGAGTATTCCAAAGACAGGAAAGAGTGTGGGTCAATCCAGGAAGGAGAGAAAGCTCCAGGAGTTTCTGAAAAATTAGCGCTGGAAGGGATCTCGGGTCTCTATTTAGGGTTACTTTTCCCTCCACCTCCTTCACAGTTGAGTAAACTTGAAGCAGAGATTTGGCTAAGGTCAAACAGTAGGTAAGTAGCTTGTCAGGGCTCCAACTCAGGTCACAGGCTTTGAGGCTAGTACCCCAATCTACATTCTACCTCCACTCCCACCCTAGGTGATCTGCTTACTTGTCAGTCTCTTCCAGAAGACTGCAACCCTCCTGAGGGGAGGGCCTCTTATTTTCTTCATTTTTAAACCCCTGAAGCTAGCATAATTTCCACCCGACACAAAAATCGTCATCATCATCAGCTACTAAATATTAAGAAGCATCCATCCTCTGCCAGGCACTATGCAGATTCTTTATGTTTGTTATGTACTCTTCACAGCAGCTTGGTCATATAGGTATAAGCATATTTGCTTTTAGTTCACGATGCTTGATTCAAAGAAGCTATCAAATTTGCCTGATGGCACACAGCAGTTAAGTGCAGGGCTCTATTTGACCCTCCATCAACAAGACTCCCAAGCTGTGCCTCAAGGGGCATTCAAAAACGAACGAACAAAGCAACACTGAGTCAATACAACCGACGGACCGCTGTAACAGGCCACTCTTAGAGGCCCCGCCACACCAAGTCGCTCCGGACTCAGCTCAGTCTTGCAATCTAGGCACGCTGGCTACTCTGGGGCGTCCCACTCAGGCTCCGCCCCCATCTCCGCCCGGCTTACCAGCCACGCCCCCACCTCGAGGAGTTCGGTTACTTGGTGCCCGAGTTTTCCTTGGCTCTAGCCACGGGGCGGAGGGCCTCTCCCAGCTCTGCGACCTGCAGTCTACTCCACTCCCCGGCCCCTCCCGACTCGCCCTCCCTCACTCTCCAAACTTCTTTTTTCCACCCTCTCTAAACTTCAGTCATTCTAGTGCCCGCCTCTTCCACTCCCACCAACCAATCATTGGTCCTCATTCCCGTAGAGGCTCCGCCCCCTTCCCGCCGGGGGCCAATCCCCGGCGCGAGAGTCGAGTGCTGGGCTCATTCCCAAGCGCCTGGTCGGTGACGGCAACGCGCTGGGCGCCGCGCGGCGGGAGGGGGCGGGGCTCTGGATGAGGGATGGGCGAGGGCGGGGGGAGGGGAAGAGGGAGGAGGAGGTTGCGGCGGGTTTGAAAGCGGCAGTTTCCTGGCAGCTCCGGCAGGCGTTGGTCTCCGCGCTCCGGCTCCGCAGCGGCCGCGGTCGATCCGGCGACGGGTCTACGCGCGCTTCTGCGCGCCCCCGACGGATTTTTCCCGTTCCGGCTCTTCCTTCTTTGGTCTCCCCGCCCCCCTGCCTCAGCCTTTCCCGCCGCTCGGGCGCCGAGCCCGGGGGCCAGCCGACGGCAGTGACCCCGCCCGAAACCCCTGCTGGAACCGCCCGGGGACAATTCCCATTTCCTTTCTCCAGCCTAACCCGCGGTGGTCCTCGCAGAGCCCAGCCAGCCCCGGGGAGCGCGGCCAGGCGAGGCGTCCGGGGGGCGTCTCGGGGTTCGGAGCGGCCGGGCCCCCAGCGGGCTGTGGTCTAGGGGGGCCGGAGCGGTGAGGCCCCCCTGGCCGGGCTGCGCGGGCCGCTCGGGGCCCCAGGCTGAGAAGGGGCCGGAGCGGCGCCCCGGCCGCCCGCGCGGGGTCTCCCCCATGGTGCAGCGGGGTTCGGGATGTCGAAGACGCTGAAGAAGAAGAAGCACTGGCTCAGCAAGGTGCAGGAGTGCGCGGTGTCCTGGGCCGGGCCCCCGGGCGACTTCGGCGCCGAGATCCGGGGCGGCGCTGAGCGCGGCGAGTTCCCCTACCTGGGGCGGCTCCGCGAGGAGCCCGGCGGGGGCACCTGCTGCGTCGTCTCGGGCAAGGCGCCCAGCCCGGGGGATGTGCTGCTGGAGGTGAACGGGACGCCTGTCAGTGGGCTCACCAACCGGGACACCCTGGCTGTCATCCGACACTTCCGCGAGCCCATCCGTCTCAAGACGGTGAAGCCAGGTACCGGGCCCTACTGTTCCTTCGCGGGGTAGGGGGTGGTCCTGGAGAAGCGGCAACCCCCACCGCTCCTCATCGCCGGCGTTCTTAGACCTCTAGGGTGTGCCTGACCCCAGGCGAGGGGGAGGGGTGTCGCTGGTGATTCCCATTTTGCGGGTAGGAAAACTGAGCTCTGGTTTGACAGGGCTGCTCTGCGAGCTGTCACCAGATTGCAACGGGCAGCCTGGTTTCCTAAATTCGTAATCTGTTTCCCAGCGCAGACCAGAGTTTTTGACTAGAGAAGGCCAGCCCTTTGCGTTTCTCTTTGTGAAAAAGGTCCTTAGGATTGAGTCCACCCCGCTTCCCGCCTCCCCGTGTGTGTGTGTGTGTGTGTGTGTGTGTGTGTGTGTGGACGATCTTGTACATCTTCCAACAGGGGGAAAGGTCTTTACTATTCGAGACTGTTGGTGCCAAGGTTACCACTTAGAGTACCTGGGAGGGCTTAGCTGTTTTCAGTGTTTCTTGCACATCAGCGGATGACTCGGAGCTGACAGCCAAACTCTGTCAGTCCAGGTGGTTCAGATGTCTGGGTACCAAAGAGGGGTTGCAAATGTGTGCTATGTGGCAGTGATGTGCTCTTGCGAGGAGCTGTTAAATAGAATCTCGGTTTTGAAGGAAAACCTAAGTGCCTGACTGAGTAAATGCTGTTGTAAAGCTTTGATTTTACAGAATTTGTTGAAGTTGTAGGTAAAAAGATGCCCTGTTGCTGTGGTGTCTTTATGCTAGTAAAATCTGCAGCAGAGCACGTTACGTTTGTGGCATACTTGCCAGTTTCAAACCATTGATCAGACTGCGTACTGTGAGATCTGGTAGTATGTAGTAGTCTTATGAATTTGTTGTTGAGAATGTTGTTGGTTGTTTCAGCATGGTAGAATGTGGTTCTGTCATCTGAGATGTCTGTAGATGAATTATGATTACAATGTTATTAGAAATCAGACTGTTTTGACTGAATGTGCTCTACTAAATATATAGTGTAAAAAACAAAGAACAAAACCAAAAATATAATGGGCTACCTAATTGTGCCCTGGACTGGATATCAGTTCATCCCTTCACTGCAAAATGCTAGAAAATTCTGCATAAGAATTTAACATGCTGTCTCCCTCACATTTTTTTTCATTCTCAGCAGCTTTGGAAATATCTTTAGAAGTCCTTGAGCTTTATATGAACTGATGGTTTGTGATTCAGTATACATGTATGTGTTTGTGTGGTGGGTATGTATACACATAAACACACATAGATCTACAATTTTAAGATTTTCTTCACATAGCCTATTCTGTCATATTCATTTGAAGTTAATGGGTTTATGTGAGGTTTTGTTAATTGTTTTAGAACTCTGATTTTGAACAGCCTTTAGTTTTCAAATTGTAAGATTCTTTCTTAGCCCTAACTTGTAAAGCCATATGTGAAAGCTACAGAAAAGACTTATGGGATTGTAATTCAGCCAGTGGGCACTGTGTAATATATAAAGTACATATAGGCAGCATTTTCTAGTCTAGGTGCCATTTAATTCAGATTCCATGAGTCAGTGAATCAAAAGAACATCTGCATCATTGCTTTGTTTTGATTAGTTGGGACATGGATAAGAGTATAACTCATGTAAAAAAGTCTTAAAGTTGATTGACGAGGAAGCTGGTGTATTCCAAATTATGATGATTCTTTTAGAAGACTAAAGAGATAGCTCTTTAATGAGCATTAGTCTTGTTTGTATACTATACATTTTTTTCGACTTTTACATCAAATTTAAGAAAATATTTCAAGGCTTAGAGTGTGTTCAGTGGTATTAATTGTGTTCAGTAAACATCCTGTGCCCCAGACTGAAGTTACCATTTTTATAGTAATAAAATTTTGACCTCTTGACATCCAAAGACACTGTCCTATTTTAAATATTCAGCCAAAATGTAGGGAATAACTTACATTAAATGGCTGCAGCACATTTTGTAATCATTAGTAAGTCTGAATACTATATTTTTTTTATGATAGGTTCCACATCAGTAATTTCTAGTGGATTCCATTATATTTGTGTCATCTGAGATTAATATTCTTGTTTCTAAGCAAGTTATTTAAAAATTTTGATTTCTCATGTTAGGTATTATATTAACTGAATTAAAAACAAAATTTATTATAAAATAGATTTTTTGCAGGTTAAACATAAGACTTTAAACAAGAACTTGAAGAGGCTATTTGTGGAACTTTGGTTTTCATTAAAAACAGCATAAATATTATCTCCAGGGGTGGCAGAGATTCTGTACTGTTGAAATTCATTTAGAAAAGGGTGAACATACAAAGAGATTTAAAAAAAATTTCCCGTGCCCATTGTTTCTTTCCCTTTAATCTAAACTTTGTAAAATGGATTTTTCAATTTAATAAGGTATTATAGAGTGTACTTAGCATTCTGTCTCTTGTCTTGACTGGTAACTCTTTGTTAAATTATATTCACAACATGTCATTTAGAAGCTAGCATATTGTAAGAATGAAATGTAATCATTTCTGTAAGATGTAATATTCATGGGGAATGATCTCATATTGGCTTCTGACAAATTTCATGGCAGAAGGAAGAACTGGACTGTGTAGGACAGGGCTGCTGATTCTTCCTCTCTTTCTCCTTTTCTTTGAGTGTAGCCAAAGCCAGTACTATCAACCAAATAATTTAATGAAGGTTCTCTCTGGCAGTCAGTGTCTCACGTTTTGATTTAGAGCTGTTTTTGTTTTTTATCTTTTCTTTCTTTTGTTATAATCTTTAATGGATAAGTGAAAATAGCTCTTTAAAATCTGGTTCCTAATCCAAGACTTTTTGTGCCAGAATTAGGGAATTTCTTATTGTTTTAGTGTTAATACAGAACTCAGCATCAGGACTTTTCCTGCTTCTAGGAGAATCTTTAGTGCCTTCTATTGGTTGGCCCAACTTGTCACCTGTTTCTTAGTTATGACCCTGTATGTTTATTTTTCTTCCAAGAGAAAAGTTGTCACTTGAATTTAAGCTTTCTGTTTTCCCAGTAGTAAAGGAAGTTGAACTTCAGACCTTTGGTGAAATTGTTTCATGATATAGTCCTGTGGCCAGGATTAGTTAATTTGATTTTTTTTTTTTAAAAATTTTTAGTTGTAGGAGGACACAATAACTTGATTTTATTTATTTATTTTTTATGTGGAGCTGAGGATTGAACCCATTGCCTTACACATGCCAGGGAAGTGCTCTACCACAGAGCCACAACCCCAGCCCAGTTAATTTGATTTTACTTCAGTGTAGATAATTGAATCAGTTTCTATTTTCATTAATGAGACAACTTAATTTTGTTATAAAATTTCCCAAACTGTGAACATGCAGTTTTATTTACACAAATATTTGGTTCTTAGTATACCTTTAAATACGTATTTCTGCAGTTGTAAATTATGTAGTTTTTTCCAGAGAATGTTTAAGTACTGATAGAATCAGTACATAAAAAAATCATGGTTTACTGCCTCATGCACACATCGTGTTCAACTCCCCTAACTCTAGTCTTACATAGGGATGTAGGATCACGAAAAGTGATATAATTTGTTTAAATAAAAACTAATTTGAAACAGAGCTTGTACAATGTTAATTAGATATAGATAGAACTCTTAACCACTGAAGCTGGGACATCTAGTTTCTAAGGGGATTGTGTTAAAATTAACTCCTTCCTAGAAATACATTCCCCGTTTGGTGAGGAAACATTACTGAATGCCTTAAAATAAGAAATGTTTATGATACTCAAATAATGAAAACTCTCTACCTTTCTTTTCTTAATTCTTGGATCTTTTTGTTAGTTTTTTTTTTGGTTTAGTAGGTAACTTAAGACTTTCACCAGTTTTGTTTGGATGATTGTACCTTTTGAAGAAGAGTAAAAGAAATGAGAGTTAATTGCTAGCCTCCTGTTTGCAATATAACAAATTACATTTGCCTTTCTTTAAACACCAGAAACTAGAGATTAGGTGAGGTAGCTCCTTTGTTAGGGAAAACAGTATCAAACTTTGATAAACCTTAAATGTGAAACTTTCCTGCTTTTCCAACTTTTGGTAGCAATTTGTTGTTGTTGATCTAAGAGTTTTAATAACTCAGGGGTTTAAGTTCGGTATTCTCTTCATTGATACCTTTAATTATGAGTAATGGGCTTATATCATAGTAGCAGAACTCTGATTTGCCTAGATTTTGACTTTTATTTCATCATTAACATCTTTGTATTTAAACTTTTTTTCTATCCATAACTTTGTAGGAGTACTTACTAGGTCCAAACATATCAGATATATTTAATTTTGTTCATTTTTTTTTTTAAGTATTCCACGCTGGTTGTTTCATTGATCCTGCTCTTACTGCCAAATGTCTTATAATTTAGTCTGTAAATTTTGTTTTCCTAGGTTAACTTTAAAATGTTCTTTGATTACTTTTTTAGTGGTACACGCATTTAACATTTAGCCCTGTCACTTTTCAGATGATTTTAAAATTTTATTCTGTTTATTGCTATGACTGATTTTCATGCAACATAACTCTCTGTTCCTTGGGAATATACATTCTTTTTTCTCTGAGGTCCTTAATACAACCTCTGGTTGTGAGGGACAGATTGCAATGGTTTTCAAAAATCTGGCCATAAGTTTACATAAGTTGATGGTAAAACAAATCTAAATTTGTTCCTGTAGCTGACTTAATAAAGTCAATCCTAGTCTTCTTAGGTAAATAAATGAATACAGCGTCCTTCCCATATCACCCACATGCTTTGTAAATGTCGTGGACATTCAGCGTTTCAGGAGCGTTTTGGGAGAATTTCATCTTTGAACCACTTTAACACTACCTACCAATTTCAAACTATGAATTTCAAAATCAGTTTCTGGTGATTTAACACAGGATAAGTGTTTTGGTATTAAAGACTAGAACTGTGCCATCTTTATTTTTGATTATCTTCTGATATTTTGAGAAATGTTTCTTGAAATATTATGTTTTGATAGAATGGTTGCCCTGAATTTGCTGAGGGGGTTTTCTGTAGCTTTGAGGATGGTTTTGTGAAGAGACTTGTTTGTGGGGGAAGAGAAGCAAATCCATTCCTTGCTTTTCTCTTTGAAGAATGAGAAGAATGAATATTATTCAGAATGTTTTCCAAGAGAAGGTGCTTGATTTACTTTTTAAAGAGAGAATGAAAAGTTATACTACTGGCACCTGTTCATTGCCTCAGCACTTAGTGATGCCACTTCCCCTGAGAGATGCTAGGACTGAGCTAACAGTGGGGATATAAAAATGATTCTGGGGCCGGGGACTTTGCTTGTTGGAAGAGTGCTTGCTAACTAGGTACCAGGCCCTGGTGTGACTCCCAGTACTGCAACAGCAACAAGAGTCAGAAATGGTCTCTGTTTTTAAGAGGTCCCAACTTTGAGGGAGCTTAAAAACTCTTTGGTAAGGAGTACTTATATGAAGGATTTTATTCTTTTCACTTTTCTTACATTATTTAAAACTCTATGTAAGTTTTAGTATGAATTTTGCTGAAAATTAGACTCATTAATTGACTCTGTAATGTGCTGTTCTAAAAATTGGTTACAGAGTTGCATCTTAGCAAGGATTTGGGTTCTCAAGTCTACAAAAAGAGGGAAATCAAATATATATAAAATTATCTTTTCAAAACCCCTTAAGTTGCCAATAAAATACAGCACTGAGCCCTCTGTGTGACCCTTGTTGCAATCAGTTGCTGGTTGTTTTTTTTTTTTTTTTTTGTTCTTGTTGTTGTTGTTGAACACCAGATGAAGTAATTTGCTTTAATAAATAGATTCATTTCATTGCAAATGTGTCTTTTAATTCTAAGAAATTACTCTTAACTTGGATGTGCATAATGAATTTGTGGAAGTTACATGTGTACATGAGGTAAAAAATAGGTTTCATTCTTTTTTGTGTCTTGGTAGGGTCCTTACTACCTGCCCTTATTTTCTGACTTGGCTGGTTGGGAAGGAATTGTGGAGAATTTTGAACTTGTCCTGGCCTTCAAAGATGGACAGGTTTTGGTAAAGTATAATTGGATTTTTCACTGTAGCTTGTAAGAAGCAGAGGAGGAGAAAAACACAGGGCAAGATGTTCAATACTGAACCGTATTAAGAGGATGGCTCTCCTAACTCCACCCTATCCTGTCCATCAAGGAAGTTCTTCCCAGTCCTTGCCCCTTCTACCTGTCCGTCTATAAATAAAGGAGAGTTGGGTGACGTTTTAAAGAGGCCTGAGTAGGTATGGCCGAGACCTGTCACACCCCCTCTAATAAAAAGAGGGAAAAAAAAATCCGGAACTGTCCCCAGTGTGGTGTCTCTCCCCAACCCTCCTTTCTCTATATATTGCAGTACTAGGGAATTAAACCTAGGGGTGCTGCACCACTAATGCACTAAGTTACATTTCCCCTGCCTTTTTTATTTTTTTGATTTTGAGAAAGGGTCTCCTTGCTAAATTGCCCAGGCGGACCTCGAACTTGCTATCTTTTTCCTCAGCCTCTGGAGCAGCTGGATCATAGGCATGTACCACTACATTTGGTTTCAATAGTTTTTCCTTTGTGTGTGTGTGTATATGTGTAGAGAAAAGCTTTTATTTTGTACCAAAGCACGAAATCTACATTATAGAATAATTACAAAGTAGAGGGAAAATCATTAATTGTTTAAATGTATAGGTTGTTCCATTATGAATTCCCCTGTAAGTTTTGTTTTTAATTGGAACTTAAAATGTGTTTTTCTTCTAGCAGTAGTGCCGGTGAGATGCTTAATGCTTTTTTGTTGTTGTTTTTAGCCTCATTTTCAACTCATAATGTAGTACTATGAGTATTTTTGTTTAAGCTATTATGTAGCTCAAATATTACCATTAGTATTATTCTTTCTGGTTACTAGGCTTAATTGCAGTTACTTTGGAACCCTAGTCAATTTAATGGAAAGGGCAATTTGCTAGCATAGCAAAAAGGGACCTGAAAATATTTTTCAACCTTAACCTTGGTTTCTCTTTAGTTGTAGTCACAGCTGATTGACTTGCAGTGACAAGAGTAGCATCATTATATTTCTTTTTCTCTGCTCTTCAAACAGTTTATCTTGATAGAGTCACTCAGCTGTATCACAGTGGTTCTGAGAAGTAAGACCCTCCACCATTTCAGTCATTCTAAGGCCAGGGGAGTTGGGTTGAGGACCATCACTTGACTTGTGATGTATCTAAGTACCTGAGAAAGGGCGGACTGCCCTCATAGATTATTAATATACTTTGTTTTATTAACACATGCTGGAGATACTGTTTTAGAGATTCGGTAAGAAATATAAAGGCTGAACTTTGCTACTGTAGTGGAGTTTAGGTATTTTTAAAGAATATTAAGGTCTAATTTAATAGTTATGATCTGTTCTATTTAGTGGCCTCATTGTCTTGAGTTTGTAATGTGAACAGTAATGGATCTATTTCCAACTTTCTGGAAGCTTAACTTCTTTGCTGTTGCTACAGTTTTTTTATTTTTTTCAGAGAATTTTAAACAATAATTTTTCGTGCTTCAGGAAAGTTTGTGAGTGGCTGCACTATCTCTTTGTTCTCTTTTCATATGACTATGAAAAGTGGGAGTTTATGTATATGATATTTAAGAGAAATAGTTTTACGAATGAAAATATAAGGGAGGAAAAAAGAAGTGTTTATTAGCAAATGCTGATTTCTGAACTTGAACAGAATTTAGTTGAATTGGTTTTGTTTTTTCTTCCAATTAAATAACTTTTAAAAATCCACTATAATGAAGTAGTTCTGGAAAGATATTATTCTTTGGTTATCTAGTTTGCAATAAATATCTGTGTTGTATACCTAAATCTCAGCAGAAAAGTTAAAAAAAAATTCTAATTCACTGCCATTTGTGAGAATTCTATAGCAAGACAAAATTTACTAAGATTAATTTAGGCCAAGAAGAAATTTATTGACTTAAACACATGAAAATCCAGGCATAGCTCAGAAACAGCTAAGTTCCTGTTCTCAAGTGATGGTTATCACACTATTATTTGGCTCTGTAGCTCTAGAGTTGGCTTCTTTCTTCGCTAGACTTTCAGTGTAGCAGGAAAAGTAACTTTGAATTCTCATAGGGGACTGTTAAAGCTTCTTATCTCTTTTCTGGTGTCCAAAAAAGAATTCACACAGGATTTTGGTAGACCCTGTGTCCACCTCTGGTGCCAATTACTGTGGAGAGAATGCAGTGGGATACCATGATTGGACAGGCCTGAGTGACATGTCCATTCTTGTAGCTGGATATAGATTAATAACTGAGTAGAACCCCAGGAAACAAGTAAGGGGCAGTTCCTCAAAGTATGGGATGCTAACAAGACCACACTCCAGAAAATGACCACACTTAAAACATTTAATCTCTCCTACTTTGAAACCAATAGCAGTACATGGTTGTCATAAAACTGGGGATCTAACCCAGGGGTGCTTAACCATTCAGCCACATCCCCAGCACTTTTTTTGTATTTTATTTAGAGATAGGGTCTCACTGAGTTCCTTAGGCCTTGCTAAGTAGCTGAGACTGGCTTTGAACTAGTGATAACTCCTACTTCAGTGTCCCAAGCTGCTGGGATTACAGGCTTGCACCACGATGCCCGGCTCAAACTATCATTTTAAAAATAAAAACAGATATAGTCCATAGACAAAAAGTGCGGCATTAGTTTTGTCAATTATTTGACTCAAATGTCATTTTGTTGTATTTAATATGAAAATTGCTTTTATATAAAAAACTTAGATGAAAAACTTAGATGAGCTGAGTGTGGTGACACACACCTATGATACCAGTGACCATGAAAACTGAGGCAGCAGGATTACAAGTTTAAGGCCTGCCTCAGCAACTTAGGCTCTAAGCAATTTAGGAAGACCCTGTCTCAAAAAAAAATAAAAAGAACTGACGAAAAGTGGTAAAGTGCCTCTGAGTTCAACCCCCAGAAATCCCCCAGACCCCCAACAATATTTGAGATGTTGGTACCATAAGGTATAAAAAGTGCTCCCTGTGATTTTTCCTTTTTTTTTATATATTAATGGGGATTCTCTGCCTCAGTGCTGCTTGCTCTTGGGTAGAGGGAATACTCTGGAGGATTATTTCATTACCTTGGCATTGAGAAAATGATTTTTAGTCTACTTAAGCAATGAAGTTTTTAAAACAATATCATTCTACCATTTTGAAAATGAAATTCTAAACTAATTGCTTCCTAGTGTGTTTTGCTTTTAAAACAATAGTCTTTTTAAACATAAATTAAGACACTATCATTATTGTATTATTTCTAATGACACCTTTTAACTATGATCTCATAGAGTTTATGCCTAAAGGAACTACCTCACTGACTCCTAAACTTGGACACATTGCTTAGGTGTGGTATAATGTGGGACCTGTTTAATCACCAAAATAATTATTTGGCAGACATTGCAGAATAAAATCTGACTCCTTTTGCTTTTTCCTGTCTTTTCTCGGGGAACAGAGGTATTTGGAATAGGGGTGGAGAGTTAAAGAGAGGGGTGGATGCTTCGAATATCATTTTATTCTAGTTTCTCATTTTAATTATTGTATTAATGACTTCAGCTTTGGTACTGTAAAAACAATACTTTTTTTTTTTTTTTTTTTGCGGTGCTGGGTTTGAACCCAGGGCCTTGTGCTTGCGAGACAGGCACTCTACCAACTGAGCTATATCCCCAGCCCAAAAACAATACTTTTAATATCAACTTTTAGTTTATATATAACATGCACACTAGGAGTTTTACCAAGAGTTGTCTATGATGAGTATTAAATGTTGGTAGGTTATTGGTAAATACACTTTAACAGTTATTATGCATAAAAATGATCATCCATGCAATTAGGTGTGATTTGTCAGTAAGAATAATAACAGAGACTTTGTGTTTTTTAGGTTAGTTTATGACTCCTTGGGATGTCTTTTGACCATATTTGGAAAATTACTGCTTCTACTGCAAACGCCTGTAATGACTAGAAGCGTCCAATATTCCCCATATTGATTAAGCAAGCTATGAAATTGTTAAAATAATGTAACCTTCCATACCTCTGCTCACAGAACTGTATCTTAATCCATCTTGGTAGCATTTGGAAGAATACTTTGTCAAAATATTATTAATTTTAGTTAAGGATACTGTTTACCAATTTCAGTAATTTGATTTAGGATAGAATACACATTTTATTTTCTTTAAATAGAGTTAGATTTGCTAATTTGAGCTGTCATACTAATGCTGATGGGTGAAATGATAATTTACCTTTTCTTTGGTGGCAGCCCCAAATTCAGACCGTCTTGCTCTAAGTCTAAGGAATATTCTGACTTGGGGACTTGTCAGGATATACTAGCTGTCATATATTGAATAACAACCATGTGCCAAGGTATTGTCCAACCATCTCATTTGTTTTATAAGGATGTGTATGTTGGCTGTAAAGCAATTAGTCAGGTGTTATCACCTTTTACACATGAGGAAACTGATGTTCAGGGAGATTAACACATCAGAGTTCACACAGGGAGGTATATGAACAGAAGCAGTCTTAAGGCTTTCTTTTTCATTTTTTGATAGAATATTTGTCCATAACGTCTGAAAAATATCAGTCTTCCTTTCTCTAGTAAAAGGAAAAACCCTACAATTTTGAATTGTTTGAGTGGGTGTTAAATGCAGTAAAACATTGGGCAAGTGCTTAAAATAAAGACTTCATTGCTTGGCTTGACTTCATTGTTCTGTTTCTAAACAAAGTTTTGGTGATGTGGTTTAATCTGCATAGCTAAACTGCATGATGAAATAGTTATTCACAAGAATTATTAATCAGGTGGAAAGTCTTAATTCTTGCTACATTTGTGAGAGAATAGTTTCAGCAGTTGAATGTAAAAGTCTAGATACTTTCAGGATAAATATACTTAGGAAAATTGTATACTTGATACTGGAAATAATACCTGTTCTCATGTTGCCTATCCTCTTGCTGTATAATTCACTCACCAGGTAGGTGTTTGTAGCACATTTATCTTGAAACAGGTAGCCTAGAAAATGTTCTGATGAATATAGGAAAGAATACATTTTGAAATTAGCGGTCTATAGTGTGCAGACTCTTCAAAGTACATGTTGCTTAAATAACATTTAGTGAAAGTAGATATAAGAATAACTCATTGTATTCAAGCAGACCTCTCTTTTTGCAGGCTTCAAATACTATACACTAAGATCCTTTGAAGAGGCAGTTAAAGCAGGTTGTAGAGTGTTGCCACTGCTTATTGTTTAAGTGTTTGTACTGTTTTCTATTTGGGTTTAAAGTCAGTCACTCCCTGGAAGGAACCATAGCAATCCAATCAGCACCTTTAGTCCACAGATAAAGAAGTTGAGGCGTAGCAGTGCAGGAGGCTAATATGAAACTGGCAGCACATGATATAGTTCCCAGATTGTCTGATTCCTTTGATTATTTTGGTTTCTGGCATGAGAATTTTTTTTTCTTTTCTTTTTTTGTGGTGCTGGGGATTGAACCCAGGGCCTTGTACTTGCAAGGTGAGTGGCATGAGAATTTATATAGACAATTGGTGAAAAAAAATTTAAAACATAGACTGTTTTATGAAATCCACATTCTTTTGGAATTAAGAGTGATGTGCTAGACTCTGTTAGGCCATCAGCAAGCATGTGTGTGGTTAGAGGCAGTGGTAACTCAGAAGTTGGAACACAAGGAAGAATTTTAATTGTTATGTGCCACAGATTTCTAAGGCATATTTAGCCTTACATAATGGTGTAGCTTATGGTTAAGATTTAAGCAGTTATAAAATTGTTAGCTGGTATAACAGCTAAATATTTAAGTATTTGTACTTGTTGGTTATTTTAACTTTGAGAAAATAGTTTTTCTCTGTAAGAGATTCTTTGCAATGTTTTCAGTAAAATCCTTCTGAATTTTACTGCTCTGGGATAGACTTTAATGCTGTTTCTTGTCCTCTCTGTGGTTCTGAATTTGAGTTAGCTGTGCTTCATCCCCCGATACCTTCACACTAACTAAAAAGGGAATGCAGTGAGTGAAGATAAGTTTTAGGACTCAGGGATGCTTAGGGATGTGGTTGATGAATCCTATGGGGCACTTTGGGCTCAGGGTCCTCGAAGTTGTTTGGCTGTAATGAGGGTTGATGTACCTGAAAGGAAGGTCTGTGTTCCTGCTGATGCAGATTGGGTAGATGTCTCAGGCCCTGTAGAACTGGTTGCAGCAGAGGGCTCACCTGTGTGAGGCAAGGCTGAAGATAGGGGATTAAGGGGGCCATTCTGGGAGTCTTTATTCATCAGATAGGACTAATGGGAATGATAGAGGCTTCCTTGGATTCTTTGTATGTGAAAGAACATCATGAGTGTAGACTTGAAAAAATCCTTCTACAATCAATCTGTCACATACTCTTTTACAATATCAGTCAGGGAGATGCAATGTGTGAAATTAGTTGTATAGGGAATCTTTGAAAGAAATAGCAGGCTGAGAATGATTTCCAGGATATCTTGGAATGACCCACCTCTGCCACCTCTGCCACAGTTAGGAAAGTGGCAATTAGGAGGTTGCCTCTGAAACATGGCAAGAAAATACCACTGTAGCTGTGATCAAGGGGAGCACAACAGCCTCTGCTGTTGTTGTCTTAACTGCTTGAAGTGGAACATAGCATCCGACACTGCTGTGACAATTTCTCCTTGATGCCCATGAACTGGTGACTAGAATCAGGAATGCTGAATTTGGCTACTGCTGCCTCTGCCGTTGGCCATAACATAATTAGGAATGTTATTTTTGAATATTTGTCCTTTGTTTTAAATGTAGTTTATGCAATTATAAGTTTATGTAACTTAATTCTTAGTAAAGGCTGAGTTTGACAGCTGACTTGTAAAATTCCTAAAAATTTAATAATTCTTACAAAAGAATATAGTCCACTCTGGTTTATCACTATAAAACCTTTTGGCTGAAGCTCCCATCCCTAATTGAAAATTCTCTTCTTTTCATCTTAGTTGAAAGCTGGAGACTAGATGCTGCCATGTCCATGACCTTATTTACAAGCCAAAAACAGCTAAAAGCTCTAGGCCAGTGTGGTTGTGCTTCACTTCTGCCTTCTGAATCTTGTGTCTAGTATCTTAATAATGGAATCAAATTTGGACCATCATACTAGCTGTAAAGGAGTCTGGAAAATAGTGTTTAATTTTTCAGCTTCTGCATTTCAGGAAGGCATACCATAAGGAAGTGGGAGCTGTGCACCAGCTGATACTTTTCCACACATTCATAGTATTTTAATCACAGCTTAGCTCATTCTTGATAACTTAATATCATTTCTGGGAGTTTTCCCTTTTGAAATGGCTTGCAGTTGAAATGATAATAGGGCTAGTGAATTTTTAACTTCTGCAGTGACCTTTCTACTAGGTTAATTTGTATTACAATTCTTTGCCATATCGTCTGTTGAGCCATCTATGTTTTATGTCATTTGTTCTCAACCTCCCCTGGAAGTCACAGGTATCCAGGCCGGGGAGGGTACCTTGACTCAAGCAACTAATTTATAGACTGGTCAACAACCTGTGATTTCTGTGGCTTAAAAAGATGAGCAGGGACCAATCTAAGCTTTCCTGAAATAATGTATATTTCAGAATAACAGAAAATTTCAAATGTCTCAGCATAATATTGATAGGAAAGTGTTTTAGTCAGCTTTTCATCACTGACCAAAATATCCAACAATGACAACCTGGAGGAGGAAAATTTAACTTGGGGCTCATGGTTTCAAAGGACTCAGTTCATAGATGATTTATTCATTGCTCTGGGCCCAAGGTGAGGCAGCACGTTATGGGGGAAGGGCCCAGCTGAGGAAAGCTGCTGAGCTCATGGTGGTGTCAGGAAGCAGAGAGGGACGACAGGGAAGATGCAACCTTCCAGAGTATGTCCCCAGTGACCCACTTCCTCTAGCTATGTTCCACCTGCCCACAGTTACCACCCAGTCAGTCCATTCAAACTAGGATGGACTGATTAGGTTACAGTTCTCATCTAATCACTTTACCTCTGAACATTCCTGCATTACACAGTAGCTTTTGAGGGGACACCAAAATGGTAACAGAAAGCAAGGCGATGGATATGTTAATGAATTTTATTTAATCGTCTAACATTGTTTACATATATAAAAGCATCACATTATACCCCATATATACAATTATGATTTGTCAATGTTAATAATGCTAATTATCCCCCCTCCCTAATATACCTAATCAGCTATTCTGGACACAGTTTAACAGATTAAATGATTTTTATTTTTCTTTTCTTGTGTGTGATGCTAGAGATTAAATTCTGGACCCTCACCTATACTAACTCAGCACATGCTTTCCCACTGAGCCACATCCCTAGTCAAAATCTCTAGGGAAAAAAAAAATTTCAGGAATTTTGCAAGTCAGTTGTCAAACAGCCATTATTAAGAATTAAGTTGCATAAAGTTGTAACAACATGAAACCAAAGGTATTGAATAGTGAAAATTGATTCCTGATTATTTTACTACTGTCTGTGCTTTTGCATTCCTTTGTATTTATTACATTTGCATGATAGAAATACTATATAATGGTCTGCTGCTGCCCTTAACCTTCCCAGCTCTGTTTTCACTGTTGTGATAGTTGACTATGGGAGTCATTAACATCTACCAAAACACATCACTGATTGTGGGGGTAGGGAGGGAAGAGTCAAGGCTGGAAAAGACCATGATCAATTATGTACAAACTAAAATAAGGAGAGATGAAACTTATGTGTAAGCCGAAAAAGTCAATGCTTGATGATGAACTGAGTGGTGTTAATAGCAGAACTCAAGAGGGAAAGGCCACATACTCCATTTCCCAAAGTTCAGAATCATTCTAGAATCATCCTACAGCTCTAGTCTCCAAGAAATTCAGCCTATTTATTTTCTATTCTTGTAATTATATGAAATTTTGAATTACCGTGTTACTAACTTGAACATCTGGAATTTTGTTTGTCCATTTATCCTCATGTGCCTCTCTATCATGAAGAGGAGATAGTATATTACAAGTTTGGGTTCAGATTTTCTGGTGTAGGATGTAGGTAAAGAAATGAGGAAGAAGTACGATTTTGCGTTTGAGAATTTCCAGAGGGAGGCATCTGTAGCTTGTAGATATATGGTTTATATCCCCTTCCCCAACACATTTTAAATTAGAATAAGACTGAAGTGTCTATTAAGGGATGCCTCTTATAAATACTTTTTTATTCCATGATATTTTCATCCATAAACATCATGTAGACTATTATTATTACTTGTACATAGAATAGCTTTTTTTACTGTTTAAATGCCCAGTCATCAAAAGATCGAGTACTGTGGCATGGGTTATCTGTGTCTCTTTACTATTGCAGCTCTCGTCTGGTGTCTTTAGGAACTCCTAAGGTGCAGACTATAGATCTGACAGTCGGTAGCTCACAGCCTCAATCTTTGCTGCCTTTGATCAGCTGCTCTCTGTCTGTTCATCTCTCTGGTTTTGTTTTCTCTTTACTCTGATCGTTTCTCCCACGCTTCTCTGCTTTCCAAGAGGGGAAAAAATACCCTGACTTTGTATAGATCTTGCCAGCCAGTTGCAGTGCTCCTCAACTTCTCCATTGTGAATTGTCCAATCTCTGGGGTCAGGTTTTATAAATGTAGGGTGGTATTCTTCTCTTTTCTATTATGTTTGTCCAGGTTTGATATTTAGGAGCTGCTCTTTACCCCAGGACATGAAAATATATATATATATATTTTTTTTTTTCCTATTTCTGAATATGAAAATATTCCAGAAACCTGGTCTCAAGATAGGTAATATTTTACTTCTTATATGGTATCCATGTTTTAAAGATTCAAACTAGACTATGTTTAGTAAATCAGACCCCCTCTTTTTAAAAAGCCATCTTAAAAGAAGTGATTGGAAGTGGGTCTTTGAAAAGTCAATAGATGATCTCTCAGGATAATTTTTTTCTTTCTTTTGGTACTAGGCATTGAACCCAGGGGTGCTCTACCACTGAACCACATTCTCAGCTCTTTTTATTTTTATTGTTTAATTTTGATACAAGGTCTGGGTAAATTGCTCAAACTGGTCTCCATCTTGAGATTCTCTTGCCTTACCCTCCTGTGTTGCTACCTTAGGATAATTTCTTACTTAGTGGAAGAATGAAAAATTGTCTAATTGTGGCAGATTAATCCACTGTTAAATTGTTACAATGTGAATGAGAATTTCATCAGCACTTTTCACCTGAAATTTTTTAGATTGGGTGTTTGTAGAGGGCCTTCCTAGGAGGGGACGTGTAAACTCTATGTTGAATGACTAAAAAGAAGGAATCTGCCACGTGAAATTACTAGGCAGAGGGCATTGTGAAATGGAAAAGTCTCAGTATAAGAACCCAAGAACAGAAAGACCAGTGCTGCTGCCACCTAGTAATGAGGACTTGAAAGCTGGGATGAGACTGAAGCAGTACACAGTGGTCAGTCGGGGCAGGGGTGTCTGTAAACCACAGTAAGGGGTTTGGACTTATTTATTTTTAATACCACTCAAAGTATAAAGTTGGAGAAGATTGGTACACATTTCAAAAAGTCACTGTGATTTGGAAGTGGGCAAGAGTAGAAGAAGGGAGATCTTTTAGATTAGGTGAAAATTAATGATGGCTTGTACTCTTATTAATAGTAGTGGCAGTGAGGTGGATAGATTTGAAATATGTTTTGAAATAGGAACTGACAGAATGTGCTGATTGATTGCAGATTAGGAAAGGAGAAGACTTAAGGATCATGTCTAGATTTTTGCTTTGAGCAACTGGGGGGGAGGGGCAGTGGTGATACCATTTCCAGGAATAGAAAAGACCAGAGGTTGGGTGGAATGATCAGGGTTTTTTGTTCTTTGTTTTTGTGATGGGAAGTACATCTACCATCCATATAGAGAACTATATTATGTTCTCTTTACTTGCTTGTTACATATTAATACATTCCTCTATTTGTCCATTAATCTCTTATTTTTTATGTATTTCAAGTGAGTTGCAGTCATCTGTGCATTTTCCCAAGGAAGGCTTTTAAGTGCCTATGTTTTTTTTTTTTTCTCATTTTTACAGATGAGAAAACCAAGGCTTGGGGAAAAATGTACTCAAGATTATTCAGCTAGTAGTTATTGGTAGATCTCAGATCAGCAAACAAGTTACCATTAGGGTGGGACTCTATTTGATTATATTTTATAATTATGAATAAATTGAATTTTGGAAACTGAATAAGTTTTGCTACCAACTTGTTTATGACTAAAATCTCTTGGCTTCAACTTTAAAGACAAAAATGCAGGGGATATAATACTTCTGATGCTTTTGATTGGATTACAAAGTGAGTGGTGGCACTTAGGACTTGTTGGCAAGTACTTTATAATATTGTTGAATTGAGAACATTTTCCATTATTTGTTCCAGGAAAGTAGCTTGGAATCTTTCCAAGCATTAATGCTCTTTGACAATGCCTTTACATTTAAGTTTCAAGTTTCCCAGCATACCTACTATGCACCAAGCCCCATGGAAGTCCCAGAGATACAAAAGAGAATGGGTTAAGTTCCATACTCTCAAGGAATTCAGCCTTTGATGTGTTTCAATTTTCCAAAATTTCATCTTTTGCTAGATGTTTGTTTAAAAATATAACAAGAACTGAACTTTGAAAAGGTTGAACTTTGAGGCAAACTTCAACCTAAGTGGTAAAGTTATATGCATATATAGCCTGAAGAATTGAATCAATATCCAGTAATATGAAGGGCAAACAGATTTTTCATTTGCTTTGGGTTAACAACTCATTTTCTGAGGAGTGAAAGTTTGCTATTTTAGTTTCTATCTGATAGAGTTAACTAACTAGGTTATCAGTTGTCAATATCAAACCTAGAAGTTAATACTAATTCAAATGGGTACAAAAATAGAAATATTTATCTTTAAAAGTCAAACTATTTGTCTTCAGTTGATGTTATTTTATGCCTTCTTATAGATAAACATTTATATTAGCTTCTGAGAATTTAGATTTTAAGGCAATTGATCCAATAAATCATTGTGTTCTTTTTTTGCTGTGGTTATTCTCTGTTCTGACTTGAAATATCCTCTAACAGTTCTCTCAACTCATCTTCTCCAATTCATGTCTCATTAGTACCCAATGTGGATGCTTTGTTACAGCCAGTGTTTGTTATCTTCTTCAAATCCAATCCAGAATTTACTTCCAAGATTTTTCTGGGATTAACCTATTCAATTTTTCATTTCTGTAACTTACAATTCCATGATATTTAGCTTTATACTTTGCCATTAAACGTTATTAATTTTGCAACTATTCAGCCCCGTAATTTAGACTGTACCCAACAGGCTCTGGTGATGGAATTGTTCTATTACCAATGCTGAAAAAAACTTAACCAAATTTACAATAACCAATCAGCACTTTCTGAACTGGAAAGCAGTATCATACCTTTGAAGAAGAACTTCATGTTGGTGGAAATGCTCAAGAAGAATGCACATATGCCATTTTTTTTCCTTCAGCTTATGCTCCCAATTTGATGGGGAAAAAGAGAAATGATTAAAATGGAGTTCTTTGTTAGTAAGAATTATAAAAGTATATATAGAGAGGAGACTAAAATAGATGTCTGCTTGAACTTATTTGGGATGTATGTTTCAACTAGGAGTTGACTTTTTAAAACTTTTTTGTTTTTTAAATCACAAATACAAAAGGGCTTTACCCAGGTGAATAAAAGCAATGTTAAATGTACTTTTTTTTTTTTTTTTTCCAATCTAAAGCTTTGAGAACAAAGTCCAGTAAGGAAGAAAGATGGGACTTTTTTTTTTTTTTTAAATCACATAAACAGAATA